>JARHVA010007206.1:132500-597500 GCA_037957365.1 Torreya grandis | reverse complement strand
TTGATTGTGCCCCCATGCTACCAATTTTATCATCTACATATTTTAAAGTCCTATGAATTTTTAGGCATATTTATAGAAAATCAATGAGTGAAATTTTGACTTCACTTCATTAAATTTATGGATATAATTGTTTGATTTTCTTATCCTTTGACTTTGACTTAATTCTCCTCAATTTCTCAATAGGAATATAAATAGTCAAGTTAGTTAGACCGATAAACTTATTGTGGAGTTGTAGCTACATATCCTATATTCTTGTTATTATGAATCAATGTATTTCTAGCATTTTTAAGTGAATCCCAACCCCAAAATTAGATATAGGACTTCACCTTCTCTCCCTTGATAATCAAGTGCAACTACATGAACATTTAATTAAGCATTATCTTTACAAAAGTATGTATCAAATTGAAACACTTGAAATCACTTGAAATTTTTGAATAGAATAAACATAAATTTGGTAGTGTGCATAAGACTTAATTATCCTTGATACTTATTATTTTAAATTAATGATTTATGATTGAAATGCCTTTAGAAGTCTTTACATATATAGACTCATATAATTTGATTTATGGACCTAATAACACGAAAACTAACACACAAAAAGAGGGGGAAGCTAAAAAAATAGGCCTACACAAAATAAAAAATGAAAAATGGGAAAAGCGCCCAAAAGGACTAGAGGGTCACAATTGACTGAATGTCAATTATAACCAAGTTAGTACTAGTAGATCACTGATTGTGACCTAATCTCTTTAAAAAAAAGGAAATGAAAGGATGGGATCCTTATGTACAAGAACATATATAGGAGAGAGAAAATAGATAAAATGAAAGAATAAAAGGCTAAAATTAGAAGAAAAATATAAAGAGAGGGGGGAAAAAACTCAAATAAGTACCTAATCTAAAATGATGATTAATATGCACAATTTCATGCTAAAAAAATTATAATAATAAGTCATGTACGTAAATTAGATATCTACACTAATAAATAAGATATTTTTGGATTGCACATCTCAATATCACACTTCTCTTGATGGTCATACAAGTTTGAAATAAATTTATTTGAACCCACTTATCCATGTTTTGTTATAAATTTAGTGGTAAACACAATAAATTGTATAAACTTAATAGTTAAAAAATAATGAACCAAAATAGGGAATATTGAATCCAATACACACAAATGATATATATATATATATATAGAGAGAGAGAGAGAGAAAGATTAATGTAAGTGAAATATTTATGTAAAATGATAATTTTATTTGAAAAGGTAACAATATTTTAAAAGAGATGTTTTACTATGAGGCTACTCTACTCCCATTTCAGGGGAAGCACTTGAGTGTACACAATAAAGTACATTAATAAATGAAAAGATTAAAGTAAAGATGAATTATTTTGCATTGGGAATATAAGAAGATGAATGTAAGGCATGGATATAGAAAACCAAATATGGTAGTATATAAGGAAAAATGAATTTGGCCTCTATACCTAAATTTGGGGCATAATTACATTTTGAAATTTTGGGCATTTCAAATTAGTTTTTGGTCATAAAACTTTGTCAAATAGATTTAAAGTGTAGGGAAAATTTTAAGGACCTTAGTAAAAAAAATATAAAATAGGTGGCAAATATTACTAGAACAAGAATTGCTACAATGGTGAATTTTGAAATATTGGCCTTCATGATGGTGGAAAAAAGGTAAAAAATTCATAAAGATGTTGTGGATGTAAATGTTGTGTAAATTGTATAATTTAGTAAAACATGTTGGAAAATTTTAGTTGTCCTCTAAAAGTCATATTTTAGTTGACTATTGTATTTATAAACTCAAGTGAGGAATATAAAACTTATCAAAATTTAGTCAATTATGAATGATCTTTCAATAATGAGGTATCATTTATGTTAGATGACAAGCCTACAAAGTCTTTTGAATAGTGGATAACTCAGTTGAGAGTGAAACTTCAATGTTTGAGGGTGATTTCAAATATTTCCTCTTTTATTAGATAAGTACCACTCATATTCCTTTTCATGAATCGATAAAGAAGGAAATGGCCCTAAATTTTTATTTATCAGAATCATTTTAAGGTTTTAAAGTCACACTAAAATCACTAAAATAGAAAGGAGATATAAAATGTGTTTCCATATTATACCCTAACCAAGAGAGAGATTCACAATCTTCATTCATGTATTACCAAAATAGGTGGTATGAGGAAAAAATTCATATCTTCTATAGGCATGAATAATTTGTTATTGTCAACCTAGAGCATCTTAGGTCATTTCGATCTACTCACCTTTATTTAAAATGATTGTGTGAGAAAATATGTTGAGTGGATTTTTTCTCATTTGACTCCAACATTTTCCTCAGAAGCCTACTCAACATTAAGTAATGGAGTATAGACACTCAAAAACTACCCCATTTTTGATGTCAAAACACCCTTGAACCCTTACCCCACATTGGAGCTAGTTAACATAGCCCACTTTTTAGCTTGATAACTTAACCTTTTTAATCCACTTTATTTTAACCACTTTTCACCCATGTTCCTCTTGGACCTCGATCGTCGATGGTTAGGGTAACTATTGACATATAGGTTCCCCAACCTGTATCAAAGTAATTTTCAACTAGGTGTAAAAACAACTTTGTACCTAACTTAGCAGCATTTCATTTGGTGATACAAATCATATTTGTGGCACCTAAATTAGCATCTTTATCCACCTATATAATTAGAAACTTCCTCTTGAACATAATAACTTCTTCCACTTCAAATTGGCAACTTCTTCTTATAAAAAGAGAGCTACAAGAAAGAGAATAAATCAGAGAAAATTTGTAAGTACATTCTACCAAAGTCTTTTTTTAGGTATCCACCCTTATCGAAACACTGCCTGAATCATTCTTAGAGGCTAGAGTGTTTCTATGTTGACAAAATTCCTCCAAGTCTTCTCTACCCTTTCTGCATTGCTCTTGATAATAGGTATTTTTCTCTTTGTTTTTAGTTTTCCTTATTTATATTCTAATGTTTAAATACCTTGATCAAATTCTATTTTCATTCTATTTTATACCCTATAGACCTATATCAAACCTCTGCTAACCTAAAACCCTTATCTAAACATTTGTTTGACCATTTACCTATCCTACAACCCTTTTTTTCTACATTCCTAAAATTTTACAAGAACTACTGATGGTTAGCCTTAACCACTTATAGTTACCTTAAGCACTGCTAGTTACCTATCTTCACCCAAACCAACCAAATAAATAGCCAAACCTCAACTGAAATTCTATTTTCTATGGCCCTGTCACATAACAGACCTAGAAACATAATCAAACCCCCAACTACCTTAGCATAAGCATGACTAAATTTTTGCTACAATTAATTATTTTATTTAAATAATAAATTTATTTTATTGTATTAGATAACATTTATCTTTATATTATTTACTACAAGTATCATCTATTTTTATCCAACCTTTTATCAAAAAGGGGATTGACATTCATCCTAGTGAGCTATTGTTTTCTTGGATCTAGCATATGCTAGGTAATCCCCCCATCTTATTGTCTAATGAACAAGTTTTTTAGTGATTTCTTACTACAGGTATTCCTACCTAGTCAAAGAGGAACTCTCACTTCATCTGGATTCAATGCATACATTTTCAACCAAGTACCCGTACACACTCCTTTCTTGCATTTTTAATTCTAGTTTCATAAACTAAAAAATGAGAAGAAATTTTGAGTAAAACATTTTGGCACACCTGATGGGACCCGCCACCTTTATTTTCTTAGCTAGCATTGTATGATTTCTCTCTCTCTCTCTCTTTATTGTTTGCTCATCTAAATAAACCTAAAATTTTCCATTTGGACTTAAAACAAACCTTGCATACATTATTTGCTTGCTACTTTGGTTCACATAGTAACTTAAAAAGGCAAGTAATCTATCGTAGATTCACTTTTATATCACACACAAAACCTAAACCACATAATCAATCAATACACCATAACATACTTTAGAAAAGGCTTGACTAGGATTTCACTACCCAATAGATAACCATACCCTACCTAGTAATCCCACTTGAATTTCATCACCAAGGGGAGAGCCCACTTTTTTCTCTAGTAGAGTATAAGCCCTAGATAGATAGTATATCTTGGCTAAGTGACCTAGCCTAGCTTTAGGATCATGAAGTAGGAGGATCAATCCCCCAGTACCAGGCTAATATATGGTCTAGTATAGATTCTCTTGAGCATATAAACATTACCCAAAACCATCCTTAACTTTATTATCTAGTACCCAATTTGTAAACCAAACTACCCTCACACATTTTAACTAAGGCATAATCCAACATAAGATAAAAGTTATCCTAGGAGCTAATGCACTTAGTGTATGCATTACTTTCTAGACTTTTTTCTTATTTGCTCTTTTTTTGAGTTGTGAGGAATCAACCTTCTACAATCAACCTTACATAATTTTGACCTCATTTACCCTCATCTCCATTACCTTATTCGAATGGAGAGCCCTTTTATAACCTTTTCTAGAGATCCTAGCTTTTCTAGAATCTTAGACCACAACCCTCTTGCATCTTACCTGGGATCTCAATCTAGCTATGTTCCTTACCTTACCTACCATCAACCTAACTCTACCCATCATCCATAAAAATTCAACCATAATCAACCCCCAAACTATCAACTACCACCTAAACTGGTTACAATGTTAATAGACCTGATGACCAATTTAAAGTCATCTATTTTTGGTATCAATGATCAGTCAAACCCCACCTATAATCAACCAAACCTCACCTACAACCAATCAATCACGTATCAACAACCATTTGATCATCATCATACCCAACCAACAACCTATCAACATTTATTACATCAATCACCCCAACCATGTCAAAACTTGGGCCATCTATCCCAACCCTCATATCAATTACCTCAACCCACCTTATTAACCAACCCACCAACCTATCAACCTATAAACCCAATCTATTAACTAGACTATCAACCTATTAATCTAACAAACAACCAACATATCAACATATCAATCCAACCAAACCAATCAAGCCAAACCACCTCATCAACTTTATCCAACTTATCAAACCAACCCATCTTATCAACCCAACCATCGTATCAATTACCTCAACCAAACTTATCAACCCCAACCTATCAACCAACCCATAAACAAACCCATCCATTTATTAACCTATCAGCCCAACCAACCTATCAATCATTCAAACCAACCAAACCAATCAAACCAACCCACCTTATCAACCTTGCCCAACTTGTCAACCATATCAAGTCCAACTAACAACTCCCTATCAAACCTACCTAACCTATCAAACCTACCTAAATTATCAAATCTATAAAACCCACCAAACCAACCCATCTTATCAAACCTATTAAATAAATAAACCTCATCAAACCAACCAACTAGCCCACTAACTCAAGAACCATTAGTGCATCCTCTTCCTAAGTAGTATACCCCATTAGGGGAATCATATGCCTCCATCCTTGAAAAAAATTTAGAGGCTACCATCATTGATCTCCTTCCAATAAAACCTATCTATAAATCTCTTCTAAATCTAATTTGGTTTATATAGGATGAATTTTTTTCTTATCATCACACAAACAGACATGGCATAGATAGATGTGGCTCTTTTAAGAGGCTCATTCAACCAACCAACCAAACTTTTCCACTTGCCCATGTGGAATCAACCAACCACCCTTTTCCACTCAACCATGTGGAACTAACCAACCTACTTTTTCCACTTACCACTTCTGTGGAACCTATCAATCCAACCTTAAATACTATCAACCATACCAAACTGACCATTAGCCTAACCAAACTTACCATTGACCTAACCTTACCTATAACCATCCACCCAACTTTACCTCACCAACCAAACCAAACAATCAAACTAACAAACCAACTCAACCATTTATCTTACCTCTCTCAACCAGTCAAACCAACCTCTACCCCAACTCAATCAACCATAATCAACATAATTTTCCACTCAACCATAACTAACCTACCTAACCATCCAAACCAAAATCAACCCATCAAACCTATCAAACCTACCCTACCCTACCTAAATCCAACCCAACTACCTTTTCCTAGCCTTGGTGTACTAGAGGAAATCCCACCAAAACCACCACCTATGAACTTGACCTACTAACCACTAAAGATTAATAACTAACAACCCTTAGAGAGGTAGGTGAAGTCATCTTCACCCCTCTTAAAACCTTCTTACTAACCATCACCTCACCTTGAGATCATTTTCCCCTCTTCTAACCACTTATGGAAAAATCAAACTGGGGGAACTTCCCCTCCATAAGTATTTGACCATTTATTAACCCAACCCACCTTATCAACTCTACCCAAAAAATCAAAGCCACTTAACCTAAACCAACCAAATAAACTTATCAACCAACCAACCTTGAACTCTTGGGGATTACCTTTCTCCTTCACCCAACCAAAATTATTGGAGAAACACCTTCTTCCCCTAACCAAACCTATTTGGATATTACCCTTTTCCACCAACCTATCCATTGGAGATTACCCTTCTCCACCCACCAACCAACAAACCAAATAAATTTAACCTTAGCCATTATTGACTACCTTTTACACATTTCTTTTTAACTCTCTTCCTCCATTAAATTGTCACCTAACCATCCTCACTTTTTTGTCAACCCGTACCTTTTCCCCATCTACCCAATATTCATAAAGTAATTGGGGGACATCTGCTCTTTTGATTGCCATTACCCATCCATGAAAGCATGGATTTGGGGCATATCAAGTTTGAACCTATTAAATGCTTGGCATTCATGTATGTTCCTTGGTTAAATCAAGTTTTTAATCATTTTTTGTCTTAGTTAAGCTCATCCCATGTTTTTAATCACCTTTATCTCCTTATCTTTAATGACAACCAATTAAAAATAAGATCATTTGATTATCCATCACAAATTTTGCCTAATATTAAGCATGGATACCATGGCTCTAACCATGGCATGATCCTCATGGATACTTTTTATCTCTAATCAGATGGAATCCCATAGTTTTTGTCACTTAAAACCACCTCTTCCACCCATCATCATCCTTATTATGCCATGGCTTTGCCCCCATATAGGAAAAACATAGGCCTATATAGATGGTCCATGTCTAAGCAAGCTTATAAACATTTGGAATACCACAATATCACTTGGGTCAACATATTTAGTATCTAGACTACTCCCTTCAAGGATAGTTGCTCAAAATAATCAAAAGTGCTTGAACTTAAAATAGACTTCTCCCTTGAAGGACAACTATCAAATATGAATAAACCCAAACTTAGACCACTCCCTCAAAGGATGGATAAGTTAAATTTGTTAATATCAATCATTTGAAGCTTCCCACATCGATCAACTTCACTAGCATATCAAAACAAACATTATAAGACCTTATATATATATATATATATATATATATATATATATATATATATATATATATATATATATATATATATATATATATATAATCAAGTTATCCCAAGAAAATTACAATTGATTTTCATTATTAGACTTCTCACATCGATCAGTCTATATATATATATATATAGACTGATCGATGTGAGAAGTCTGTATATATATATATATATATATATATATATATATATATATATATATATATATATATAATCAAGTTATCCCAAGAAAATTACAATTGGTTTTTATTATTAGACTTATCACATCGATTAGTCTACACTTAGCATATGACATGTACTTATATATCATGGTTCCTAGGTCACCTACAGAAGAGGAAATCCCTCACCACAATAAGTTTTCCATACCTATCACCCATTACCTACCATCTATTTTCCCTTTTAACCTTTACAAATCAAGGGATATTGAGCTTACTTGACACCATGTGATCAAGTTACCTTTTTTAACCATTGAACTAATAACAAAGCAAAAGTGTGACAAGGGTTTTCTATTCATAAACCCACCTATCTTGCCATCATAGTCTTTATCGATCAAAGCATTTAGCCTACCCCTTATACTTTCTTGATCACTTGGGAAGACATGTCTTCTCCCTTTGGAGTCATTGAAACCAAATCATCACCTAATCAACCAAACAATATAAACCAAATTCAACCCATCAAACTTATAAAACCAACCTTATTTACCTTATCTAAACAAACCAATAACTACCACCCAAACTAGCAACTACCAATCACATTCACCCAACCCATTCAATCAAGTTAACATATCAAACTAACCAATTAATGAAACAGCTTGACCTTTTACCTTTAGGAGTCACCTTCTCCCTAAACATTAGAGGTTATCTTTCTCTGTAATCCTAGCCAACCAAAACCAAACCAAACCTAACCTTTGGAGGTTACTTTTCTCTAATCACCTCATCTTCCTCCAATAAAATCCATCAAACACTAAATTGAAAGAACTACATTTGGCCTAAAATTCACGTTGGATCCACCATCTATGGCACTATGTAGGTAGCATCCTCTTGCCTATTTCATAAAGAGTTAGCTTGGCCATCCCTTACCTAATTAACTTAACTTAAGGAGATGTGTCTTCCTCTTTTTGAGCCATTAAAACCACCCACTTACCCTAACCATCAAATTATAGTAGATTATCTTCCCCTACAAACCTTCAACTTGACCAAACCAACCCCACCCTTTCGGCGATTTCCCTTTTCCTACCTTTACCAACCCTTTGACCATCATCCTACACAACTAATAACCCATCAACACCAACTTAACATTTTTTTTAACAATATCAACTTCAACCTATCCAACCTCATCAACTATTAAGTTATCCACCCCCAACCACCATCCTAACCTACCTTGTCAACTTTACCCAGCTAACTTAATCTGTTAACCCAACTAACCTTATCAACCTTATCTAACTTATCAAACTAATAACCATCACCCTAGCCTATTGATCTACCAACTCCAACCTATCAACCAACAACAACCAACCAACTTTGCCTACCTTACCCAACCTATACAATCAATCCATCTTATCAACTTCACCCAACCTATCAAATCAACCTATTCAACTAACCTTACCAAATCAAACCCTTACATACCAATAAAACTTTTTAAACCTTACCTACCATGATTAAAACACCTATCTACCCAACCACCTATCAACAAACCTCATCCACTCAACCTAACCTATCAAATCTAACTTTACCTATCTTATCAACTTTATCAACCCAAACTAAACCAAGTGGTACACCCAGGTGGGAAAACCCACTTGGACATACATCAACCTATTTGGGAGTCACCCTCTCCCTCAAACTATGGATCTTACCCTTATCCACCAACCTATTTGAGATTCACCTTCTCCCTTAAATTTTAGAAATTATCCTTCTCCACCAAACCACCCAACCATTCAACCATGTTCACCTTGATATTGGCCCCTTTTGACCTAACTTATTGCATAGTTTGTGATGACCTTACCTTGGTCCTTTTGACCGTAAAGACCAATTTTTTCATGTTGAAAATTTGAATTTACACCACATCATGCAAAACTAGACCATTTATGTTTTTCTCAGGACCACTTCCTACCCTAGGTACTTGAGTAAATACTAACCCTGTTTGGGAGACTTGATAAGACTAACCTGATCAGCTATGGCCAACATTGGAGATCAGTTACCTTGTCACTTATCCTAGAACCCAACCTTATTGTTACAAACATGGCAATATTAGTCTTTGCACAATCTTGGCTATCGCACTTAGTTGCATTTTTTTCACATATTTGCATCTCAAATGCCCAATCGCACCTTTTTATCACCCATCTCATGACTTATCATATACCATTTATCAAACCCTGACCTAATTTGACCTTCACCTCATTAATTCTCAATTTAGGGGGGAATAACTCCTCCCATACTTGAGGTAATCAGACCTTTTTGAGATGACCTTTCTCCATAAACTTTCACCCAAACTAAACCATATGATTCTTCAATTTAGGGGAACCTAGTTTAGTATCACTATCTTACCCTCAGAGCACACCTGTTATATAAAACCTACCTATGAATCATTCAAGAACTAAATTTGGCCTGAATTTTTTTTGGATATTATGTCCATGGAACTATGTAGGTATCATCCTCTTGCCTAGTGCATTTAGAGTCAGCTCGGTCATCACCCTTCACCTTTAGCCTTACCTAGATTCTATTTTTGTTTTACATCTTATCAACTAAAGTTGCATAACAAAAAAGGGCAAAATGTAGAAACTTAAAAACTACCCCATTTTTGATGTTGAAACACCCTTGAACCCTTACCCCACATTGGATCTAGTTAACCACTTAGTTAACCTAGCCCACTTTTTAGCTTGCTAACTTAACTTTTTTAACCCACTTCATTTTAACCACATTTCACCCACTTTCCTCTTAGACCTCATTCACTAACAATTAGGGTAACCATCAATAATGAGTCTAATTATCAATGATTAAGCCTAACCATCGATGATTAGGTTCCCTAGCCTATATCAAAATAATTTCTAGCTAGGTGTAAAATTAGCTTTGCACTCAACTTAAAAACCTTTCATTTGGTGATACAAATCAGCTCTGAAGTGCCTAAATTAGCATCTTTATCCACCTATCTAATTATCAATGTCCTCTTGAACATTTAGATTCTTCTTCCACTTATAATTGGTAACTTATTCCTATAAAAGTAGAGTTATAAGAAGGAGAATAGATCAGAGAAAATTTATAAGTACATGCTACCAAAGTCTTTTTATAGGCTTCCACCCTTACCAAAATATTTCTCAAATTATTCTTAGAGGCTAGAGTATTTCTATGCCGATGAATTTCCTCTAGGTCTTCTCTACCCTTTCTCCATTTATCTTGATAATAGGTCTTCTTCTCTTTTTTTTTAGTTTTCCTTATTTCTTTTCTAAGGTTTAAATACCTTGATTAGATTCTATTTTATACCCTATAGACCCATATCAAACCTCTACTAACCTAAAACCCTTACCCAAACATTTATCTGACCATTTACCTAACATGTAACCCTTATTTTTTACATTCCCAAAATTTGACAGGTAACCACTAATGGTTAGCCTTAACCATCAATAGTTACCTTAACCACCGATGGCTACCTTAACCACTGATGGTTACCTTAACTATCCCTGGTTACCTTAACTACCACCAATTACCTATCTTCACCCAAACTAACCAAATCAACAACCATACCTCAACCAAAATTCTATTTTATGTGGCCCTATCACCTAACAGACCCATAAACATAATCAAACCCCCAACTACCTTAGCATAAGCATTAACTAACTATTTACTACAATTAATTATTTTATTTAAACAAGTAATTTATTTTCTTGTATTAGATATAATTTATCTTTATGTTATTTACTACAAGTATCATCTCTTTTTATCCCATCTTTTATTAGAAAGGGGATTGACAACCATCCTAGTGAGCTACTGATTTTTTAGATCTAGCATATGTTAGGTAATCCCCCCATCTTATTATCTAATAAACAATTTTATTTTAGTTCTTTCTTACTATAGGTCTTCCTCCCTAGCCAAATAAGAGCTCTCACTTCATCTAGATTCAATGCGTGAACTTTCAATTAGGTAACCATAAACACCCCTTTCTTGCAGTTTTAATTCTACTTTCATAAATTAAGAAACAAGGAGAAAATTTGAGTAAAACATGGTGATGCTACGATTTATACCTCAACAATATCAATAATCTTTCCAAGATAGTCATTGGAATTAGAGGCCATTTCTACAACACCAATGATATGTTAATTTTTTATAGTATTCATTATGTAATATTTTAAGATTGTCATATTTTTATATGTTTTTTTTATTCCTAATTTTAATATATTTATGGTTATGGTAATGTTATCATTGACATCAAAATTTTATTATAAAATTAATACAAGATTTGAGAAACATTATAATATTGGAAAATTAGTGAATGCTTACAAAAGCATCATGTATCATACAATCACATCCTATGGCATTAAAAACATCACTTCTTTATTATAAAAATTATCACAATTTCATGAAAACACATCATAAAGTATAACAAAACCTAACATTTTATTTCCAAAGCATCACATAGAGAGGAATAAAAACTTTTCTTAGTGAATCCCTAAACAAAGCACCACTACAAATACAAACTTTGTATAACACTAAATAAAGCGTTGTAATGAATAAAATGTATGTGAAAAGAAATAAATAAAGCATCACCATAAAGTAAAACTCTCCACATAAGGAAAAATAATAGAATAAATATAAAATCAAAACAAAAAATTCCCTATAATAAAAAAATGACATAAAAGGTAGTATGTATAAAGGTAAATGGATTTTAATGTTCATTCTAACATAATATGCATGCTAACAAGGAAATAATTGAGAAATAATAGATTAATAAAAAGTAAAAAATATTTATTTCATTATCACATATCATCGAATAATATTTCATATCAAACATAAAAGCCATAATTTTTTTAGAAGAAAATAAGACCAAATTTAGAAAGTAGATAAAATATGGGAAAATTGCATCAGTGACAAAAGAGAAAACGAATTCCTTGTTTAAGAGTTTGCACAATGTTTAATTTTATAATGAGCACCTAGAAGCATTGAGATCTCAATTCAATATGGACTATGTAGATATGACAAATGAAGAAAAATTATCATTTGGGATAGAAATATCCATGATAGTTGTATGGTCCAATGATTTTTAGGTGTATATATTTTTGGACAATGCAAAACCCTAATAATGAAAATAAACACATGTTCAAAAATTAATACAAAGGAATAGAGAAGACCCAATGGATGAATCTACTTGAATTTCCATTATTTTGGTTCATGAAATAATTTATACATATGGTCCTCTCTAGAATAGTAAATGATAATATTTGGATTACATTAAATCTTATCATGCCTATTAGTTCTGAAACCCAAACTAGGGTAATGAAATTTTCAAATGAAGGGGATAATATTGATCATGTGTGAATAAATTAACACTTATCACACAAGAATTAAGAATTTATATGAATGGGAGATAGGGGTGAGAATAGTTTGCTCAAGTTCTATTAAAGATAATAGGTAAGAGAATTTTATGAGCATATAAGAGACCATTTTTGCATACAACCAAGGATATTAAGGATATACCAACAAGAATTATATATATATATATATATATATATATATATATATATATATATATATATATATATATATATATATATATATGGTGATATCAACTACCAAATTCAATTGGCTAGAATAGTTTTCTATAGAAATACTATAATCTAGAGAACTAATTGTTGAAGTACATTCTTTTATTAAATACCATTATATACTTTTGTTTCTTATCCTTTTGTTTATGTATTAGAATACCCCAATTGGATCAAATTAGGACTTTACCCAGTTTTTATTCAAAATATGTATTCAATGAATATTGTTTTTTGGAGTAAGGATTACAAGAGGACATAAACTACTTTAGCATTGTGGCTATTAGAGTAAAGGGATTTAATTGGTTAAAACCCTAGGGTTCCATAAGAGTTTTAATGATAAATATTCACCTTATATTTATGCAACATGAATGAGGGATAATACATATGTTGTGGCTAGGGAACATACATTAGAGGACCTGATTGCATTACCATTTATACCTGGTGAGGATTTGATGTTGAAATAACTAGCATGGGAACAAGGTAATCTTGATGGGTTGAAGGTAGACCCACTTCCTAAAAATGTCCCTAGGGTAAAAATGGATAAAAAAGAATATAAAAAATAATATAAAAGAGGGCTAAATGAATTTAAAAACTTCTAATAGGCACAGATAATGGTACAAAAAAGCAAGTGGAAAGAAATAAGTATATAATAAAATTTAGGAAGGGTGCAAGTGTAAAAAAGACCTATAAGATGAAAAAATAATGGGGAGAGGGAGAAACTACAAGATAATGAAGATAGGAGGAAATCAAATATATAAGTTGAAAAAATACTTCTAAGAGGCACAAAAAATGGGTCTAGGAATAAACTAAAGTGAAGGAATAGAGGAGGAAAGACATGAAGGCCCAAGTGAAACAAATACTTATAAGATGCACATAAGGGGTTGATGAAAAAGCTTAAAGTAAAAAATAAATAAAGGGTTAAAGTTAATAAGGCCTAAATGCACTAAAGATATATTGATCCTTCAAGAATCGTTGTTTCAAAAATAGCTATTCTAAATTATTGAATGCATTTCCCAAGGAGAAAGTAGAACTAGTTTCAAAGGTTATTCCCTTGACTATGGGGGGTAGGAAACTAATTTTTAAGATGAACATTCCTACATGTGGATGGATTTTCTTGAAAACTCATTAAAATATTGCATGTCATATTTTTAGAGGCCTCAAACTCTATATTTGTTGAGAACTATTAGAGGTACATCTTCCACAGTGTAGGGGGTGAGCATTACTCAATCCCACACAAACCTTTTTACCAAGACCAATCTCTTTCTTAATCCATTCCAATGTTTACATCAATTCATATGTAGGAATTTTATAGTGTGTAAGAGATATGTTAGGAAAGAAGAGGAGGAAGTTAAAGAGATGAGATAATAAAAATATAGGTGGTATCCTGAAAAAAAGAGAGACACATGATATCCTAATGGAATTTACAGTAGTAGAATATCCAAATAAAAATATGGATGGTTTAGATGTGTAGATTATGGATTCAAATTCAATAGCATAAATCTCAAAAATGGGCCTCTCCATGGGTATTGTTGAAACCTAGCAAATTAAATTAAAATATCACCCAAACATATGTAAGGATAATATTATCTCTTAATATTGTAGATAATATTAGAGAACTAGGAAAAGATACTAGGGATGATTCCTTAACCTTGATACAACAATATTAGATTATATTTGATGCATTCATTGACAATCCTTCCATTGTATGTTTAGTGGGGAAACTAGTAAAAAAGGTGGTGAGAATTATGAAATACATGATTTAATACAAGATCAAATGAATCCCTTCATAAAATCTCTACTAATAAATTTCAATTTTTTAGGGGTTGAAAATACAAATGAAGACTTAACTAAGGTGCCACCTCAAAAAACGACTTTGAAAACATCATTACATGTGGAGGACACAAATGATTCTTCCCATAAGGAACAAAGACTAAACATGCTCCATTAAGGAACCTAATATGGTGGATATGGAAAACATTTTGAAAAAGGAAAATGAAAATATTTTAGAATCTCAATTAAAAAATGAGAAAGTCTAAGATTGGAAGGAAGAGACTACACATGAAAATATAATTCCAAAGGGTACTAAGACTTAGTAAAATGAATAAAAATTAATAGACATATTTAATGGAAATTATGAATAATTTATTAGGGATATTATACCAATGAAAGTGCCAAGGAAATGTAAATGGATGAAATTATTCAATAATATATCTATGGATATTAAATTAATGCTATTAGAGGGCACATATATATATATTGATACAAATTTATAAGATTTGACTTTACCTAAAACATTGAATATTCACCATCAATTATTCTTTGTTGAGGAAAAGACAATTGGTGTTGCTACTCGGAGTTAAACAATTTATAATGAATATCAAGTTTTTTTAGATGTAAATACTAAAATATAGTATTAAGTACTTGACAATGACAAGCTTGACACACATTTACCATGCATTAGTTTTCCTAATCATATATTATCTCACACTTACATGTTATCTTATGAGTTTGACCCTTTAATTTATGATGTTACATACCTATAGGAATCTCATGTTTCAAACATGTTGAGTATCCTAAACAAATATCTCCAGACCTTCAATTTATTCCATTTATACATAAGTTATTTTCCTTAGAATCAAATAATATATACAGTTGATACTAACATGATTTGGTTATAATTTACCCTCTCCCATCAATGATTACTTTTTAAAATAAAACATTACCTTAAGGTCAGCCCATTTTCATAACATGTTAGTGGTGTGAGAAATTTCCCATTTGGACTCATTTATAAACAAATTAAGGTTTATTTCAAAATAGACTTGGAACTTAAATAGTATACATCTATACACTATTTCAAATTGAAAAAATATTCCATGTTCTTCAAAAATAGTGAATATATCACTAGGAGTAGTTTTAAGTCAAGTTTAAAACATACTAAATCTAAGTCAAAGCAAGTATTGTCAACTATCAAAGTCAAATCATTAACTACATACATATAGTGAAGGAGCATGATACCATAATCAAATTAGGTGGATAACTATGTGTGGCTTCATTTCCCACATCAAATTATTAGATACTTAAGCAATGATCAATCATCAAATGGGGGTGATTTATGTTATCTCAACCCATTACACTTTCCTAGTTTTTATAGGTTTCTATCCCTCAAAAGCACACATAGTATTTTAAGGTGAAGGAGACTAATTTATAAACCTACAAAAATTATTATGGTTAAATATCTCATGCATATTGAATATTTTTAATGTATGGAGGGAGTTAAAATCAGCTTTGAATTAATTTAAAATTGAAGCAATGTATCAACTTAACTTGTACTAAATAACTTATAAATATAAACTATATGCTTGTTTGTTTTAATTTTTGAATACCTATAATTAAAATTATATCCAAAATATTATGCAAAAAAAAATCAAAAGTAATAATTGTGCCACACTTCATTGTGGATAATTCTTATTAATAAAAATTTGCTAAAACAAGCCTATTACAATATAACTTGCATGATAAGTTATTTCAATAAATTTATAAAATAAAAGATAAATAAATAAATTTATTTGAAAACTAATTAATCTATAATTATACTCTAAGATAACTAAAAGTATACTAAATCAAACAAGGTTGACTTACATTTAAGATAAGGTCAATCTGTGAGAAGCCTTGCTCAACTAGTCAAACCATGCAACTAACTCAACTATGGCACCCCAAATTCCTTAAAAAAAATGAATTGAATTAATTTTAAATTAATTAAAACTAAAAATGGCTCCCATCATCTTGGGTACTTGTTACAATGAATTGAATTTAATTGGAAGTTCCAATAATTTTTTAGGAATTTTTCAAAAAATGTCTCAAATTATCCAAATTTGACAAAATAACTAATTTAAGATATAAATGAATTAAATAAACTTAATAAATATAAAATAATATAAATATAAAACTAATAATAAAGTTTCCATATTTGTACCATACTCAACATTCCCCCCCATTGATACAAAGAAGAGAGATGCCTATCATCCCCTTTAGCCTTCCATGAATACTTTTATGCAATCTCTTGGTGATAATATTATAAAATGTATATTAAATTCTCACATACTCAATTAAATTTTTTTTTATCATTCACCAATTCTCTAAAAAAATTATGTTTGAGTTCAATATGCTTGATTCTAGCATCGAAAATGAGATTCTTAGACAATTATATTACCCCATTGTTATCACAAAATATTTGTGTTAGCTCATGTTGAAATTATATGAAATAAACTATGATTATTCTCAAATATATTTATTTTTTTCAATCTAATGTAATGGTTGTATATTCATCTTCATTAGACTATAATTCAATTTTAGCTTTCTTCTTTGAAGGCCATGAAATAAATCTACTTCCCAATGTGACGCAATAACCTGAAGTTGACTTTCTATCATTAAGATATCATCTCCAATATAAATATATGTATCAAATTATACATAATATTTTTTATTATCTAAAATTAATACCATTATTATAATTACCTCTTAAATATCTAAAAATTGTCTTCATTGATTGAAAATATTTGAGTGACAGTTTTCCCATAAATATAGAAATTAGTTGAACCCCATATCTAATATTGGGTCTTGTCATAGTGAGATACATAAAACCTCAAAACATGCTTATAAAATTATTTTAATTAACCAAATTACTCTCATACCCTCTCATTATTTTTTCTCCACTTGCAATTGGAGTGTTTGTGGGCTTCAAATCTTGAATATTGTACTTTTTAACATGACTTGGGCATACTTGACTTGACAAATGAATATCCATATTTATTTTGATGGAATTCCATGTCAATAAATTAATTCATAACTCCAATATTAATCATCTCAAATTATAATTTCATATCTCCTTTGAATTTATTCAATATCTTGATAGAACTATATGTAAATATCAAGTTATCTACATAGAGACAGACATATAAAACATTAGAACTAGATGCTTATATATAAATATTTGATTAATTTTTATTATTCAAAATATTTTATCCAATAAAAAAATATAAATTCTTGATTAAAAATCTCTTGTATCTTTTTTTAGCCCATAAATATCCTTCTTTAACTTATATACTCAAATCTCTTTACCCTTTACCTCAAAACCTTGTAGCTGCCTCACATATACTTCTTATTCAATTAATCTATTTAGAAATGAAAATTTGACATATATTTTATGAATTTTTCGTAATTTATAATCAAATAAATTAATAATTATTATTATATTATTAATTTCATAGGTTTACTCATACTCAACCCCATATGTTTGTATAAATCATTTTTCAACTAGTCTAGCTTTTAACTTGTCAATTATTCCATCACTCTTGTCTTTGGTCTTATAGACACACTTTATATGAATGATATATTTATTAAATATACTATAAAATAGGTTCCATTTATCATTCATATAAATTTAATATATCTATAATCTCATAGCATCAACCCATTCTTTATGTTGGCTAGTTTATGCATAACTTTTAGGTTCACTAGCCATAGTTGACAATGTAAACATATTATTTTCATCATAAATATCATAAAAAACTTTTATTCTTTATGTTTAATCCTTTTAATACTCATCTCATAATTACTATCCAACATTTTATTGGCTATATTTAGATTCAACAACCTCTTATTCTTTCTTAGAGTTGATGAAGATGCATGATTAGTCTCTTGCAAAGAGTTGGTATTATTTCATGTTGAAATAGAGACATTTGTCAAACTTTCTGATCCCTAAAAATAAAAATCAAGGGGATACCCCACTTATTTTATTAATTATATATCTACATTATTATAATCAACATATACCTCATTTTCCAAAAAAATACAATCCCTAGAAATAATCATGGATTTGCTAGTAGGATTATAAAAATTGTATGCTTTACTTTCATCACTATATCCTATGAAATTATAATTAGTAATCTTAAGATAAAAATTTGGATAAAAATAAAAATTCTTAATTTTACCCTTACCTTGATTTGTGGTGATTTTCATGTTTCCCTTTCCTTCAACTTAAATGGACTTTCCATCTCTCAATTACTTGGCTTTTGAAAGAATCTTTTAACTTGTTGAAACCATGTTTTTAAATTGTCATGTGATTTTAGCACCCTAAATCAATAAACCATCAATTATTTGACTCCTCTATTCCCAAGTTACATGTTATAAAATAATCTAAGCCATATTTAACATAACTTTTCTCAACCTAAAAAAACTTTTTTTCACTCTCTTGATTAGCTCAATTCTTAGTTGTTAATCCTACAATAGTTTATCATGTGTCCTAGTTTTTTACAGTAATGACAAGTAAAGTAATTATTACTCTTACTTATGAAGTTAGATTCATATTTTTTATTTGAATTTGAGGTTTTATAATTCCATTATTTATATTTTTTTCTCTTTGGTTTTTGAAACATTTACCTTGATTTCAAGTGTTTATTCTTGATCTCCTATGTATAGTCTCATCTTATATTCATGAAATAAAAGAATAGTGTTCATGTCCTTAAACTCTTTAAGAGTGATCAAAATATACAACCATATTTTAATTAAATATCTCAAAATATTCTTTAGTATAACATTTTCTTAGATAGTTTCTCCATAAATCCTCATTTTATGTACTAAGTCATTTACCCTTATGCAATAATCTCTAACTCATTTAGAATCTGACATTCTAAAATTATCAAAATTTATTTTAAGAGTTTGTAGTTTTTATTATATTACCTTAATGTATCCTTTATATTATGTTTCCAAGGTATTCCATGCCTCATGAACACTCTCTCATCCTATAATACTTTGATATATGATTGGCTCTATGGCACTCTAAAGATAGAAGAAATCTTATGCATCCACCTTTTCTTCATCCATTTTTGTTATTTTATAATCTTATGTCAAGGCATTCTAATTTTGAGGTGATGTGTACCCATGGATAAAATTAATCCAAAATTATTTAAATATAATAATTATCTTCAATTTATATCTCCAATATTTAAAGTCATCACCTTTGAAAATGAGAATATTCATAAAATTAAAATTCAATGAAGTCATGTTTCTCCTAATAATGGCTTAAAACCATTTTGAACCATTATTAAATGAGGATTTGATACCAATTGGATTTTAAATTTATGTAGATATTGAAAATTATCTCTAAATTAATCTAAAATTAAAGTTATGTATCAATAAAATTATCTCATAATTACTAGTTGTTCAACTAGTTGTGTTGTAAATGATATTGTCAACCAAAACATAAAATGAATAACTCAAAAATAGAAAAGATATACTTTTTGGTTTACATTTTTTAATGTCTATAATTAAAATCAGAGCTAAAATAATATTCAAAATGAATTAATAAAATAAATTATTGTGCCACATGCCCTTGTGGATAATTCTTATTAATAAATAATTGTTAAAACAAACCTAATACAGTATAACTTTTATGACAAGTTATTTCAAGAAAAGCATAGAGTAAAAAAAAAAAAAATTGATAACTAATTAAAATATAATTATACTTATAAAATTTTAATCTCAGAAAACTAAAAGTATACTAAAACAAATAAGGTTGACTTACATTCAAGACAATGTCAACATGCAAGAAGCCTTTGTCAACTAGTCAAACCATGCAACCAACTCAACTATGGCACCCAAAATTAAATATGAATTGACTTAAATACACTTTAATTTCAATTAAATAATATTAAAAATGGTGCCCCACCTCTTGGTAAATCATTTGAGTACTCAAATAGTGAACCAGACTTAACTAGTAGTTCCAACTATTTTCTAATAAATTACCTCAAAATGTCTAAAATTGACAAAACAAATAATATAGGACCTAAATTAACTAAATAACCTTCATAAACACATGAAAAACCAAATAAACTAAATCTAGTACTAAAAATCAATTACCCATATTGGCATCATACTCAACATATAGAAGATATAGAGATAGGCAAAGATGACCATATGCTCACAGTCCCTAATTCTCACATAGTCTAGTACCAACCAAAATATGTCAATATCTATTGATGATACTGACCTAGATTGACATAACCAACCCTATGTATATAGAGACACAAATATTGAACCAAATGAATCATAAACCTTTTATTTGATATCCACTTATGGAATAGAATCATAGTCATATAGACAACCAAAAAATCTAAGTACTCATCCTCTTTTTTAATTACTATATTTAGCATATGCCACTTGTCAAATCATTGTAAGCAATTTTATTATTTTTCATCCATATGTAGTTTTAAAGCTATATCTATTACTATGAATTATTATGCATGTTTCCATCTTATTAGGGTTAGTATTTATGACATTATTCTACATGTTTCCATTCTTTTGAGATGAGTGAATTACATGATGCATCCCTCATACCAAAAGAGAGGAATTAAATTGGGATTTTCATAGAGATATAAGCCTCCATGAATAATTAAATCATATAAAAGTATAAATTTTAGAAATTTAGAATGGTCAAATATCAGATGGTTCAGATACATGACTAATATTGGCAAAATTATATAGATTACAGGGGTATATTTTGTGCATATACACTTAGTTTAAAAATATTTGAGCACATATTCATAACACTTAGGTGCATATGACTAGGCATATGCATATAATTTATAGGAACATGAATTATAATTTTACACATATACATACATTTGAGATACATGTTCTCAAATTTAACATATAGATTTATAACATTTTATATCATTTGATACCTATTTTGAGGCCATGACAAAAATTCATGCACAAATACACACTTTTAGATTCATAAGGCATGACATTGGTTCATACACATACACAATAGTATAGTTTATAGTTTAATGGAAAAGGGTTTTTATTCTATTTCACATTTATCATATTTGTGGTCGTGATGGGAGAATGAACATTTTTCATTCTCTTTCAATCATGAATTTTATACTACTTTAAGTAAAACTTGAGTGAAACTATATAATCAAACTTGAATCATGAGGGGGGTATAAACATTGTTAATTCTATTTCAATCATGCATTTTAATCATACATTAAATTTAAGAGAAAGTATGCAATCAAACCTATGTTCATGATAGGGGCATAAACATTGTTCATTCTCTTTTAATCATCCATTTTTTTACATTCAATGAACTTGAATGAAACTATACATTGAGTCTATAATCCATATGTAGTTTTTGATTTAATTTATTTGAGAAAACCTATCTTAATGGTTCCCTTTTTACCCACTCAGATATTTGGGTTAGTACATTGCATATTTTTCCCCCATTCATGAGGGTTGGGATATGTTGTCTTCCCAATCCAAGAGTCTACATAGTTACACAAGATTTTGGGCACAGTCACCCTAACTTTCTATGTGCTTCAATAAGGAAGCACAATTTTCTCTAATGTTTCAATAATGAAACATCATCTCAAAAAAAAATTAATGGCAACATCGTTTCAGCAACACACAAGTGTACTCTTACCTTTTCTCTTTAAAGTTTTAAAAAAATCAATTTTAGATTAAAATAGTCAATCTATGAAAAATGACTACACATGATTGTTAGTTTTTTTATTTATTGACTAACATAATTGGGGATCCATACCAAAGACACATTATGTTGTACACAATCAAGTATATTTTATCCTTTTACTCTAGACACTCCATTACTAAAATAAAATGAAGGCATTTAAATATACTTAAATATGGTATTAATTACTTGACGATGATAAGATTGACACATATTTACCATGCATGATTTGAACACACAAATAAAGTCTTAATTCATCATCATCTCAAACTTACCTACTATCTTATGAGTTTTAACCTTCCATTCTATTGTTACACACGTACAGGAACCTCATTATTTATTTCAAACTTAATAAATACCACACACAAGCATCTCATGACATTAAGTTCATTCCACCTATACAAAATTTATTTCTATTAGTTTTGATTAGTATCATCTATCGACACTAACTTGATCTAGTTGAAATTAACCCTTTCCCAACAAAGGCTATTATTTAAAATCAAACTTTTCCTTAAGTTTGGCCCATTTTCCTAGTATGGTGGTGGTATGATAAATTACCCAATCAGACTCATATATAAACAAATGAATGTTTCATTCAAAATGGAGTTGAAAATTATCTAATACACATTTATACACTATTACACATTGAGAAAATTTTCCCTATTATTCCCAATTTGTGAATAAGTTACTAGTATTGGTCACAAGCCAAGTCTAAATCATATTAAATCCAAGTCAAAGCAATCACTATCAAGAATCAAATCCAAATCAATATCTTTATACATATAATGAAGGATCATAATTACATAATAACACTAGGTGGATAAATATATGTGGCTTAATTTCCCTCCTCAAAGTATAATATACATAAGCAATAGTCAATCATCAAACAAGGGTGATTGGGGTTAGTTCATCCCATTATACATTCTCTATTTCTTTAGTTTTCTAGTCCTCCCAAGCACACCTAAGGTTTCAAGGTGAATAACACTAATTTGTCCATCTACGCACATTATCAAGGTTATGGATCATGGATACATAGATAGGTAAAGATGAATATAAGTAAAAAACCCATCATTTATACACAAGTCAATATCAACTAGTGTAGGTCAGTATCATCCAATGATACTGACCCAAATTGATGGAACAAACCTATGCATATATAGATATAGTTTTTTAACCATGAATCACATACCTAATTTAATCTAATATCCACTTCTAGAATAAAATCATAGTTAGACTATCACCCATAAAAGTTAAGTAATCATTTCTTTTTTTACTTACTATATTTGACATATGTTACTTGTCAAATCATTTCAATTAGCTATAATATTTTACATTAAAATGTATGCTTGAATTCCATATTTATTAATCTAAATTGTTTTATATATTTCTATACTATTAGGGTTAGTCTTGATTGCATTAATCCAAATTAGCATAAAACATTAAACACTAAAAAATTAGAATAAAAATTAACAATCAAGACTCTTTAAATGCTAAAAGAGGTTGGTAGCCTACAAGGAATTCCTAACTCATAAATAATGAGTACATTGGTAAAACATCTTAATAGGAGCTATCTTGAATTGGAGTATGGGGGGTATAAATCATAGGTTACATAGTTAACACAAGAGTTTTCACAATAAGTCATAACTATAGAGACAAATAGGACCCAAAAAAGGCTCAAGATCAAGAATATAAAAGGATAGTCATGCCATTTTAAAAATAAGTTGTACCCCACTTGGAAGAGTATAATAGTATTAAAAGTATGGAAAATCAATTAGATTTTTAATAACCAACTCTAGAATATAGAATGGAACCAACCCTTTTTGAATGTGAAAAAATTATTTGAGGAAGAAGTTAAGTTTTAGAATATATTGAAAAAAATATTGGTTGAAAGAGGAAAAAACAAGGCATTAGGTTTGATGATCAAATGCAAACAGAGTGTAAATCACTCCAAGACACTAGTATACTCACAATAGAGGAAGTGAAAAACATTTTATCTAGAGTAATTAATTCAAGTATCCATCTAGATGATGTTCTTGAAGATTGGGAGGTTGCTAGGGTAGATCTCTTGTTTATGCCTTGTCCATATTCTCCAAAATAGCTATAATTATTAATTATAAATGTAATTATTACATTATACAAATACTATAAATGGAATGTCCTTGTCTATTTCAAATATGGAGCCCATAAAAGAATTTCAATGTACTAAATTTTTATGAATATAATTTCTTTTTATATTTTCAAAGATGTTTCTTGTAAATTCAAATTAATTCATAAAATAAGAATGAGTGGATAGAGAATGAGGTGAGAGAATTGGTTTTAGGGTTTTTTACTTATAAATCCTTTTTGTCACATTATATATCATCCATACATCTAGGTAGGATTTTTGTTACAATTTTATTGTGCATTTATTGCACTGAGTTAGGTTATCAATCTACCCATTGGGAAAAATTTATAACAACCCTTATATTAATGTTCATTTCCTCCATTATTACATATTTTTATGTAGGTTTAATTGGTAGAGCTCTAAATGATCATGGCACTGAAGAAAGAAAGGAATTTTGTCTTTCACAAGGTAATGATTCTAACCCATAAACCTTTTACTTGATGGTGTGCTATATTTTCTTAAATTTGAAAAATCTTGTAATTGGTTTGAATCCTTTACCCTTGTGAGTTATTTTGTGGGTCAATTCCACCCTAATATTTTACTCAAGTAGTGGGTTCCCAACCACTAGAAACCCTGTGGTTTTAAGCTTGAATGGGTGCAAAACATGACTAAAGGTTTTTTCCTTTTTTATTTACTAGTATTGATCACTATAAGTATATTGTCAATCATATGCCTCGGTTCATTTTCAATAAAATAGTCATATTTTCCCATTAGACCAAAGACTCCCAAGTCTCTAATCAAGCCAAGCTTAAAATCTCAATCTAGTTTGAGTTCCTTGGTCATATATGCCACTTTGGGACTTTATTGACCATCTCATTAAACCCTTGGGGTGGTTTATTTATCATGATAAACCCAAATTATATGAGACTCATCCATAGAAGTGATTTTTTTGGGAAATTGACATGACCAAGGATTTTAAGGAAACCATTGACATACACAGTGGTGAAAATTGGTTCTCACAATGTGTGATTTACATTAACCTAAAAGATACATATTTCTAATGCCAATCCTTAGACCATATGATTTAATAATTCCTTTTAATGGATAAATCTAAATAGGTTATATAGGAGAAAAATATCCCACAAAATAAATTGACCAATTCCACTAGGGATGGATAAACCATGGTGACTAGTAAGAATAGAGCTTTAGCTTCTCATGGTGTGTCTAGATAATAATGTCTAGTGTATAAACCCATAAGTGGTCCATGAGATAATTATTATACCATGAAATACACTCAATCCATTCCAAATAGCACCAAGGTATCACCACCTCTCTCACACACATTGTAAGTAACATCCACTATTTTACCTTCACAACCCATGAATTTTTTGCTAAATTGGCATAGCCCCTTTCCAAGGTGACTACTATGGACACAAGGGATGATGTGGTGTCCTTTATCCAAAAAACCATTCTCAAATTATTCCATATTCTTTATCCTTCACAATATGAAGAGTATATTCAATATAAATGTCAAACTTTTCAAATACATGACTTTATGTAGTAAATGGACAAAACTTGTATTTTATAACAAGTTTGTAGCCATTGAGGACCTTGAATAAGGAAATGACATGAACCTTGATGTTTCTCGATGATAGTTTACACTTGGAATGTTCATGTCCTTATTAAATTTACTCATAGATACATGGTGAGAAATAATTTTTAGAACTTTCGTAATATGAAAGTGAAAGTATTGTGTTTGTATGAAGTTAAAATTTATGATTTTTTCTTCAATTTTTTACTTGTATGATTTGGCCAGAGGATCTCTATTAGGTTTCCAATCATGGGCATGGACACATAAGAGTTATCATATACCTTTCACTAGATATTTCATAGAATATTGTTATTAGGGATATGACCCCACCTATTAGGTAGTGTGGACCCCTTTTTATTTTGATGGATAGATTCTTGGGTTGGCCAAACATTATCATTGCAATGATTCCATCTATAAAGCCCTGATTTGGAGATGGTTAGAAAAATAACTCCCCAATGCTCACTAGGTGTACTGTATAAAATTAAATATTTTTGAATCCAATGAATATAATTAAGTTCATCTCCTTATACCTTGGTTCATAGTGGAATGAGAATCATGGTTGTACATGTGTAATAAACTCAAGCTCTTCAATTCCAATCATTGGAGGAGAATAGAGTTGGATTATTCTTGGTTCACTTGATCCAACATTAGACAAGGCCATGAATTTTTTTTTTTAATATTAGATTGGTTTTTACTCATGTGAAAATATTTGTTCTCCTTCTTTAGCTCCTAGAATCATCTAGTTTCAGTATTTAATGATGCCATTCTCTCTAACTATTAGCCCGTCCACTTTTGTATTGAATGGAGATCCCATCAAACTAGAACCTATCAATATCACTTTCATCTCAACATAACTCATCTTAAGCATGAGTAAACTCTTGGCCATGTCAAGTGGATCTAAAATTTGGTGCCCAAATCCTTAGCGACCATGAGCTGGATTGGTTGGTGGGTTGATGCCATTACATGGACTATCACCTTTTTACATGTGTATGGTAATCAAGTAGATATCTCTCTAAATTAGGATCATGAATCATCTTACCATGATTTCCATAAGATTTCATATGAATTTGATCATTCTCCACTTAATTTTAATATTCAAACTCAAGTTTCTCAATGGAGACACAACCTTAGGGTTGAGGAATCATACAAGGCTCATGGAACTTAACTCTAAGCCGTAATGAATTGGTTGAGAGTAAGGGATATGGTTACTAGAGAATAATTTTCCCTTCTCCATTCCAAATGACCTAAAAGCTGAAAACTAGATTAAAGCCATTCAAGATGCTAATGCTAGGATTTCCAAATTCCTAGACATTTTTCAAGCTTTTGTGCAGCATTATTGAGGATTTTATGCCACTAAACCTTCCTCCAAAGCCTATGAAGTAGTTATTTTACAATTTTTTTAGGTTATCCCATCCAAATATTTTCCTTTGATATACCTCTTTCTCTGAATGACTCAAGGAAGAAGCCATGAAAATGGCTTATGATAAAACACCCTAGATTGATAGTTTCTTCTATAAATTTTATTAGGTCTTATGGGACATTGTTGGTCCTGATCTCCACAAAGTCTATTCTAAGTCCATTTTTTTCAACTCCTTGGGCACCCTCATTAATCAAGGAAATATAAATTTCATCCCAAAAGTTGGAGATCTTGTGCTTATCATGAATTAGAGACCAATAACCCTTTTAAATGTTGCATGTAAAATCATTTCCAAATCCCTTATCCTTAGGTTGAGGCATATGCTTCCCCTCATTTTTGTAAGTAAAAAAACATGGTTCATATAACATAATTATATTTTGGACAATGTTATTATTTTCTAGGAAGGTATGGAAAGGGATAAAGTATGTGGTCAAAAAGTGTGAGACCTTATTTTTATAGTGTTCACCATTAGACTTGTGGTATTTTACACACTATCACGAACTAACCTTGTGACCCATTCAAATACTAGACTACAACATACTTAACATGTTTTGATACCACTTTTGAATATTGATGGTTGAGGTTAGTTTTGTTTTTAGATGATTATGATGTAAGTAGCTCAAATAGCTGATGTGACATGTGATGTCATAGTTGATACCTGTGTTGGATTTTGTATATCATGTTAGGCATATTGCCTACAACAAATTCATTTTATCTTATTTTATGTATATGTTGATTCAATTAGTTACATTACTATATGTCATTTATATATCATGTTTTACTGATGCAAATTGAGTTGGTGACTTTACAGCTATTGATTATGTTCATAGGGGATACTCAGGGTCATGGTTATCAGGCTAACTCTTCCTCTCTTAAGCTATAGATGTCTATATTGATTTATTACTCATGATTAATGATTGTTCTAAATTCATTATGGTTTATATTCATATTGACATCATTCAGGTACTATTGATGTCTCATTGATGGGTGTAGGCACTAGGCTATGAGCTAGGCTTGGCATTCGGTTTGGACATCTTGGATATATCACAGGCAATTGAGCAATCAAAATGTCACTCTGATAGGTATAGCATGTATTATATAGTACTAAGCCACCATTGTTTTATGCCTTGTGTTATTGCTTTTCACCATTATTAGTCGCACCCTATTTTGTGTATGTGGTTCTGTTCTTATTGCCTATTTGAGATTGTCGAGTTTTGGTGTTGATGTTTCCTCTTGCCTATCTTTTGTGATCAGTGTTATTATTGTATTGGACTATTCTTCTTGGACATCAAGAGCACTTGACTTTGAGTTGCATGAGTAGCTTGTCTCTTTATCTTATTTAGTTGAGTTTGTCTAAGACCAGATTGGGTCTCTTGACCTTGGAGAAAGTCTATTTTATCATCATCATGGGAATTGATTATCATTCTTATTATATCAATTCTTGCTAATTATTTTTATTTAATGATTTTATTAATTATTATTATTTATCAATTTCTCATTTCTTATTTCTAGTGTCATTATTTTAATGATCCTATTAATCTTATCATTTAATGAATTTATTATTAATAGTATTAATAATTATTTTGTGGATTTTTTTAATATATTATTATATTGATTAATATTCATTTAATGATGTTAATTACTATTTTAAATTAATTTTATTGTTTTTCTTTTTATAAATTGCATTGATGTTTTTATTAATAATCAGATTGTAAACGATTGTGTTTATATTTTATTTCTTTTATTTTATTGTTTTAATTACTTTATGATTTTGCAAATTACTTACACACACACACACACACACACACACACACACACACACACACACACACACACACACACACACACACACACACACACACACACACACACACACACACACACACACACACATACATACATGTATATGTATATGTATATGTATATATATACATGTTTATGTATATATTTATATGTTATAGTATTATTTTATTATAATTTAACATATATATTACTATATTCTTACTATTAACTAATATTATTATTATGGTATATAATAATAATATTATATTATATTATTATTTCCCCAATAATACTTATTTATATATATTTCTAATATATTTTAATTCTACGGGAGGCTTGCTCCTCATGCCAAAGAGCATTGACTCAGAAGCAAGATGGAATGAGGAAGAAAATGAAGATAGAGGATGATATCAGGGTATGGGTGTGAAGGGAGAAACATGGCAATGGTATGGGCAAGGCATAAGAGGAAGATAGGGAAAAAGGGAGAGTGACATGGGAGGAAAGGGGGACACACACAATAAGAAAAGAGAGGGGGATGGAATGGGCAGTAGGAGAGATGGGCGTGGATGTAGGGGACATGTGTAGGATGAAAAAGCATGGAGGGGGCATATAAGGAAAAATTATATTGATGCATCAAAGGGAAGAGCAATGTGGGTCATGATTGGTTCATGGGCCTAGCCTACCCTTGGATCTAGTGTAGAAATGAAAAGAAAGGAAATTCCTTTCTGACATTACATTGGAATAGATTGGATCTCTCTCAACTTGTGAAGAAGAGTCATTAGTGGTGGAAGGGAAACAAGAATGCAACATACAAATAAGAGATAAAACACATAGGAGGGAGAGAGAGACATCAAAAACCTAATGATAGGTATTTCTTTATGGTACCTTCCAACCTAAAAACATTAATATTAGTGAGTACTATTATGACTCTTATGCCAGGTTATAATTTGGAAAGTAAAATGATTATAGAACAATCTTACCTCTCCCTTGCATTAGACTCTTAACACATTACTACTAACTTTTTTATTGTGTTTAAAGTATATTCCAGATTTGGATGAAAAATATCTATCATACCCTATTTAATTGCATGAAAGGTTCTTATAGATTCTACCTATTATGGAGTATTACCTAGAATGATTTAGGGGTAAATGCTTTCCCTATTTCTCGTGTCTCATATTAGAAACTTGATGTGCTCATAATTGGTTTAATAAATTTGTTTTTATCTTAAAACAAAAACCAAGTCATCACACCCCCTTTTCTCATGTCAACTATTGGAATAGATTTTGCTTACTTTAAAACTTAGTTATTAATCTTTAATCCTTGTCAAAAATGCCTTTTAGGGTTAATGTGAATTACAAGGTTTGATAATGGATTGGTGTAAATTTATTAAATAATGGTTTTGATTTATTTAAACCAAATATAAAATTGATAGGAGTTACTATTATTCTCATAAAAGAATTTCTTCTACCTCGTGCAATGATTTGATTGAATCAATTCATAGACTATGGCCTAGAGGTTTCTAAATTGATTTTATATATGTATTTAACTTGTGATGTGATGGATATTGGAATAGTTCTTGTTGATATTTTATATCCTCTGATTAAGGTTAACCTATAAGTAACATTTATGAAAGTTGTGCTCATGTATAAATCACTTAAACCCAAATTTTATAATGGGGGATCATATGAGGTCATGGGCCTCGGGGTGATCCCATGAACCTCATCTTTATCAATTATTAAAATTTTAATTGATTTTCATACCTTAATGATTGCTTAAATCATTAATTGCCATTGTGGAAAATTTGGTGTATGCCTGGTAGTCAAGTATTGACTGATTCTATAGATTAGGTATATTAGAACCTAACTTATGATGCAATTCATCTGCTATAAAAACTTGATGTATGTCTCAGGCATTACTTAGGCCATGTTTTAGTTGAGTGTTATGGCTTATGTATCTTATTTTCTTTTATATTTATTGATGATTTTGTAAGTCTATACTAGTGGCTCAATATTGTGTGTATATTTATTACCTCACCCAAGTACCTAGTTGTCGAAACCCTCCACCAAGCTGATGGTTAGGGTGGTAATGGCCATTGATGATTAGGTTCATAGGGTTGGTTTTTAGGGGTTTCCCTCTTGTATTGTTCCTCTTTATTCATTATTTTACCAGGATTTCTTATAGAAACTGCACTTATTCGTGCATGTCAATATATGATGTTGAACCCATGGATTGTAGTCATCCAATCATTTTATGTGATAGTTCATATTATTTTATTGTGCTATTTTATAATATTAATAAATTTTAATATGAACATTATTGGGAATTATGTTGTCATTGAGGTAGTGGATTAGTTCATGCATATCCAACAAATTGTATTTACATCCTTGGTATGCATTATATTGGTTATAATCACTATGTGAGTAATAGTGTAATTATAATTCATCATGAGATACTTGAACCATATATGTTGTTGTATGTGTATGAGTAAGGGATATATTTTTTAATTTATGTAAGCAAAAAATAGTAAAAATTTTATTGTTGGAACACTTTGAACTATGTATGTAATTACATTGTACCTTCACTTGGAAATTCATAACACTATGCTGAAAATAATTAATTGGTGATTGTATCTCTTCTCAAAGTTGATCATTGTGTTATTACTCATTCATAGTAGAGATTATTGTTACATAATTAACAATTGTGTAAAGGAAGCTATAGGTATCTGCCTACTTTAATAGCTTTTATGATGTGCTTGGAAAGACACACCATTACAATCATGAAATATTTTATATAGTGGTTGAGTTTAATAAATTCAAATATGTTGTACTTGGGGATAGAAACCTTTTTGAAGTAGGAACAAGTTATAGTAGTTATTCATGATTATATTATTTATTATGTGTAAGGTCTTCATGTAGAAATGGGTGATGATCAATTGTATGGCTTAGAAGAAATCTATTAACATTAAATGCCTTTGAATAATAAAGATGATTCAATAAGTGTTCAAAACATTCTCTAGTGGGAATAGTTATGATATTCCATGGTATAATTGATAGAAAAATTGTTTAAGTATTATATTGTTAATCAGATATTGATGATTATGGTCTTAGTGGTCTAACTATTATTGATGTAAACTTTGTGGGCTTTGGAAAGAACAATTAACTCTTATTCATTCAATATTATTCCACTTGATTTGATAATGAATAGTATGTGGACTCACTATTGTTTATGTCAATATCATGATAATATAAAAAATTCCTTAATTGTAGCATTATTATTAAGTTCATAGTCTTAACATGTTATAATCTCAGCTAAAATTAAGTAGTTGCATATAAATCATGCAAGTAGTCTCTTGGTAATTCTAGCATTATGTTTATTTTCACTTTATGGCAAGGAATGTTATTGGTCGTAATACCCTATTTAGTGAGCTTACCTATATTGGTTAAGAAATGATGTAAGCCAAGTTTATGACCTTCATATGTGGATCCACATTTTGGATGATGGATTATACTTTTAATGGTGGCAAAGGGTTTTAGATAAATATATGACATGTTTTCTTAAAGTTTATTATTTCATATAGTTAAAGTGCATCTCTTGATTAATGTAAGATGGCTATATTGTCATGGATCCTTCCTGAGATTAGATGGTCATTGGTCAAATAGATATGCATGCTTACACATATAAGTGTACCTTGCCAATGAACTCTTTGATATACCATATGTGGTGTTTAGTAGAATTTGAATAATCTATGTGATTGGTAAATAACTTGGAATGAGGATGAGAAATATTAAGTTATGGAATTCTCTATGGTAAGACTTGGTTAGGTGTCTAAATAATCCAGCTTATCAATGAATGCTAAATCTTAATATTCTTTATTAAACACACAAGTTAATATTTGAGACCATATAAGTAATAAACTCTTGCATGGCCATGTGCATGCTAAATGGATGGTATGAATGCCTATATTTATTTAATAACATGATATGCTAACTAAAGGATAGCTAAGCAATATTTAGGTATGGGCCCCTATGGATGACTCATGGGATGGTGATCTTGTAGCATGTTAAGTGACCCTATAGCATGAGGAGTAATTGGCATTCCAATGCCAATTATATGTCTAGTCAGTTAGATGTTCTCATGTGTGATGTTATATACCCCATGCTTAATTATGGCATACTTATCTTATCTAGATTGCTTTTTTAGAAATTGATTAACTAGACATTCTGTAATGTGCTTAGTTCCATTATGGTTGATTCTAACCTCGTCCATTTTATACAAATGGGATGTTGGTTTTGAGTCACTTATGCTTCTTATAGAGTTGTCAGGTTTCTTTGCATTGCATTCATTATGTAGTGGGACATTTTTATGTTCCATGGTGTACTTTGATAGATAACTTTTAAAAAAATTGGGGTTGTTTCATCTGGTATTAGAGCCTACGCTTAAAGTTTGTTGTTGAGTTTTGACACTTGCACTAATTATTAGCACATGCTTAAAAATCTATTTGAGATTTTGTGTGGTTGTGCATACCCTTGCAAAGGAATATGTTTCATAATATACTTGGGTGGTTGTGAATACACCTAGTGTAGAGGTACATACCCTTAGAGGATTACTTTGCTATCATGTATACATATGCTTTGTGATGGCTGAATTCCACTTGTATGCTTATGTTGTCTCATTAAAACTAAGTTGAAACCTTGGATGTTAGTGTGCATACTAGATCAAGGATAGAGTCATATTCCTAATATGGACTTATTTGTATCTTAATTTCTTGAGTAGACTATATGGTGACCCTTTTGAGTCACTTAATCTCTTGGAGGAATTAAATAGTACACTAATTAGTTTTTTGTTTTTGAAAGCCTAAATTACTAGAATTTTGGTATTGTGGAATATATGTGTGAGAGTGTGCAGAAATTGGTAAATTTCTACAAGTGATATTGTGATTCTTACCTATAGCTTTGGTTGGGCCAACCCTTCCCACATTAGTTGCATTTGAGGCAAGTTTCACTAGTCAATTATTGACTTGTATAGGTAAGTCAATGAAAGATTAGTGATCATCACTTCACCTTCAAATTAAGGATATGATGTTTGGTATCTATTGATGACTTATATAGGCTAGTCATTAGTAGATTCTTAGAACATCCTAACCTTGGGAATACCAAGGGTTGAGCTCAAACCTGGAAAAGTTGCATATGGTAAGGGTATCTAATTTACTTAGTAAATTAGTGAGGCTTTGGATCTCCACTTCAAGGGAGCATCTTGGGTTGTAATAAGAGCTTGAGATTATTTATGTATTCAATATCCTTGAGTTAAATAGAGGATCATGTGGCTTCATAACTCCAAAGGATTGAAAATAAAAAAGTGTGTAGGAATGTTTATTCCTTATTTGCACTATTATTTTATTTTGATCATGGATGTGGTTACATTAGTGATGGTCATTTGACCATGGATAGGTTAATTTTGATGAGGTTATCTTGTTGACCATGGATAGGTTATATACATGGAAATGTTTATTTGTTTATGGATGTGTTATACATCCATGAGGATGCTTAATTAAAATCTTGGTTATGTTTTGACACTCATGGGATATCTATTGTGATATGGATATGCCTTGCATCCATGAGGATGTTTATGGTGAGTTCAATTGAGCTTGTTGATGATGGAAAGTTTTAGTTTATATGGTATTATTTTATCATTCACCCCATGCCTTGGTTGAGTCCACCCTCTCCCCAAAATTGAGATTGCATCCAAACAAGCATTATTTTTTAACCTTTGACTTATTGGATTAAGTCAACTGGAAGAATAGTGATGTAGGAGTGTTGTTGGAATCTTGACATAATGCCTTAAAACATCCATTGATAATTTTCTTGGGAAAGTTATCTAATGATTCTAATGTATAATATCTTGGGACGTATAAGAGTACGGCTTGATCCTGGAGGGTCTAGTGGGTGAGTGTGGCTAACTTGAATGGGAAAGTTAGAGAGTTCTAGGGATCTCTTATTACTATCAAATTAGCATGATCCATCTATCCATGATGTACAAACATTATTGGTAAATGTTTTTGGAACTCATGGAGATAGATTCTAGGCTTTGTTAGAATACAACCTTATTTTAGAGAAGGTGATTCTAATACAAGATCCCTAGGACTGATTATGTGTTTTACATGATGATTATTTGGTGTCATTTGGATGACATCTATACATTGGGTGACTTGATGTGAGTCATGTACCCTTTGTGCTTCATCGTCTTGTGTATGGATTGTTGTGATGTTAAGTGCCTTGGCATAGTTGTTTAAATACATGAGTCATTTATGTGTGTCATGTGTTCATGTGACTCCTCTTTGTACATTAAATGTTGTGTTGTGTAATCATTACTTTTATTGATCTTGATAAATCATGTATATTTATGCCTTTATTATACTTGTGTTTATGGTTGACCTTGTGAACTTCCACATATTTGTTTTGGTACCAACCTGGTTATGTGAACTTTTACATTCATTGATTATGTCAATCATGTAAATTGATATATTTTACACCCTATGTGTATGTAATAACCTTTTGGATTTTCATTTTACCCTCTTTATATTATCATTGTTATATTAGAATTATACAAACATGGTTGTATGTTGTTAAATGTTAGATGTGTAATTGATGGTAAATTACTTATGTAAAGTGATCTCCCACTATTGAAATCAATCATGTAAACCTTACTTGATATATGTTTCTAAAAATTGTTATTGAACTATGTTGTGTACACATCTTAGAATGAATTTGATTCATGTCACTAAATTTATTGTAATGTGGTAATATGGTCGTATTCTACACATGTGATGTGTTTTCCCTCTAAACTAACTTTTGTTTGATAGAATTGGCCAATGTATAATGTTGTGTAATTTTGCATTCACTACTATAGTATTGAGTATTGGTACATTTATGAGGTAGAGGGTAGAGAAGAACTACATCCATGATGATTTTGACTAGGTATGGTCTAGGAAATAGAGTCTCTAGTAGGCTGAAAATCCACTCTTCCCTTTTGCATGAGTAGCCACTTGATTTGTTCATAGTGTGTACCATTTGTGCCACAAGTTGGCCATGGTATCTTAGTGAATAATGGTCACTTTATGAAATTATAATTATTTTATCCACCTCTTAGAGTTTTTGGTAAAATTAACCATTATGAAGTTTTAGTATTTTTCCCTTTTAAATCACTAACTGGTTTTATAGACTATACATTATGCAAATTGACAAGGTGATACTTATTAAAATGCATGCATGTGTTGGCATGTAGAAGGTGCAACCATGATTTAGTTAAGGTACTTATATTATTATACCTATTGTAAATGTTAGGATTAAGTGATTAATTATGTAATAAAATATAACATGGAATTCATTCCTTAGAATCATAGTAGCAAAGACATGAAAGAAAATTTAAATCTAATCAAATACACATAACATCAATATAACATGGTTCACCCAATATGGGATATATCCACCAAGAATCTCTTAATAATATTATAAACAAGATTAAAAAACAACTCTCAACAAAAAACCTCTTATAGAGATAGCTTTCTCTAACTTGAATTCACACCAGAATTTCTGAGATGCTGATCTACACCTCAAACTGAATCACACTGATCGAAGAGAGAATTACAAAGCTCAAAATGAGATGCAAAATGCAATGAATAATGTGTTACCCCTCACCCCTATTTATAATTTTTAAAATCCCTTAAAAAATGCACCATAACCATAGATATAACCATATCCCCACAAAATAAGGCAAAAAATAAGGGAGGTTTCAACCACATAATCCCTCAATTCTCTCAACACCTTTAATTCATACCCACTTCCCAAAAATGTGCCACCAATAGGGTAAGTGGTTAAAGTTAGTCCCACCATTGTAAAAGGTAAATATTTCATGTTTAAAATGTCTTGGTAACTTTATTTTTACCTTAGGGTTGAAACAAATGCCATATTCAATAATCTCCCACTTGGAGTTCATTTCCCCTTGAACAAAATTTAACACTCCTCCATGATCTTCATGAAGACCAACCAAATCTGAACATAACCTCAACTTTTCCATTGTGACTACCTTGTTCATCATATCTATAGGATTCTAGATCGTATGTATCTTCTCTAGCTTCACCATGTTTTCCTCCAAAGTTGTCCAGATGAAATGCTACTACAACTATATGTGCTTCATCCTCAAGTGGAAATCAGAGTTCTTAGCTAAATGTATACCACTTTGACTATCAATATTTAATCCCCAAACTTCTTACTTATGCCCCAAATCATTAAGTAACTATTGTAACCAAATTATCTCCTTGTTAGCCTCTGTAGTAGCAACATACTTAGCCTTTATGGTTGATAAAGCCACAACTTTCTATATCCAAGAAATCCAACTAACCATTATATCCCTAATAATAAATACATAACATGTCATAATCCTCCTGATATCAACATCCCTAGCCATATCTGAGTCCACATAACTATGCAAAGTGGGGTTTGATCTACCAAAGCACAATTTTTTACCCATGGTTCCTCTCAAATATTGAATAATCCACTTCACTTCTTGTCAATGCTCATAACCTAGATTATTCATGTACCTGCTTACTACTCCCACTACATGGGAAATATTTAGCCTATTACAAACCATAGCATAAATTAGGATACCAACTACTAATGAGTAAGGTACCTTGGACATCTTTAGCTTTTCTTCTTCTATCTTAGGACACTATTCCTTTGATAATCTAAAATGGACTGCCAAAGGAGCCCCAACCGGCTTAACATCCTGCATACTAAACCTATCCAAAACTTTACTCATGTAATCTTCCTATGATAATATTAGCTTCCTCTCCTTCCTATCTTAATTTATCCTCATACCAAGGATTTACTTCATTACACCCAAATCCTTCATAGAAAAGGAATTACCAAGTTACTTCTTGAGTACCTGAATCTATTGCATGTTCTTTCCTACAACCAATATGTCATCTACATATAAGAACAGGATAATATAATTACCATTCACAAATATTTTGACATACATGCAATGGTTAAAATGACACCTGGAGCAACCCTATTCCAACATAAAACTATCAAACTGCTTATACCATTATCGTGGAGCTTGTTTCAAACCATACAAGCTCTTCTTTAGTTTGCACACTAATTTCTCCTTTCCTTCGACCTCATAACCCTATGGGTACTCCATATATAATTCCTCCTCAAAATCACCATGCAAGAACATAGTCTTCACATCTAAGTGTTCTAGGTGCAAATCCTCTACTACAACTATACCAAGCACAGTTCTAATAGAAGTCATCTTAACAATAGGAGAAAAAATCTCATCAAAATCAATACCTTTATTTTGTGCAAACCCCTTGACCACCAACCAAGCCTTGTACCTTTTCCTTCCTCCATCCTCTTCTTTGATTTTGTATTCCCACTTATTCTGCAATGCTCTCTTTCCCTTGGGTAGCTTCACCAAATCCCATGTTTGTTTCTCCATGAGAGAACTATGTTCCTCTTCCATGGATTCTTCCCACTTCTCCCTAGCATTCACCTACATTACTTCCTCAAAAAAATTTGGTTCTCCACTATTAGTAAGTAAAAAATAACTCAAATATGGGGGAAAATATTTAGGAGTTTTTATTACCCTATAATATGTTCTTACTACAAGAGTTTGGGGTTCCTATGTAGGAGGTTACTGAACTATCTCCTTAAACACCTTACCATTCGTAATATCATCCAACACTTTGTACTCTTTTTGTTCATATTCTTGCAACTGATCCTTATACATGACTTTTTATTTAAAGACAACATCCCTAGACTATAATATTTTCTTATCTCTAAGACTCCAAACCCAAAAACCAAAGACATCCTCACCATAACCAATAAAGGTGCATCTTTCAGACTTAGCTTCTAACTTGGTCATATCTTTCTTCAAAACGTGAACTAGTGCCTCACATCCAAAGACCCTAAGAAAAGAATAATTAACTTTCTTACTAAACCAAGCTTCCTCAGGTATGCCTCCATCCAAAGGCACTGAAGGTCCTCTGTTAAACAGATATACTATTGTGATAACTACTTCTACCCAAAATATTAGGGGTAACCTTGCATGCAACCTCATGCTCCTAACATGCTCCATGATTATCTTGTTCATCCTCTCTGACACTCCATTCTCTTGTGGTGTCCCTAAAACCATCATTTGCCTATGAATTCCATTCTATGAAAAATAATCATCAAACGCTTTGCTATAATACTCACCTTCATTGTCTAACTTGAGACATTTCAACTTGAGACCTATTTCATTCTCAACTAAATATTTCCATATTTTGAATGTTTCAAATACATCATATTTATTCTTAATATAATAAATGCAAACTTTCCTAGTTGCATCATCAATAAATGTAACATAATAATTTTAACCACCAATAAAAGATACCTGAGCTGGCCCCTATACATCTGAGTAAACCAACTCCAACTTATTTTCCTTCTTCATAGGTCTAACCCTCAGGAACTTAACTCACTTCTACTTCCCATACACATAATCATCACAGAAGTCCAAATCAACCTATTTCAATCCAAGAAACTTATATTTCAAGATATATATGCCCTTCTAGCTCATATGACTAACCCTATAATGCCACAAAGTTGCATCTCCATCTATAACAACTAAATTATAGTCATCTACACTACTACTCAAATACAAAGTGCTAATTTTCTTACCTCTAACAACCATAAGAGCACCCTTGGTAACTTTCCAAGAGTCTTTTATAAATAACACCGAATAGCCCTCATTGTCTAACTGCCCCACTGATGTTAAATTCTACCTTAATTGTGGAACATGCCTGACATCCTTTAGTAGCCATGTGTTCTTATTCTACATATTCCCCTGAACATAACCTTTCCCTACTATACTTCATGGTTCATCATCACCAATATAATCATGTCAAAAATCTCCTTGAACATAATCAGTAAAATGATGCCTATGTGGGGTGGCATGAAAAGAAGCCCCTAAATCTAATACCCAACATTTATCAACATTATCTAAGGAAAGAATTAAATCATCCTGATTAATAGTACCTATTGTCATATTTACCTCTTTTGTCTCCTCATATTTGGTCTTCTTATCCCGAAATCCCCAACATTCCTTCTTTGTGTGTCCACTTTTCCCACAGTGCCAACACACCATCTTGACTCTAGATTTAGATCTTCTCTAACACTTTGACTTTCTATAATTTCCTTTGCTTCTATCTTTTTGTCTCCCTCTAGTCTCCACCATCAAATCATTCCCTGAATATGATTCCCTAGTGTTCTTCCTTCATATTTCCTCATTAAGAATCACACCTATAACATCCTCAAACTTTAAACTTCCCTTATCAGGGATGACATTACTCACAACCATAACCAAGATATCCCAACTATTAGGTAAGGATTAAAAAATCAATAAAGCCTTAACCTCATCTTCAAATTTGATACCAACATAAGTTATCATACTCACAACCATATTAAAAGCATTCAAATGATCAGCTACACAACTATTTTCAGACATATTCATATTAAATAACCTTTTTGGCATCAATGTTTCCTCTTGTCTATCTTGTGTGCTTGAGGTTATTGTCATATTGGACTATTCTTCTTGGATGTCATGAGCACTTGATTTTCAGTCGTATGAGTATCTTGTCTCTTTAGACTATTTGGTTGAGTCCATCTAAGACTGGATTGGGTATCTTGACCTTGGAGAATGTCTATTTTATCATTGTCATGGGAATTGGTTATCATTCTTATTTTATCAATTTTTGCTAATCATTTTTATTTAATGAATTTATTAATTATTATTATTTATTGATTTCTCCTTTCTTATTTATGGTGTCATTATTTTAATGATCCTATTGATCTTATCATTTAATGAATTTATTATTAATAGTATTAATAATTATTTTGTGGATTTGTTTAATATATTATTTTATTGATTAATATTCATTTTATGATTTTAATTACTATTTTAAATGAAAATTATTGTTTTTCCTTTTATAACTTACATTGTTATTTTTATTAATAATCAAATTGTAAATGGTTGTTTTAATATTTTATTTTATTGCTTTAATTACTTTATGATTTTACAAATTACTTATATTATTATGTTATATATGTGTGTGTGTTATATTATTATTTTATTTTATATATATATATATATATATATATATATATATATATATATATATATATATATATATATATATATATATTCTTACTATTAAATAGTAATATTATTATGGTATATAATAAAAATATATTATATTATTGTTTCCCTAATAATACTTATTTATATATTTTTAATATATTTTATTTTTGTATTGCTTACACCAAGGAGCATTGACTCAGAAGCAAGATGGGATGAGGTATGGAGAATGAGAAAGAGAAGGAATATAGAGGATGATAGTAGGGTATGGGTGTGAAGGGAGCAACATGGAAATGGTATGGGCAAGGTGTGGGCATTAAGGGCAAGGCATAGGAGGAAGATAGGAAAAAAGGGAGTATGGCATGAGAGGAAATGGGGACACACATAGAAAGAAAGGAGAGGGGGATGGAACAGGTAGCAGGAGGAGAGCTAGGTGTGGATGCAAGGGACCTGTGTAGAAGAATGTAAGTAGGAGGAAAAAATGTATAAGTAAAAAATATAGTATTGCATCAAAGGGAAGAGAAATGTGAATTGTGATTGGATCGTGGGTCTAGCCTACCCTGATGGCATTTGGTTGGATGTAGAAATGAAAAGAAAGGAAATTCCTTTCTAGTATTGCATTGGAATGGTTCAAATATGACTTACCTTGTGAAGAAGAGTCACTGGTGTCAAAATGGAAACAAGAACACATCATACAAGGAAGAGATAAAACATGTAATAAGGAGGGAGAGAGAGGCAATAAAAACGTAATGATTGTTATTTCTTTCTAGCACCTTCAAGCCTACAAACATTAATTCTAGTGAGTATTGTTATAAATCTTGGACCAAGTTATAATCTAGAAAGTAAAATAATTATATATCAATCTTACCTCTCCCTTGCATTAGATGCTTAACACATTACTATTGTATTTTTTATTGTGTTTAAAGTATATTCTAGATTTGGATGAAAAATAAGATATCCTACCCTGTTTAATTGCATGAAAGGTTCTTATAGATTTTACCTATTATAGAGTATTACCTAGAATGATTTGGGGTTAAATGCTTTCCCTATTTCTCATGTCTCATAGTGGAAACTTGATGCATTCAGAATTGGTTTAATAAATTTATTTTTATCTTAAAACAAAAACCAAGTCGTCACACCCCCTTTTCCCATGTGAACTATCAGAATGGATTTTGCTTACTTTAAAACCTAGATCTTAATCTTTAATCCCTATCAAAAATGCCTTTTTTGGGTCAATGTGAATTATGCGTTTTGATAATGGACTTAGGTTAATTTATTAAATAATGGTTTTGATTTATTTAAACCAAATATAAAATTGATAAGAGTTACTATTATTCTCATAAAAGGATTTCTTCTACCTTGTGCAATGATTCAGTTGAATCAGTTAATAGATTGTGGCCCAGAGGTTTCTAAACCAATGTTATATATGTATTTAACTTGTGATGTGATATATCTTGGAAGAAGTCTTATTGATATTTTTTATCTTTCGATCAAGGTTGACCCATAATTAACGTTTATGAAAGTTGTGCTCATGTATGAATCGTTTAAACCCAAATTTTATAATGGGGGATCATATGAGGTCATGGGACCTAAGGATGATCCCATAAACCTTGTCTTTAGTAATTATTAAACTTTTAATCAATTTTCATACCTTGATGATTTCTTAAATCATTAATTTCCATTGTGGAAAAATTGGTGTATGCTTAGTAGTCGAGTGTTGATTAATTCCATAAATTGGGTATCTTATACCCTAACTTGTAATGTCATTCATCCACTATAAAAACTTGATGTATGCCTTGGGTGTTACTTAGGCCATGGTTTGGCTAAGTTTTATGTCTTATGTCTTTTATTATCTTTTATCTTTATTAATTATTTTGTTATTCTATATTGGTGGCTTAGTATTTCATGTATATTTATTACCTCACCCAAGTACCTGGTTACTGAAATGCTCCACCAAGCTAATGTTTGGGTGGTAAGAGCCATCGATGGTTGGGCTCATAGGGTTGGTTTTGAGGGGTGTCCCTCTTGTAGTGTCTTATTTATTTGTTGTTGTACCAGGATTTCTTATAGAAACTCCATTTGTTCATGCCTATCAATATATGATGTTAGACTCATATATTATAGCCATCCACTCATTTTATGTGATAGTTCATCTTATTTTATTGTGCTATTTTGTAATATTTCTAAGTTGTAATATGAACAATATTATACATTATGTTGTCATTGAGGCATTTTTATGATACTGGCTTGGTTCATGTATATCTAACAAATTGTATTTACATCCTTGGTATGATTTATATTGGTTCTAATCACTGTGTGAGTAATAGTGTAATTAGAATGCATCATAAGATACTTGAACCATATATGTTGTTGTATGTATATGATTAAGGGATATATTTTTTGATTTATGTAAGCACAAAAGAGTAAAAATTTTATTATTGGAACACCTGAAACTATGTATGTAATTACATTGTACCTTCACTTATAAATCCAAAACACTATGTCAAAAACCAATTGGTGATTGTATCTCTTTTCAAAGTTGACTATTGTGCTATAAATAGTTTATAGTAGAGATGGTTGTTAGATGATTACCAGTTGTGTAAAGGAATCTCTAGGTATCTCCCTACTTTACTAGCTTTCATGATGTGCTTAGAAAGACACACCATTATAGTCATGAAATATTTTTATATATTGGTTGAGTTTAACAAATTCAAATATGTTGTACCTAGGAATACCAACCTATTTGAAATAGTAACAAGTTATAGTATATCTTGATGATTATCGTATTTATAATGTGTAGTGATGATCAATTGTATGGCTTAGAATTAATCTATTAACGTTAAATGCCTTTGAATAATAAAGATGATTCAATAAGTGTTTAAAGCATGCTCTAGCAAGAATAGTTATGATCTTTCATGGCAGAATTGATGGAAAAATCTTTTAAGTATTGTATTTTTAATCAAATATTTATGATTAAGGTCTTAGAGGTCCAACTATTATTGATGTAAACTTGATGGGCTTTGGAAAGAACAATTAACTCTTGTTCATTCAATATTATTCCACTTGATTCAATAATGAATAGTGTGTGGACTCGCTATTATTTATGTCAATAGCATGATAATATAAAAAATTCCTTAATTGTATCAATGCTATTAAGTTCATAGTCTTAACATGCTTGAATCTTGACTGAAAGTAAGTTGTTGCATATAGATCATGCAAGTAATCTCTTGGTAATTCTAGAAATATGTTTATTTTTACTTTATGGTAATGAATGTTATGGTCTTAATATCATGATTAGTGAGCTTACCTCTATTGGTTAATAAATGAAGTAAGCTAGATTTATGGCCTTCATATGTGGATCTACATTTTGGATGATGGATTAGACTTTTAATGGTGTAAAAGTGCTTTAAATATATATGACATGTTTTCTTAAATTTTATTATTTTAGATAGTTAAAGTGCATCTCTTGATTAATGGAAGATGGATATATTGTCATGGATGCTTCTTGATATTATATGGTCATTGATCAAGAAGATATTCATGCTTACATATATAAGTTTACCTTTCCAATGAACTCTTTGACATACCTTATGTGTTGTTTAGCATAATTTGAATAATCTATGTGATTGGTAAATAACCTAGAATGAGGATGATAAATATTAAGTTATGTAAATCTCTATGGTAAGACCTGGTTAGGTGACTAAATAATCCACCTTCTTAATGAATACTAAATCTTGATCATTCTTATTAAACACACAAGTTAATATTTGAGACCATATAAGTAATGAACTCTTACATGGGCATGTGCATGCTAAATGGATGGAATTAATGCCTATATTTCTATAATAACATGATATGTTAACTAAAGGATAGCTAAGCAATATTTAGGTGTGGGCCCCTATGGATGACTCACAGTATGGTGATGTTATAACATGCTAAGTAACCATGTAGCATGAGGATTAATTGGCATTCAAATATGAATTATATGCTTAGTCAGTTGGATGTTCTCATGTGTGATGTTATCCACCCTATGCTTAATTATGGAATGCTTATCTTATCTATATTGCTCATTTAGCACTTGATTAACCAAACATTCTAAAATGTGCTCAGATCCATTATGATTGATTCTAACCTCATCCATTTCATACAAATGGGATGTTGGTTGTGAGTTGCTTGTGATTCCTATAGAGTTGTTGGGTTTCTTTGCATTACATTCATTGTGTAGTGGGACCTTTTTATGTTCTATGGTTTACTTTGATAGATAACTTCAAAATGAAAATTGGGGTTGTTTCACACACATCATATTGTGATGGGTTATATGTATTATTGATACATGATATGTTATGGAATATTTGACAGTTAGACTTAGATTATATATATTATGATATGTTTATGTTTTTCTTATGGAAGAATAATTGTATGCTTAGATAAATTATTACTATATTAATTGTGGTGGTGTTGTACTTACACTTTGATTATACATTATGATGTGTATTGATTCAATACCACTAGATCTAATATTCTTAAGAATATATTTGAATTATGTATATGTTTAAATTATTGGACTTAGTTTATCACCACTGATATGTGATGCCTTGGATATGTCATATGGTTGATGTATGGATTGAGATCACTTATATTTATTATATTCTATAACTTTAGCTTCTATGGTAGAAAATTTATGTGTGCAATGTTGTATAGGTGACAAGTGAGGCCAACAAGGGAACTAGGACTATATCAGGCATGAACACTTCATGGTTAAATTAGTGACATGTTTACTTGACCTTATTGTGATGTAAACCACTCCTTGTACCTTGTTGTGGACATATTCAAAATAATAGATATCCTTAACTCATTTATCACTATCTCCCCCTTGAAAACTATTCACACCTTTCATTATTAACCCTAAAAATTATATTTAAAAGTTTTATTTCAATTTTAAAGTATTTTTAAGCCACTTAAGTGCCCTCATTTGACTCAAAACTTGACTGAGTTGAGAGATCTAACTTTTTATAATGTCATTAAGTAGGTTTTAGATATTTTGGGTTGATATCTTTTGCCCTTGGACCAATAATATGGTATGATAATCTTTCAAGGATCCTTAAAAGACTTTATAGGTAGTCGATGTGCCATTTATGGCTTGGGATAATGAGTTCATTTATGAGGTTTGGACTTACTTTCTTTCCCACATGGGCTTGTAAGTGGAGTTATTGAGGGGGAAGTATTTCTAACCATAATATAATGGATGGGAAGGGTGAATCACCTTCTTATTGAATTTTAGAGTAGGGAGTTAAACCTACTTGAGAAAGGAAAGCCTTCCTTGAGAGGAATTTTGTTCATTTGAGAAATTTGGAAAGTTTAGTGTGGAGAAGAGAAGGAGGAGCTATAGGGAGAGCTTAGGGAAGGAGGAGATTAGACATTTTAAAATATTTTTAAAAGGTTTTCTTGAGAATAATTAAGAAGAAAATAAGGTAGGCTTCCATGCCCATTACATTAATTTTGTTTGTATCAAGTTATCTTTCTTCTTTCCCTTTGAATGTAATTTTTTTCAAGAGTAGTAAGGCCATTTGGATTACCCTATTTATCTATTTTGTGTTCCATGGTTGTGCCTATGTACACCATGTGGTTTTAATGCCCATTTTAGGATTTGGATATGTAATATCCCTCTTAATTATTGATTGTTTTTATGTCATTGTTTTCCTTTAAATGGTAGAGTTATGTTGATGAAATTTATGTAAATTTTCCTACTTGTTTGTGCAGCCATTCATATTATAAGTGGTGGTGAAATCAAGTTTCAAGTGCCCTATTACATGGGTTTATGTGTACGTAGTGGTAGTTTAAAGTGGTAAATAAACCATATTCCCTCCTACATGTTATTTACTTGGTAGAAGTTTTGTATGCCCTCTCATGTCCAAGAGATGGTAGAGCAAGGGTGAGGAATTCCCCATGCTATTTTTCTCATTTAGTGGGCCTATTTATGTTATAAACTTGTATGTATTCCTTGTGATTTTTAGTATGATAAATGGTGTTTTCATTTACTTGTATGCTTGTTTTGGTAAATGTAATTCCTCTTTGTGTAGTTGAGCTTATAAACTCCTATATACATTTTCCTAGTGAGCATCCCCTGTATAGCCTTATTGCTATCTAAATATCCTTTGTATCAAATGTTCCACATTAAACCATGATGTGGTTATGCCTATATATAGGATACTTAGTCTCAAGAGTGCCTAGGTAAACCACAATTATGGAAAAAGGATGGGAGGCAAGTCCTCCTTTGATTGGTTTTGTGTTGCATGAGGAGTCTATGTGAATACCACTTAATCTATAATTTTTTTATATGCTTGTAAATAAAATTGTTAACCATTTGAGAACCATGATTATTGTATTTATTGTAGTTATAAATATGTATCTATTGGAAGAAATAAATTTGTAATAAGTGTTTGGAATTAGCATGATGTTCCTTTAGTACTTGTGTACTCTTTCTGAAGAATGTATCGATTGTAAAAACAATGGAAATGATTATTTTGTGTTAAAATTATAAATTTATGTTCTGTTATAATCATTTATAACTCTATATTTTACATTTGTATAAAATTAATAGTTTTCCCTTTTATAAAAACTTTAAGTGCATTGATTAACATGAATCAATGGAAGGCTAGTTGCCTTAAAATAATTTTTATGCAAATTAAATATTGCTTATTTTTACCTAAATTAATTTTATAAGAAACAAGGCTTTCTCATATGAAATAATTTTAGGATTTACCATTTTAAATTTATGAAATTTAAGCATACTACTTAAAACATTCATTTTATTTTGTAAAAATCCCTAAACTTCACTTAAGTTTCAACACATTAAATGAGGTGGAAAACTCCTCCAAACAATTTCAATGAAATATTCTATGTTTTTTGACCCTAATAAAGTTCATTTTAAAAAAAAAATTAGTGGGTTTTAAGATATGAATTTGGTCTCAATTATCTGTATGATAATGTTTTTGGTATAGGGCCCTAGCCACTTGTCATAGGTTGACTATCCAAGGTTAAGTGGCAGTCCCTCATGGGACCACATACTATGGTCACTTTAAACCCTAAGGGTTGGGTGATTTTTTTTGTGTAAATTAAATCATGGTTTATTAATTGTGACATATGACTACCTTAGTTATTAACAGCATCAGACTATGATTTTGGTTTGGGATTCATCTGGTTAGTAGTTAACCACCCATGTGAACGTTTAATGACTAACTATTGGCATGGCCTAGCTAATGACATTAAATCCACTCCTTAAGCCAAGCCATATAAGTTATTATAACTAACCACTATTCCATTAAAAAAATATTTAAATTATAACTTTAGACGTATAAATTTTAGACCTGCAACATAAAAATATAAGACCAAAACCTTAGCAAGTCTTGAGACTTAGTTTTGTTCCTCCAAAATTGAAGACCTCATGGCCCAAAGGTGGGATGGTCACAAAAATTTAACCACTCCATTTTTCATGCTCTTCTTCATGGTGTAATATTTTAGACTTGGAATTATATATATTTTTAGTTATGACCCCTTTTACCTAGTTATGCCTTAAACCTCCTTTGCAACCTAGTAGAGAATTTTTACAACTATGATTTTGGGGACCCAATGGTTTAGAGGTGTAGAACACCAAAGTGGGCCCACTCAAATTTTTGGCCCCTTCCACTTGGAATTGGTTTTAAGACCTAAAACTTCATAGTTTCCCCTTTGTGCTTATTTTGTCCTAGGGAGGCCTATTTGGGCCTCACTAGTTATCACAAGCTTGTTGGAGCCCTAAAACTGGTTGACCCAAAATGGGACCCTTATTATTTTTAGTCCCTTAAGTTCTGAGACACAATTTAAATCTTAAAATAAAAAATTTCAAAATTTTTACCTTGCTACACCCATCAATAACTATGGAGGAACTTAAAGATCTTGGGACCTGTTCAAAAACTATTGGAGACAAAGACCCCTTAGGAGATTTCCATCAAACTAGGCACTTGCATAAATCATCCATGCATATTCCTATCATGTTAGAAAAACTAAAAGTGAAAAATATTGGTTTAGTTAAAAGCTTAGAGACTCCATTAATGGTAGTCATTTAGGGTTAAGGAAGGAGAGGAGAGATGACCATAGAAAAGTCATCCTCCAAACCCTCCTCCCTCTTTCAAATTGTGTTTTTCTTATGAAATAATAATTTGGAGACCTTATGACCTCCATAAGTTTATTTAAGTCACCTTTTTGTTTTGACTAGATCTAACAATTGAGGTTAGTTTGATCTGATGTTGGAGATTTGGTGCACCAATCTGAAAGGTCTTAAACAAGATATTTTAGGCACCTATTGAGCTCCTATGATGTCCATTTGATATTTCTTGTAAAACTTTTCCTGAATTCAACTCAACACAAAATTAAAACTTATTTACAACTTAAGTGAAGATTAGACCACATGATTGGTTGAAAACACTCAGAACCCTCCTTGAACTCTATTGGGAGTTAGGACATCTCATTCGAGTAAGTGGTTACCCAAACCCACCTACATTTAGTTTTATGTTTCTTTTCATCCTTAGGGTCATGGGACCCACTATTATATCTTATCAAATTATATGCTTTCATGAGAGCCTATAGGTCAATTAGAGGAAGTGAGACCTACATGGTTGTGTGGAGATTGTGCATCCACTTGTGCATTTCCTCCTTGTTGTGTGGGAAATGTAGTTATGTAAATGTGCATTATAAATTTTCAAAAAATTGCCTATTTTTTTATGTTTCATTGTGTTAGTTTTTAAATATGAAATTTTGGTATCAGAGCATAGTTTCTACACCTGGAGCTCTAGGTAATTTGTTAGTTTTTTTTGTTTGATACTTATATTTAGATATAATACTTGTCCCTTCCTTATGTATTATGGTGTGGGGATAAAAAATACATCAAGATGATAATGAAATTAATACACATAGGGAAACACCATTGGTTCCATAATAACCTCTCATTCAATAGGGTCCTACATATTTAAGACCTTAGATTTTCTAGGCCATGCATTAGATACTTGGTATCTTGCAGGATATATTACCAATAGTTTAGGATGTGATAGAGAGACACTCTCCACATTATTCATGGGGTGAATAGAGATCAGTGGAGATAAATAGATAAGGATCTCATAGCCTAGTTTATCATAGGATAGAGATATGTAGAGAGGCTCATATATCATATCCATTCACACCAGTGTGTAGAGGGAGATAGAGGCAAGATGCACCATAGAAAATAGTATTAAGAGAGTTAATACTATGATCTCCCTCCTAGGATATCACCTTGGGATTTGGTTAAGGATTTCATCATACTTCTTCCACCTACATGTTATGGTACCAAAATGGTTTTGTAATAGAGGCTTGGTTAGCTATCATGTGAGGGTGCTTCACTCTATATGAGTGTGACTCCAATAGGAAGTCCCATTTGGGTACTCACTCACTAAGAGATGTAGTGAATATGTGGTGGGAATGAGAGGATAAAAATATACATTTGACACCAAATTCCCTCACTTGGGAAATTTTTGAGAAAAAAATTAGAGCTCGTTATTTTATCTCCTCATTAAATTTATAATAAGGGAGAAGCATAGTGGTATAGTTTGAGTGCCATTTTCTAGACCTGATACATTATGTGCATGGTGAAATAGATGAGACTATTTAGGTAAAGGGGTTTATCATAGGCTTAAACATAAATCTAGCTAGTGTGGTGCATATTTTATCTCTAATGACTTTAGTAATCATGATGGAGAGGGCCTATCTAGCAAAGGAGTCATGGGGAAAGAATCAAGAGGATTGAGATAATTTTTAGGGCAAGATACAGTCCCAACATGATATGAGATCTTAAGGTGTGCATCTTGCACCTAGTTGAGTTTAAAGACCTATGCAGTCCACTCCTAGACCCCCTCAATAACAATAGTATCATCAAGAGAGTAATTATACTAGCCACACTTAGTTTATTTCTAGTACAAATAATAAGTTTCAGGGATAGAGAAATGTTAGGTATCATGATCAAACGTATATTAGACCTACATGGACTTAGTAGTCTATGTAAGTAGGATATTTAGGGTCTACAACTATAATTGGTTAAAGGACAGTTGGAGCCTTATCATGGTGAGATTAGCTTAAAATATTTTGTTTTATTTGTGGATCTCTTAATCATTTCAAATGTGTTTTCCCTATGAGATGATCAGATACCTCTAAGCATAAGACTTTGATATCAGAGTATACACTAGATGACATGGGTTAAGGCCACAAAATGTATGTAATGGTGGATAACCACTAGGTGATGGTCATCAAGACCATAATTTTGATTAATGGTGTTTATGGCATTATGTTATTTGATTATGTATATGTAGAGTCTTTTATATCTCCTTTAATCATAAACCATTGTAGGTTGGTGTATTTTAGGCAACTAGAGAGTTAGAAGGTAGAGTTGGCCATTGGGGCCCAGATGTTTGTTAACTATTTAGAGAGTTGTTGTGTCTTAGGTCTAAGTGTTTTCCATACTAATATGGATTTATGAATCATACCCTTGGGTACTTATGGAGTTGTCTTGGGTATGGATTGGCTCATAGTTCCTAGAGCCAAGATGGACTATCACAATAAGGTTATCAAGTGTGTTGATAACCTTAGGACTAGAACAATTATCTTAGGGGTCAAGATACTCATTTCCATTTGCATGATTTCCATAATGCAACTCAAGTGGAGCCTAGGGAAGGGTTGTCAAATGTTTGTTGTCATGGTGAGTGATAACTCAAAGGAACATTTAGAGGGCTTCATTAGATGATCATCCTATTTTATGGGATTTTATTGATGTGTTTCTAAATTATTTTCTAGGCATGCCCCTATTGAGAGAGATTGATTTTTGGATAAACCTAGTGCCTGGGGATGAGCTAATGACCACACCAAAGCTATGTGATCTCAAGATGCAACTCAAATAATTATTGGAGAAGGGGATAATTCATCATATTATTTTTCCTTGGGAAGTACATGTTATATTCATGATGAATAATTAAATATCCCTTCATTTATGTGTTTATTATTTCTAGTTGAATAAATTAACAATTGAGAATCATTACCCATTACCCAATATCAATGATTTTTTGATAAAATGTAGGGAACTAGATTGTTCTCTAAGATAGATCTAAATTCTAGGTATCATTAGTTGTGTAATGCAGATGGTGACACCATTTCCATGGACTTCATAGTTGTAGTGCATACCTCACCTATCATCATAATGTGATCATGGCTAATTTGAAATAATTGATGAAGTTAGCTAAATTTTTTCCTATGAAGACTACTTAAAATGCCATATCAGTGGAAAATTTATTTTGGGATGATATTTTCCTACTACACAGGAATCCCCATAAGATTATCTTTGATCAATATCATGTGTAAACTTCATAATTTTGGACTAATTTACAAAAGGCATTAGGAACTCAACTCAATTTTAGTACCTCTTACCATCCCAAGATAGATTATCAGACTAAGAGAGTTAACCATGTTTTAGAGGACATGATTCACATATACATCATGGATCAGCAATCCCATTGGGATGATTTATTTTAACTTGTAGAGTTTGCATACAATAAAAACTATCATAATTCTATCAATATGACACCCTTCAAGGCACTATATGATAGATCATGTAGGACCCCATTGAGTTGGGATCAAATTGAGGATAAGGTCATGATTGGTCCTACCATGTTTCATGACATGGAGTGATAGGTTATTTATATTTGACTATACCTTGAGGTTATGAAAGATAAATAAAAGAAGTATGCAGATTTAAGAAGGATTGATTAGTACTTTAATGTTGGTGACAAGGTATTTTTTAGAGTGATACCAAATAAGACCCCTATCCTTTATGGAAAATTTTATAAGTTGGCACCTTATTTTTTCAATTCATTTGTGATCTTAGAGACCATCATCCTTGTAGCTTATCATATACCCTTTCCACCTAGCATATCATGTAGTCATAACATGTTTAATGTTTCAATTTTATGTCATAATATACCTAACACTACCCATGTTCTAGATTGGATGACCTTACAAGTGGATATGGATGGAGATTTGGTTTTAGATCCCATACAACTTATAGTTCATAGGACACTAGCCCTTCGATGTATAGATATGGACTAGGTTAGGATCCAGTGGGATAGATATGGTAATACTATAGCCACTTAAGAGGATGCATCACCTTTTAGGGTATATCATCCCCACCTCTTTCATTTAATTCCAGGAGGAAGTTTACATAAGGGAGGGGGATGTGAGACCTTATTTTCATAATGTTCTCCTTTAGAATTATGGTGTTTTACACATGCCCTATTGAGATGTATTATATGTATTATTGAGACATGAGATGTTATGGAGTCTTTGAGATTGAGACTGAGACTATATACGTTATGAGATTTTTATGTTTTGCTTACACAATAATAGTTATATGCTTAGATAGATGATTATTATATTAATCATGTTTTTTTAATTACACTTTGATTGTTCATTATGATGTTTATTGATTTAGTACCATTAGATCTATTATTCTTAATCATGTATTTGCATTATGCATATGTTTAAATGATTGGCATTAGTTTATCACCATTGATATGCGATGCCTTGGATATATTATATGCTTGATGTTTGAATTTTTGAATCTCAACTATCAACAGGGTAATTTTTTTTGGCACATGCCCTTGTGAAGGGCACTAGCCACTTGTCATAGGGTAACTATCTAATCTTAAGTGGCAGTCCCCTATGGGACCACCCACTATGATAACTTTAGCCCCTAATGGTTGGGCAATATTTTTTGGAAGCTATTAAATTATAGTTTATTAAATATGACATGTGACTACCTTAGCATTCAATGTCATCATACTATACTTTTAGTTTGGGATATGCGCTTAGTGGCTAACTCCCCATGTGAGTAATTAAAAGCTAATTGCCCATCTAAGAAGATAGTAGATAACCTTTGGCATGGCCTAACCAATGGAATTAAAGTTGTTAATTCTTAACCTTGGTCACAATGGATAGTATAACTAACCATCAATCATTTTTAAACAATTTAAAAATTATTTTAATTAAAAATTTAGACTTATGAAGTTTAGATCTACAACATTAAAATATAAGACTGAAACCTTAGCAAGACTTGAGACTTGGTTTTGTTCCTCTGAAATCCAAGACCTGGTGGATCGAAGGTGGGATGGACCCAAAAGGTAACCCCCTCCATTTTTTGTGCTCTTATACATAGAGTAACTTTTGAGACCTAGAAATGTATATTTTTCTAGCTTTGACCCTTTTTACCCATCTATGCCTTAGACCTCCTTTGCAACCTAGTAGACCATTTCTATAATCATGATTGTGGAGACCCAGTGGTTTAAATGTGGGGAAACCCAAATTAGACCCCATAATTTTTTTTACCTTCCTCTTGGAAGTGGTTTTAGGACTTATAACTTTACATTTTCCCCCTTGTATTTCTTTTGTCATAAGGAGCCTTTTTGGGTCTTATTAGCTATCACGAGCTCCTATGAGAACTAAAATAGGTTGACCCAAAAAGGGACCCTTGTTATTTCTTATTTTGATTTAGTTTAAGAAAAAAAAACCTTAAACTAAAAAATTTCTAAATTGTTACCTTATCATGGCCATTAATGGTTGTGGATGAGCTTGAATATCCCATAACCTATTAAAAAATTATAGGAGATTAACACCTCATAAGAGTATTCTATTAAAAGAGGTACCTACAAAAATCATGCACACATATTCCTAATATGTTAAAAAAATAAATTGGAAATTATTGGTTTGCACCAAAAACTTGGAAACTCCATTAATGGTAATCATCAAGGGTTGAGGAAGGAGAGGATGGATGACTATGAAAAAGTCATCCTCCAGCCCCTCATCCCTCCTTCAAATTATGGTTTTATTCTCAAAGACTATTTTGGATACCTTGTATCATCCATAATGTTATTTGTCACCTTTTTGATTTGACTAGATCTGATGTTTGATATCAGTTTGATCTAATGGTGGAGATTGGGTGCACCAATCTCAAAGGCCTTAAATGGGATATTTAAGGCACCTATTAAGGTCATATGAGATCTATTCAATTTTTTTATAGCACTTTTCTTGAATTCAAGTCAACACAAAATTAGACTTTTTTTTCAACTTAAGTGAGGACTAAACCATGTGATTAACTAGAATCACTTAGAAACCTCCTTGAACTGCATTGGAAGTTAGGATGTCTTGTTCAAGAAAGTGGTTTCTCAAACCCACCTCCATTTACTTATGCATTCCTTTTCATACTTAGGTTCATATTTCCAATTATGATAAATTAGTGATTCTTAGGCTTATGTGAGATCTTATATGCCAATTAGATCAATTCGGACCTACATGGTTGCATGGTGACCATGCATCCACTTTCCTATTTCCTCCTTTCCATATGGGCAATGTAGTTGTGTAATATGTGCATTATACATTCTAAAAAAAGGCATTTTTTGTGTGTGTTTCATTATGTCAATTTTTTGGCATGACACAAAGTGTTTTTTGTGAAAATTTACTTTAATAAATCTTATGATATGATTGAGTGCCCCTTTATCATCACTATGTTTTAAGATTTAGGTTTTGGCACTCATTTTTTCCATGTTGTTAACATGTTTCAATACATTAGATCTTACATTACCATTAATGGAGTGTAGTCCCACAAGTTTGGAATTTTTAGGTCTATAAGACAAGATTTTCCCTTATCATCCTCACTATATGTGTTGGATATGAAAGGTTTCAATTACCTTTTGGGTAACTACTTATCTAGAGGATTTTTGAAATTCATCTCTCCCCCATTAGACCAACAATTGATTAATTAGAATTTTTTATATGATTCCTTTTTCACCCTTTGGGAGGAAAAGGTTTTAATTAAGAATGGTAATAAAATTTTTGATAGTTTTTAATTTTGCATCAGGATCTTCCATCTAGTGGAAAAATACTCAATGTTATAAGCAATCCCTTTCCTCTAAACCTCCTTGGTTAAAGGGATATCAATGGAAATGAATCATAATAGGTGTGTCATTTAGGTTTTTAGGCATTCCTTTTGCCTTTATGGCATCCCCTATTGAGATTTGGTTATGTGTTGTGTAGAGGGTTAAGAAAAATATTACCTACTAGATCACAAGCCTCTCTCCTTACTAGGGAAGTTTAAAATTTACTCCAAAGTGTTGGCTACTACTCATATATATTACTCTTCTTGTTGGGATCCTTCTAAATATATCTATGCTAAATTGGATAAGTTTTTGAGGGGGGGGAGGAATCAAAAGTTCATAGGGATTTTCACAGGGTTTCTTTGGATATTTTTTGTATACCTAACTTAGTTAGGGGCCTCAAGCTCATTAACATTTGACTTTAATTTTTATGCTCTAAGTGTGAAATGGATTATCAAAAGCTTAAATAGGGATAAAGATTGAAAGGTTATATTGAATCATTTCATTACCCAAGGAACTCTTCTTAGTTGAAAGGCTTAGAAAGGCCTTGAGTTACAAAGCCTTCTTCTTTCTCCTTTTCCAGTTCAAGTGTGTGGCACCTTTGTGGTTAAAATCATATGGAAATCCCAAGAACTTTTCATACCTAACCTCATTTGGCTTGGATATGGATTCTAAATTGGTCTCTCAATTAACTCTAACTCCCTATAATAGTCTCCCACACTCAACTTTTATAACATTATTTTTGTTATGGTTCCCTTGATTAAGAGTCTTAGTGTATTAAAAAAAAGAATCAAAACCATTGGGGACATTTTCTATAAATATTATATAGGGTGTCTCTCATGGGATATGTTGCAAATCAAATACCAACTCAAAATTGAGGATGAAAAGTTGATTTGGGAAATTCAAAATTTTATACCTAATGATTGCCTCCATAAAATTGATGTTTCAACTAGAGTTCCATAGTGAAGAGACTGGAATTGGCATAGGACTACCCCTTTTCTGATATAAACCCTAGATTGGGTTTAATTTCTTGGGTCCACATAATATTCAAAGTGAAACACTCAACCATTGGTGGAATTTAAGGTATCTAGATTTCATTGAGGTTAGAAGGTTTGCTAATTTGTGTAAATTATGCATTGAGCCCAAAAAATCTCATTTTCTCTAGTGCATTCTTTACCAAGGCATACAAATTAGATATTAGATTAAGCATTTGGGGGTCTCAAATCTCATATGTCTTACTTTTCATCAAGCTAAGACATTGAAACACCTATTCTAGTTTTTCTCGCATGCATAGGTAGCATGGAAATGGATTCACACCTTTTTTCAACCCTTTCTTCTAGAGTTATTTACCTATAAAATGGTTCTTCTTGGGGACTTGTCCATGTCACTTACAAGATACAACATTTACAAATTTTTTAAGTTCATATTATTTTTTATATGTGAAATGATAGAAACTATGATAATTTTAATTATGAAGTTTTGGAAAGAATTTTATCAGTTACAAAATGTTACTGTCATTCTAATGTTTTTATTTTGATTCAAGTTTAGGTGGATAATGTCTGCCTAGAAGTGGAACACCTCCATACCCTTCTAGAACACTAGGGGAGTGATATGTGTGATGTTAATCATGGTCCTCTATATATTTCATGTCATTAGTATCCTTCTTAGGATTGGGGTTAAGTAATTTAATGTCATTTCTTGAGAAATAGGTGAATTTTCTCTCCTCACCCCTGACAACTATCACCTCCTTGTGGGATTATATTTTTTTATTGACTTGGGCACATTGATGGAAATGGCTAGGGGGGATCTTCCCCAAGACAAATTTATTCACTTATCTCTTTCTATCTCTAGGTCTTGACAAGTGGAGGATTCTAAATAAAAGTAATAAACATATGGGTGGGATATATTACCTTCAATTTTAGATCATTCAAGCACCAGTGGTTGAGGGGAAGCTGAATAGTCCCCTCCCTCTGCCTTCTCTAATCACCATGTTTGTTGATACTTCTTAATGGACTTGGTCTATGTTTTTAGTTTTGGTTTGTATATTTTTTTCATTGAACCATAACTATGACATTTGCAATATAGCTTCATTTTTTTATGTTATGATATAATTGTTATCTCACATCTTGACTTGATGTGTTTTTTTTTCCTAGTGTGTAACATTTTCACCCAATTTTTATATGATCAGTGTTGTTTTATATTATTTTATTAATAAAAGTGCACTTTTCAATTTTTAAAAATAAATCTTGTATATTTATTTTATATTATATAAAATTTTCAAATAATATGATATTTTATTTAAATGCATGAATGATTCAACAAAAATTATAATCAAATGAACATTTATATAAAAAAAGGTACAAAAACATTTTTGAATTTTGAATACAACATCACCAATCTAAATTCATTAAAATTTATCAATTTGAAGTTGTTATAATGTTTATATCATCTAATTTTCCATTTCTCTAACTTTCTTTGCATTCAAGTCGTGCAATATTTTCATCCCTATTTTCAAAGGCTCATTTGTTGTGTCGGTGGCATTTTTATTAACCATACTATTTTTATTAGATGAATTTCATATTTCCAAAGCCCTATCATAGGGAAATTTATTCACAACATACTATCATGTGTAAAGTCTCAAAAAATTATCTAAATTTTTCTCAAGTTTGTAATTTGTACTTTGTCAAGGATAAGGCACTGAAATCTCTCTCATCTTCAATTGAACCCAAAATAATTGTTTAACATATATCAGTGAGTGATAAAAACTCAACTAAATTTATTGAAAATTTTTATTAGACCCTATTCTTTTCCATACCCAGATTATTATTCCACACTCATAGGGGTGATCCAATAATTTGAATTAATCAAGCATTGTAATGGAAAACTAATTAAATTTGTCACTCAACATGTTAATCTTTAAATACCTAGAATCTCCATTTCATTGATATCAAAATTATTATGAAATTTTATAATTAGAATAGTCAATTTTTTATGGTAGTCTTCATGTAAAAGAAGTATATTTTGGGCATTATTCTAATAGGTGGGATTTACTATAGCCATCACATTTAACAATTAATCCTTATGAAAATAATACCTTATTTTTTATACCAGGAAAGTTGGAATATATCTTAACCTTCTCCACATTGATGGGAAAATCTCATCAAAGAGTAGCCATGTGACATGTAACTTATTGATGTTACCATTGACTAATCATTGAAAGAAATATTCATATCTCATATTTATATATGTATTGCAATATGGAATTTTAGAGTTCTAAGCTAGGAATAATGAAATTAAATTAAAAATTCCTACACTAAATCCAATTATAAAACCTTAGATTAGAGATAAAGGAACAAGTATCCAAAATATAAAATAAATGAAGCATAAAAAACAAGATTATAACTCAAATTCATAAGTGTGTGCTTCCTCCTTGTCATTTGGATATGTTTTAAAAGACTTGATGAATGAAATATTGATTTGGAATGTTTGATTGTTATTGTTGACTCAATATTTGGAAAGCATTTTTGATGCAAGGGAATCTTAGGAATTCTCAAAGTTGGTCTAGGATGTGTCTTAAAGTCATGTTTGTAAGTTAAATTTGAATTTGAGTCCAAAATCAGTTTCCCACAAAAAGGGATTTTTAAATTTTCAAGATGTTTTAGGTGGTCTAATAAAGTGTGGGTGAGTGGTGATTAAATGTAAATGATGAATAAAGTTGTAATAGACTTTTATGGCTTCATGAAAGGTCATTAAAGTATTTATGAGTTAATATGTCAAGTGAAGGTGTGAGGTGGTAGTTAGGGTGTCCACCACCCTACATGGGTGTAAGGATTGTTAGAATGTTATTGAATCGAGAAATGGTTGGGAGTTATTATACAAGTCTGTATGAAGTCTTTTAAGTAATATAGTGTGTTTGGGGTTAGAGGTAGGTGATAGGAGGATAAAATAGGGTAGACATTATTGAAAAGAGTGAAGGTCTACCAAGATAATCTATAGGACTGTGTAAGTCTTTTTATAATGAACAAAAGATTAAAATGAATACAAAAGGTGATAGATGAATTGTTTCCAAGTGTGTTTGCATACTAATGGATATTTTTTGTAAATATTTTCTCCAAGATATAAATAAAAAGGAATTTTGGTTAAAGAATGTAGACATAGACCTTGTTCCTCTATATTTTGCATGCTTACAGACTATGTATTCAAAGTTGGATGATTTCCTAACAATGGTGATTCATTTTAAAAATTATTGATTGAGGATTGGATGTATTTAAAATGTGTTTCATGAAATCTCAAGGATAAATTATTTCTTGATCATTACTAAAGATATACACCTATTACTGAGTTGTTTACTTTGCTTAAACAAACTATGTGTTTTCAATGATTGAATATGAAAGGTGTAGATAGTTCTTTTAAAATGTGGATAAATATTTTAGAATGTTATTTGAAACCACATATATCAATAAATAGCATGGAACTCATATGGTTTTTTAAAAGATATGCCAAGAAACCCCTATTTCTTGTAGTGAACATTAACATGGTGGACTGTGTATTGGATTCTTGAACAGACAAGATCAAATAATTGAGTTGAAAATGCTCTATAACATTTTGGTAAGTATATTTGAATCCATTTAATGTTGTTAGAACATTTTATTTGGTCAATAATGTATTAATATCTTTCAAACCTTAATACAGACCTGTAGGATATACATTTTACTGCATAGTTGAGATATTTGGAGTTAGGAACCCTTGACAGTGGATAGAAAAGTGGAAACCAATGATTGTATAGGTTGAATGAGGTCAGAACATACCTAAGGGATTTTTAACCATTATTTGAAACCTTATAAATCCCTCACAAATAATTATTTTGTGTTCTCAGGTCCTTAAAGTTTTGGATAACCCTAAAACTAGGGTTTTGGAAGTATAGAGAGATTTCACCAACCAAATTAGGTAAAATTTGGTGAAAATATCAAGGAAAAATTTTATGAATATATTTTAAAGTTTCCTTTGTGTGAATGTACCTCTGAGTATGGATACTAAATACTATGTGTAAAAATAACCCTAGGAGACATAAAGGGATAAATAGAGAGCTATAAAGGCTTTAAAGAATTATTAAACAGTGTATCTAAATCCTAGAAATTTGTGAAAGGTAAAATTGACTTATAGGGTGTCCCAAATGGTCATTGGTTTTGATATATGTGTCCATACATAACCATGCTAAGAAAATAAGCCTAAAAATAGGGTTATGAGGACTGTGAAGTGTAAGTAGAGTTAAGAAAAGGAAGTAGTTGAGACTTGGAAGGTGTGGTAGAGTTGGTGACTAAATAAGAGAGGGTTAAGTAAAACCAAGGCATTGTAAAGTATAAAATGCATAGGTGAATCTCAATACCATTACATGAATAGTGAACTTAAGATCCATTATCAAAAGAAGTGGATTTAGAGACAAGGTCAAGTGAGACAAGTTGTTGTATGCTCTATATCATTTTGGTATCAAAGCCATCTAGATGCTATGAGAATAGTAATTACATTTTTATATTGCATGTTGCATGTTGACCAAGAATTTGTAAGCAAGCAAGCAAGAAGGCAATTTTTAAGGAATCTTGTTGAAAGACAGAGTAAGAAAGTAGATAAAGAGAAGGTATGATATATTTTATGGTTGATTATTTGGTTTGGATGCATTTTTGATGGTATGTGATGGGTGAAGAAATAAAAAATAAATAGTGAGGTGGTAAGCCCTAAAATAAGAGAGCTAGTAACAAGCTCAAGAGAGAAAAACTCATAAATAGAGCTCAAGAAAGAGAAGATAGTCCTAGTGTGAAGGACAAGTGTGTGGAAAGGCCCTACTGAGGTTTTAAATAGAGAGTGACATGGGTTCTAAGTTTGAACCAAAAGGAATTGGTCCAAGTGAGGCCAACGAAAAGAGAGGTATGTACCCAAGTGAGGTATTAAAGGTGAAAATGAAAGGAGAGGTAGAAAGAAAAATGAGAAATAGGGCTAGATTTAATTGCCATAGTGAGAGAATGATGGAGATAGAGATAAAAAAAAATGAAGGATGCATTGGCAAGAATGGAGAGTTACTACAGATATGGAGTGTATATAGTCTAAGATGTGGAATCAAACTTAGTAAAAGAGTCAAGTAAAGCTTTAGAGAAAGATTACAAGAGAGGGAAAACCAAAAAATAATGGAACATTTGGAGAGATAGTTGAAGGAGATGGAAACACAACTTGCCATGGAAGAGTAAAGAGAGGTAATTGGACCTCAAAAAATTTAGTCTAACATTGATTTTCCTTGGTTGAATGCAAGTCAAGAAATAGAAAATGAATAGCATGATTGGGATGGAGAAAGTGATTGGACAACAGTCCATAAGGAAGAATAAGTTAGTGAATGGAAGAGTGAAGGTATAGTTGAAGATGAGGTGATTTGTTACCCTAAAGATGGTGAATTATTTGATAAAGAAGAATGGAGAGATATGAAGAAAACAACAAGTAATGAAGAAAATGTAAATTTTGATGAATATTTTGAAGATGAAGATGATATTTTATATAAAGATAAAATATGTTTGTTTGAGGAGTTCATTAGATTAGTGAAGAAGCAATAATCACATGAAGTGCTTGAGGAAAATGATGAATAGGTTAAGAAGGATGTGATTGATTTACCATTCCATGAAGATAAAAGGCAAAATGATGAGTTGACTAATTTGGTAGTCAAGAAAAGAGCAGTTGTAGTAGATGATATAAGGATAGAGGATGTTGCCAACAATAATAGGGGAAAACATGAAACCTTGGAATGGTCACCAAACAAAGAAGGAATAGAGTATAATATGGGACATGTACATTGATGAAGAGGTAGAAATAGCACTGTTAGAGGAAGCAATAGATAGAGAATGGCAAATCATCCTATATGCCATAAATATTGAAGAAGGTTATGAAAGAAAACAAAGTAATAAGAAAAATTATAGGTACAAATAGCAGTATGAGAAGCATCAGGGGAAATAATAGAGGATGACATGAATGAAAAAGTAGAGGTATAGGTGTGGAATTAAGGAGCATACACGTGTATAAACATTTAAATAAAGAAGAATATGGGTGTTAAAGTTTTTTTATCCCCTTGGGAGTATAATGTAGGGGCATATTAGGAATGCTCAAAGTTGGTTTAGGATGTGTCTTAGATCCATGCTTGTAAGTGAAATTTGAATTTGAGTCCAAAATTAGTTTCCCACCAAAAGGGATTTTCAAATTTTCAAGGTGTTTTAGGTGGTCTAATAAAGTATGAGTGAGTGGTGATTAAATTTAAATGATGAATAAAATTTTAATAGAAATTTATGGTTTCATAAAGGTCATTAAAGTGGTTATGAGTTAATATGTCAAGTGAAGGTGTGAGGTGGCAGCTAGGGTGTCCACCACCCTATGTGGGTGCAAGGATTGTTAGAAGTTTCTTGAATCAAGAAATGGTTGGGAGTTGTTATACAAGTCTGTATAAAGTCTTTTAAGTAATAAATTTTGTGTGTGGTTTGAGTTGGGTGATAGGAGGAGAAAATATGGAAGACATTATTGAAAGGAGTGAAGGTCTGCGAAGATAATCTATAGGACTGTGCAAGTCTTTTTGTAATGAACAAAAGCTTCAAATGAATAAAAAAGGTGATAGATGAACTGTTTCCAAGTGTGTTTTAAGACTAATGGATTTTTTTTGTGAATATTTTCTCCAAGATATAAATAAAATGGAATTCTAGTTAAAGAATGCAAACATAGACCCTATTCCTATGTATTTTGGGTGTTTACAAACTATGTATTCAAAGTTGGATGATTTACTAACAATGGTGATTCATTTTTTAAAAAAATTATTGAGGATTGGATGTATTTAACATATATATTTCATTAAATATTAATGATAAATTATGGCTTTATCATTACTGAAGATAGACCCTTGTTACTGAGATGTTTGCTTTGCTTAAACAAATTATGTGTTTTCAATGATTGAACATAAAAGGTTTAGATAGTTCTTTAAAAATGTGTATAAATATTTTGGAATGTTATTTGAAACCCCATATATAAATAAATATCATGAAACTCATATGGTGTTTAAATAGATATACCAAGAAACCCTTGTTTCCTATAGTGAACATTATCATGGTGGATTGTGTATTGGATTCTTAAAAATATAAGATTAAATAATTGAGTTGAAAATTATCTATAACGTTTTGGTAAGTTTGTGTTAATCATTTTAATGTTTTTATAACATTTTATTTGGTCAAAAACATAGTAAGAGCTTTCAGACTTTGATACAAACCTGTAGGATATATATTTTCTTGCATAGTTGAGATATTTGGAGTTAAGAACCCTTGACAGTGGATAAAAAAGTGGAAACTAATGATTGTATAGGTTTAATGAGGTCAATACATACCTAAGGGAGTTTTAACCATTCTTTTAAACCTTATAAAACCCTCATAAATAATTATTTTATGCTCTTGAATCCTCATAGTTTTTTATAACCCTAAAAATAGGGTTTTGAAAGTTTAGAGAGATTTCACTGACCAAATCAAGTGAAATTTGGTGAAAAGCTTTAAGGGAAAGTTTATGAATATAGTTTTAAGTAATTTACCTCCAAATATGGATACTAAAAATTGTGTGTAACAAAAACCTAGGAGGCATAAAGGGCTAAATAGAGAGCTATAAAGACTTAGAAAAGTTAATAAATAGTGTATCCATAGCCAAAAAAAATTTTAAAGGTAATAATTCCTTAGAGTGTGTCCAAAATGGTCACTGGTTTTTTATATTCATTTTTACATAACCTTGCTAAGCAAATAAGCCCAAAAATAGGGCTACAAGGATTGTGTGAAGCGTATGCAGAGTTGTGCAAAGGAAGGAGTTGAGACTTGGAAGGTGTGGTAGAGTTGGTAACTAAGAAGAGAGGGTTAAAGATACCTTGTTAGTAATATAAAGGCATTGTAAAGTATAAAATACCTAGGTGAATCCAAATAACATTACATGAATAGTGAACTTAAGATCCATTGTCAAAAGAAGTGGATTTAGAGACAAGGTCAAGTGAGACAAGTTATTGTATGCTCTGCAGCAATTTTGATATGGATTATTGATTGCTTGTAAATGTCATGGAAATATAGCATCACAATATTTCATAGTCAAATTTATTGGTTTGAATGGGGGTATAGCTTAATATATAGAACTACATGGGAGAGATCAATGGATAGGATTTAGCCATGGAGGATTGAAATTAATGGCTCAGATTTGATGTGAGGATTAGGTAGTTGGATATGGAATCAAAAATTTCCTAAAGGATTATAGAGAAGGTGGTGAGGGGATCAAGGTGGAATAGAGGATTCTATGGATGATTAGGATAATAAATTAAGATTATATGTATATTAGTGATATGATTTATAGGAGTGTTAGTGGGGGTATGTGAGGGTAGGTGTCAAGGATTATAAAATTCCTTAATAATTATGAGCATTTGATTAGAGACTAAATTGATAGTTATTTAAAGAGTTTATAGACAAAATTTAAATCATGTAGATGATCTGAACACAGAATATAGAATAATATTTTTAATCACACAATAATAATATATTTCTCTATTACATTGGCTTTTGACACAATACATTCATATAGGAAAGCATCCTATAATCTAAGAGATTATTATTACCTATAATATATCTAAATCTCCTATATTTTTAAGTTGGTTTAAAACATCCACTCATGTATAATAATATAATAACAAACTCCTAATATGCATTATTGTTACATAATAATAATGTTACTAACTTAAAAATAGTAAGTATTATTTACCTTGCATTAAATAACAAACTAATAATTTACCCAATATAAATACTAATCTCCAACATTCCCCCTTATTTTTTACATGGTAAAATATATTTTGTTCTTCGATTGTATCATACCACCTCTATGTGTTTATGATCTTCTCACTTATGGTTTTCCCTGACTATACTACTAACCTTACCCAATTGTTTTTATAAGAGTACCAATAACCTTTCATAATTAATTTTCTAAGTTTACCAAAAACCTTACACGATTGGTTTTCTAAGTTTACCAAAAGCCTTATACAATTAGTTTTCCTAATTTACCAAAAACATTCACATCATGATTGCTACAATACATTTTGATTAACATTCTATAATGTTACTACAAAAAGGGGTTACATGCAGAATACTCACAAATGAATGGGAATAATCATTTGTTCTTATTTTCACAACGCACTAAAAAATCTAAAAAACTAAAATCCACACAATTGAAATCACATGCCACTAAAGCAAAATTGGCCCCATCACTAATGGATAATGAGAGGCTTGAATGGCCTCCTTCCTCCATTGCTTTTGACCTCTAACAAGTCACTGATTATTCAACAAATTTGACTTGGATGATCAGAAGTTTCCAAATTTTGTTTATTTGTACAAATTTCCCTTGCAATTTGAAATGACATGGATGTTAGTTTTGACAGAAAATGCATCCATACAAAAAAATTATTTAACATTGATGACTCATTTGTGATAAAAAAAAATGACAATTATCAAGACTTTTAACAACTGATAATTTAACCAAAAATAAACTCTAAAAACATTTAAAACCTAAAAATATACTTGACAAATACCCTCTATTAGAAAATTGAATATCTATAAAACCTAAAAAGACTAAAGACTTGATTGAAGGCTTAAAAAAAATGTACCTATGAATCAAAGATATGACAAACCTTATTAATCGAACTTGACTCATAAAAACAAACCTTATTATACCCTTAAATATGACATGAATAATAAAGACTTATATTGAAAATGAAACAAACTTGACAAATCTCATGAATTTTCATTAATTATATTCTAAAACTTAAACAACTCAATGTTAATCAACCTATAGAGAAGCACAATCTTGATGACATACACGTATCAAATTGAACTATGGTATATGTCAAATTTATTACATGCATTTAGAGATGACATTTAGATCACAAAGAGCTCGAGCTATGTATTTTAATGTGCTTCACTCAATCTTTATTTTGAAAAATGGATGATAGGTTTGGAAATAATTGAATAGTTTTGAGGTCATGGATATGGCCACATGGAAAGAGGACTATGATTTTGATCCGGTTCTAGTTTTTTTTTATAAATGACCACCAGCAAATAGATCTACACATGTATATTGCAGTTTGACAAAGATGAAGAGCTCATAAGAAGATTCAAGTTGGACACAATGTGGTTATGTTTGCTATAGATTCTAAATGGTATAGGTAGCATGTGGTAGTTTGTTTTAGATCTAAGTAATGTAATCTAAACCACCAATTGGGAGCCACAAACTATGAACAATGTTAATCAAAGATCAATATAAACTTGATCCCAAATTGAATCAATGTACAAAGTCATTAAAACTAAGTCTTCAATGCAAGCAGCTTTGTTTTGATGTAGATTTGATTTTATTCGCTCCTTCTCAACATAGTCTTGCATGGATATTGAAATATATAGAAGTTATTAGAAAAGAGAACTCCATAACAACAATCAAGTTTGAATGCAACAAGACAAAATGCTAACACGTATTAATTTCTTATCAATCCAAATTTAAATATCGTTACTAAATTTAACATAGATCTGAGCTTGTAAAAACTAAAAATATATCACTAACCTATGCTAAACAAACATTTTAATGTGTATAATTTACATTGATGCATTCATCAACATAATGTTTCTTATGAGTCAAGGTAGTCAAGAACTGTTAATGGCTATACCTTGTATAGTGTCTCAAGATTTCTTAGTTGATTTGATACCAATGATAGGTATTTAAAGAGCTTATACAAAAATTAAAATCATGAATAGAAGCCACACACATAATACAGATGAATATTTTTAATCACACAATAATAATGTATTTCTATATTTCTCTATTGCGTTGTTTTTTGACATAATAAATTTATATAGGAAAGCATCCTATAATCTAGGAGATTCTTCTTACCTATAATATCTCATATATTTATGATTTGTTTGAACAACTCCATTTACATATAATAATATAATAACAAGATTCTAGAATACATTATTCTTACATAAAAATAATGTTACTAACTTATAAACAGTAAGTATTATTTACCCTGTGGTAAATAACAAACTACTAATTTGCCCAATATAAATACTAATCTCCAACATTAGGATGATAAGTGGATGATTAATTGATGCAAGGGATGTTGTAAGGTTATTTGATGTGGAAGGATGTAAAGGGTGATGTAAGTACAATGATATTATTGTGGTTAGATATGATGATAATTAGTGATGAATAATGATAAAATTAGTAATGAAGGAGGAATGGTTAATTTTAGATGTCTGCATTTTTCTCCTCTTTGAAAGGGAATTATAACTAAAACAATTAATGGAATTTCAAATAAGTGAAAGTTCATGTGAGTTAGTAATTTTATGAAATTTAGGATGAGTGATGCCCCCTTGAGGGTCATGCAGGGAGGAACAAGACACATGGCCACTCAAAATAAAATGATGGGTGGGATATGTGGATGGAATAAAGAGGGGTTGAGATGAATGTGATAGATGAAATATATGTGTTGGATACAACTTATATGATGGATGTGATTGATATGATGCAATGTTACTAATCGATGAGCTACAATTTAATTGATGTTTGGATTGATTGATGATTCCCTGGTGAATGTTAAATGTGAGGGAATGAGATGATAAATTTACAACCTTGGATGTGCCCCAGTTAATGACATATGAAAGGGGGGAATTGTAAAATTTGAATAGATTGATTATCAAAGTTGTGAGCTTTAGATGTATCATGAGAAATGACATATACCAGGGAGAGATACAGACTTCAATTGGATTAGTTGATTGACTAACTTATGAATTGACTGATTGATGGCCAAAATATGGATGTCATGATTTATCATTCCTAATCAATAGGTGTGGTGGGTTGATATAAATATCAAATAACTTATTGAGTGGATGGATGGTTGATTGATTGATTATTAATTTATTGATTGATTGTAGCTCAAGGTTTCTACCAATTTATGGATTAATGATGATGGATCATGTTGATGAATAATTTTTATAGGATATGATGAATGCGATTGAATAGATAATTGGATGTTATTTAGAATAAAATGATGAATTATTTTAAATGATATTGGATGATTGTGTGATTTTAGTCAAGCTAACCATAGACATCCCATGTGACTAAGCATTGCCTACATAGTTCATATGGACCTCATGCTGATGTAAATCTCCCTAGAAGGTATTTATGTGATTATAGATGATAGGATATATTATATGATGATGATGTCCCAATGATGCCCCAAGGATATTGATTAGGAATGATGATAATGGTGGATGTTAACAAAAATTCTATATTAGTGGTTATTGTGATTATTAGATATGATAAGAGGAAGGATAGATGATTGGATTTTAAAATAACTTGATTTGGGTAGATGATTGAATTTTTAATTTGATTAGATTAGATGATTGACTTAGATGATGTGATTTTATATGGATGTGGATTAAGTTGTTGAAGATTTGGATAGATAATTTTGATTGAATTGTGTGATTATGAATAGATAAATGATTGAATTGGTCAAATGAGTGGATTTGGATAGAAGATTTGTAGATGATTAGTTTAGATAGATGTTTTTATTTATGGTTTTGGTATGGGTTTTGATGATTGTATTTTTTTAACTAATGATTTGTGTGGAGTTTATGTTGCCATGGTATTTAGCCATATGTATAATTAATCATGTTCAATGTAACACTAGGAATTATGCACCATGATATGTTAACCATGATGACATCTTTCCATAATGCATGTTGGATTGACACAAAAGATAAAAATATTAAAACCAAAATGTGCAAGTATCATGTATCATAATTCACCATTGGTATTAAGAACCAAAATAACATCTTATTTATATGTTATTGCAAAATTTATAAATATATAAAAGATGCATATAAATATCCAAAAAATGCCTAATCAAAGATAGTTAAATGAATAAATGTATATAAGTATATAAACATAAATGAAAATATTAAAAATTTGACAAACATAATGAACAAACAATTCACATGTGAATGATGTATTGATTTTGATGTAATCAGTGTCTTGTTTGTTGTCTTGATGAAAATCATTGGGATGGTTGAAAGGATCATGATTTGATTGGTCTCATTTAATTTTTATCTTAGGTAACCATATATTTTATGAGGTTATATTTGGTAGAGGATTGGATAAAGGATGTCATAATGATTTGTTGGATAAGGGATATGGATTTGGATAATAAATGTGGATTTTGATGAGGATAAGGATTTTGATTTTTAGAGGACTTGGGACAAAACAACTAGGATATTTTTAGGGTTTTTAGATTTTATGATTTCCAGCTTTATTTATTTTTAGTATTTGTAGGAAAGGGGGGTCACTGTCAAAGGGAAACCCCAAGCCTAACAACCAAGATGGGTAGTGATGGTAGATATAACAATGAAAGATTTGGATGATGTACAAATGGGATGAGGTCTAATGAGGAATGGATTAGGGAGGACCATGTTTCATACAACTAAATATCCAATCATCTAAGTGTTAGTCAGATGATGTACCAAGATGTTCATAGAACATGTCTCAATACTTATTCCATGTCCTTACTAAGGTCAATATAGGAAGTAAGGATGGGCATAATAGGATGGAAAAATTGATGGAATGTGTTATTTTGGATGCATAAGGATGGGTTTAGGATGAGGATTGTGATGTATATTGGGATACCCCCATGTGTCAAGGTACTTATGGACAACAGGTTATTTACGCATGATACCAAAAATTAGTTTTCATCATGGTACCTACAAAGGCACTATAAAGGTGGTTTTCATCATTAGACAAAATATTTTTTTATGGTTTTTATTTTTGATTTCTTGATGGAATCTCAATTTATTAAAGACATACAAGATGCATGATGTTGATGTCTTTCTGATATTCAATTGATACCAATTATGGATCAATTTATTGTTAGGTTGATGTTTTTAATGTTGGATCCACTGAGCCATTGTGATCTTCATTTATTTTTTATTCAACTTCCCTCAAACATCTTGACAAGATATCTTTGTAGCCTCTACAAAATATAATTTTTCAAAAAAGCATGAGGTATGATATGTATTGAATTAGGGTGTTTACTTGATTGTGTATAGGATTTGGATGGATGATAAAATCATGAAGGGAGGTATAACTATGAAGATACCATAAATTTGGACTAACAATCATGCATACCATTGTTGATTCTATATTTTTTTATTATGCTTTACACAACATGATTATGGATGTTGAAAATACTTTATAAAAATCTCTCAATATGGCCCCAAGACCTTTCTATTCCTTAATCTTGAAAATTGTTGTGATTTGCATGATTTAAGATCATCATCCATTTTGATATTTATTTTAACTATGTCTTGATCAAGTGATGCATAGTTAATTTGTTCATCTATTGCTGCCTTGAAGAGGTTTTTACCAACAAAATCTTTTTTATTTGTTCTATTTTCTTGATTTTTATTTTAATTGTCCACTAGTACCTCAAGGAAGTATTCATTAAGGAACACTAAAAATTTTATTTCAATTATTATTTTGATTTTGATTATCCACTAGCACCTCAATAATATTTTCACTATGGGACATTACTTTTTGACTTTCCTGATTACTTGATTTATTTTGATTTTGATTTTTTGTTTGATAGAATATTATTTTGAGTCTAGTACTATGATTTTTTGATTAGATACTATTTTTTATACCCATGGGTTCTCTAACTGATATTTTGTTGTGGAATAACTTTGATAGTGTGTGATTATGTCAGTCCCAATTAAAAGTTGCAGGAGGTTGATTGTTAAGATTATGGAAAGGATTAGAACTATAAAAATGATGTGGGATATCAATGAAAGTATTGGTGTTGTCGACGAAAGGATTGGTGATGTCAATGAAAGGATTAAGGGCAACATGATATTCATAAAGGCTACTAGGAACACCTATTTCAATGATAAAAAACTTTCTCAAGAATTATAGAAGGATCATTGAGGTTGTTGTACTGATATGGTAGAGGTATGTAGCCAATATTATTTACTCCTAATTCAGGTGGAGATATTAATGATGATATTAACATTGAATCTGATATTGATTCATATGTTGATGTTGGACTTATAGCTGACAATGATGTTATGATGCTACCAATATAGGATTTTGGTTATGATTTTTATTCTGTTGGTACTTTTAATGTTGATCTTAATGTTTATGATATTGATGTTTTTTTATTCTATTGATAATTTATGTTTGAATTGTGTTCATAGGAAGGCCTGTTAGAATATATTGTCCACAAATACCTTCTTCACTTTTATCTTAGTGATGGAGGCTTTGGGATGAAGGAATTTTTATAAATGGGAGATTTTGTGTGATAGATAAAAGATGGGTTATTGGTAAATGAATTTTTCTTCTAAGATGGGCTCATCAAAGAGGAGATTTTCAAAAAAAGGTAGACTAGGCTCATCGAAGATAGGATCTTATAAGGTATGTGGATGATCATTAAAAGGCTCATAAAAGTGAGGCTTATTGAATATGGATTTGTTTTCTTGATCTTGGTTTGGAAATAGAAGAGTTTAATCATGATCCAGAAAGGAATCTTGGCATATCCCATCCTCCTCACTCTCAGACATGGATGTATATGATTCTATTTTGATTTTGATTTCACTATGGTTGATTAGGTCTTGGACATAATTTTTGAAAGTGAGACATATATATATATTAGTAGAATTCCCTAAGATTTTATGGTATTGACAATATTGGCCTTCTCAATACCAATAGGGCTTGGGTTTATCTAGATCAAAAGGCTTGGTGAATGGATAGATGATCATAATTACATTAGATAATTGGAAAAATATGGATTTGAAGGTTTCACTGAGAGGAGTATATTGTCTTCATTAAAAACTTTGTTTGGATGTGGAAGCATTTGATTTTGGATTAAATGATTTTCATTGGTGTAGTAATGAAAAGACATAGTTGGATGATTGTGTTTGATGTGGCTTAGGGGCAAAACTAGTATTAGATAGGGTTGTCAAGATAGGTTTGCTTTTCTTCATTAAATAGGGGAGATCATGATCAAGGATATAACTAGTGGATGAAATTTTTTATTTTGACTGGCTAGCATGGGGGCTAAGAGTAGGATGAGTTGGATGTGGAAGAACTTGATTGTTATTTCTCATGATGGAAGTTATATTTACGGGATCAAAGTCTATAGGAATTCAAGCCCCCACTTTCATTAGCTACAAAATAATAGTATCTTTGTTTGTAAATATGTATTATTCAATTTTGGTGATATCCAAATCTATTTTGGGTGTCATGGATCAACATAGGAGAAATGATGGATGTTGTTATTTTTCATCCCCAATTGATAAGAGTGAGGGATTGAATGGAAATATTAGGAAATGATTTTTGAATTCTTGGATGAGGAATGACAAGATTTGGATTCTTCCTTTTTGATATGAGTTTGCTTAGGTTTATTTCAAGTTTGATTTATGATTTGATTTTCAAATTAGATATGGATAATTTTATGATTGGATGTTAGATTGTTGATGTTGATTATGGATGACAAACTTTATCAAATTGATTGATTTGATGGTGAGATAACTTGTTTTATGAGTGATTAGGGTATCATTAACCCTATAACGTTGATAGATGATAAGTTTGGACAAGTTTTGAGATTGATGTTTGAATGATTGGATTAGGTTTATTTTATACATAAGCCCAAATGATGATTTTATTGATGGATGTTGGCTAGGTTCTAATTGGTTCAAATGATTGGATTGATTAGGGTGTAGGGGACCCTTGATGATGTTAGATTTATTTTATGTAATCTATCTCAAGTGGTTAGATGATTATAGATTTTATTTTATTCAAGTTTGGTTGGATTAATATATGTTAGAGGATATCAAGTGGATTTGTTTTTTGATAACATGTTTCAAACTTGATTCTGGATTTGGATTAAGTGGATGGTTGGTTTAGTTATTGGATTGGGATTTGAGTGGATGTTGATTTGGTTGATGAGTTGATTCAATATTTATTAGTTTTTTGGATTTATGCTTTTGTTTTGATTAATGGGATTATTGCCTATGTAGATCAAGGCAAGCATATGATTGCATTTTTGAATTTATGTGATTAGGGATGATTGGTTTGATAAGTGAGCATGTTCTTAGACTATAAGTAGTGTTTTTTGGATTGGTTGGATAAGATAAAAATCAAATTAGATTATTTTTATGATTTTAAAATTATTGAAATTTTATTAAGGATGTTTATAGATGTGTATTTGGATTAGGTTTGGCGATGTGTATTTATATTATGGGTGGTGACGTATTGATTGATTTTTTATTGTTAGTTTGTATTAAGTTATTTTTTGGTTTAATATTTTTAAAACAACACAGTTCTTAACAACACTCAAACAAGATCCATAAAATTATAAGCTTGTGCTAGTAGATAAGGGTATGCAACTCAACTAATAGCCCACCAATCTGCTCGTATAAAGTGGTGATTGGGTTGGTCTCCCAACCCTCATTTTATGTATGTATGTATGTGGTGAATGATTTTAAGGGATTTTGTTTTCTTGGTAATAATAATTATTTATAACTTAAAAGTCTTATTTTAGACTTTATGAGGCTCACTAGGTGTGTCCCTTAAATACCTTATGATACGTGGGGCCCAAGTCCATGCAAGGATGATGTTCGATGTCTAAGTGTTGGAGTGTGACCTTCTCACCTCAAAAAACCATTTATGGGGAATATTTCTTAGCTTTATGATAGTTTTCCTTGATATTTATACTCTACTAAAACATAGTGTGGATTAGTGTGTGGTAATTAAGTCTACATCACAACCCACATAATGCCTATAACAAGTACATGGTGATCAAATCCAAGTCATTTTTTCCCTATAAAAATAAAATTAGGATGGGGCTTAAATTATTTTTATCCATGTTTAGATATAAATTAGATAAGGATCCTAACATGGGTAGATAGGGTTAAGAATATATAAAGTAATAAGCACAAGGGTGATAAATAGATCTATAGTAGGCTAATTAATTATAAAACTTAGATAGAATATATAATAAATTTATTATGTTGAGATATGCTAAAAATGGAAAGTAAATTTATGCTAGATATTGTAATGATAATGAAAATAAGATACTTAGATATTTTTGATGCAAATACAAATCTGGATCTAGAATAAGTAGGAAGCAGACTAGAAGAATATTTTGTAGCAGTCACCAAATTTTAGATTAAGTATCTCTATAGCCATAGACACTTGTGTCAGTTTAGGATGGTTACATCGACCCTAGCATTTGGATAAGATGTAGGTGTCTAGTATATAATAACTATTACAATAGTATGAAACCAACTAGATGCTTTTGGGTTTGTGATTGCCTTCACTCTGGTGAATTTAGATTTAGGTCATGGATTATTGCTCCTTATCAAATGATAAAATCCTAGATCTTCATCTTAATAGTGTTTGTGGGGGAAATGGGTTGGTGGGCACATGGTGTCGATATATCCCAAAGATCCTTCTATAAATGAGTGCTGCCTACATATCCAATACTTTGAAGAGGGTCTCAGACTTATGTAGTTCTCCCCTATGTGTTGTCTTGTGTGTGAATCATGCAATATGTGATAATCAAGTATATCCCTTGGGATACTAATTTAGTAATTCAAACTTATATATGTATTGTCCCTATGACTTATATGGGAATAAGAGAAAATAGGAAAACTTTTCTTCATTGAATGCTCTTTGGTTTGAATCTAGGTTTGTGTTAAGTGAGTGATGAATGAGGATTGATCATGCATATACACCACTCCTATTAGGATAATATCTCACATAATATCACTTAGGCCAATGATTAAGATACATTTAATATTCAAATTAGATAAATTTATGGCATTGAACACTTGTGTTGGGTAAGGACCCTTGCATCGATGTAGGTGTCTAACTAAGATGCAAGTGTCTGAGAAGTAAAAAAAGTAGGTACATGTTTATAACTTATAGAGGTGGAAGATAAGTAGGTTTTAATAATTTTGGTCAAGATAGAATGCTTAGGTCATCAATGTAAGATTAGTTAGACTAAGAGATAGGCCAAGGGGAACAAGAGCAGATGTGAGACTTGTAAAAGTGAGAAAGACCTAGAACTGATAGGAATAACCAATGTCTAAGTTTTCAAAGTATACAAGAATGATGTGTTTTATAATTCATAAATATTATCTACATTCCCCCATTTAATCTATTAATTAAATTTCTAGTTTAAAGGAAAGGAATGCATACATGGGTGTGTATAATACACCTTGCCTTTACTTGAATCCAACTTGAGTACTTTCTTGGTGATTAACCTATAACCTATAACATGGTATAGTATATAATAAATGCATATAATATTAAAAACATTAAAATGATTGAAATTGAAAGAGAGAAAGGTTTAGGAGTACACCTATGTATTGATGTAACCATCTTACCTTTTGGTAATTTCATTTGAAAGATGTGTCATTATGAATCATTGAAACTAAGATTAGGACAAGTATAAATCTATAAATTTCATATATCTAAAGATATATATAGAGAGAGAAAGAGAGAGATAAGATGTCTAATGCCCTAACCTTGGAGAAAAGGTGGATTACCACATAGTAGTTGCGACTAGTTCAATCATGCAACCCAATCATACTTACAACTTGGTGAGTGTGAGTGAACCAAGTCAACTCACACTATCAAATTGATGAGGTTGGATGATATAATCAAGTCTAACCTACAAACTTGGAAATATTGAGTAACTTAATCACTTCAACCATACCAAAAATTGAACCAATAATTATAGTAGATTGGCTCAATATAGTTCATAAAAGTCCAACTTGGTGGGTGGTAATATTCCTTGAAAGTGTTTTGATTCTAAAAATGACTTGGATTTTTAAATATTAGACACACATTACATATCATATCACCTTATATGTGTCTCATATTGAAAATATGTATAATAATGGTACCAATGTATAGAATTCTACCACAAATGTGCATATGAATCATATAATTGTGAAATTGGACAATTTAAAACTATGTAAGTGTCAATAACATGCTTCCAAATCATTTCCCCACTATACTGTAAAACTAAAAAACTAATATAAGTGCCAATGTGGAGGACATGTTTCCAAAACATGCCCCACTATGATCTAGAGATGTTGAATATTGAGTAATTTTGAAGAACATGTTTCTAAAGCATGCCCTCATTGAATGTGTATAAGGCATGCCTCTATGACATGCCCGCATTGATATGCCCCCCCTTTGAGGTGAGATAAGATAAAAACTAGTAGTTACCTCACCTCAAAATTATAATATAACCATATACTATAAATGAACATTATAGCATATAGGATAACATGTCTAGGTAAATATATCATTGAATCACATATAATGCGATCACATCAAAGCCTAGGATGCATGATAAAGACCATGACAACATCTAGATAGTAGTACATGTTCAAGAAACAATCAAACACACATGCAAGGGCACTCAAAATTAAATCAAAATACAATGGTCCAAGGAGACCACACATAAGGGGCATATTCAAATACCACACAATCAAAAATACATGACTTAGTCAAATGTCCATAAAAGAAAGAATAACATATTCAAATTTCTATACAACTAGAAATGACATGTTTATATGTCAAAGAAGAAAACAAAGGCATGGGGGCTGTAAATAATGGAACATACTCAAAATCTCAACAAGTAATACAATAGAAAGGCAAGACACTCAATGAAGTGCATAAAAGAAAACATAAGCAACTAGCATAAACATATCATAGTATCCCATAGATCAAATGTGTTAGCAAAAAACATCAAGTATATAGCATATCAAGTACACTTTGAAAGATATAAGCCTAGATAAATGCATGTGTATGTACATATTAGCTCAAACATGATAATGTAAAGTGACCATTTAATGATATAACTTGGAAGTATCATGATCAAATAAGGTGGATTCCCCTGATGTCTTGGTGATGTGAGAAGGGGGAAGGCCCAACATCCATAAGTGAATAGATATTATATTTTTTTATGAATGTATCATACTTAAATAGAATCATGAAACACATGTGTATGTATAAGTAATAGGTATGTTTTCCATCAACATGGAACTAATACATAGATGCCAAAGAGTCAATATAATATGTATATGTCAAAAATTATTTTTGAATTTTTGAATTATTTTTTTTATTTTTCTGGTATAGATTTGGAATATTGGAAGAGTCTCATGTAATATATTTATGAAATTACATAATGTTCATTGAGCTATTTAGATTTTTTCCTTCATGTGTATCAATATGGTATATGCCTTTTACCATTTTTTCTATAACTATAAATGGTCCCAACCAATTTGGTTGAACTTTCCTTTATTATTTTTTATGCATTGGTATTATTTTGATTTTATTTTACCACACCAGGTTACCCACAAAAAAGTCACGTGGCCAAACCTTTTTTTATATGCTCACATAACATAATCTTCATAAAATCATAAGTATTCAGTAGCTTGTGTGCATTTTTCACTCAATTGTTCTAATTGATGCAATCTCTTTTCACGGTATTGATTATCTTTGGAAGTGTCTTTGAGATAAACATGCAAGGAAGGTATCTCAAGCTGAATCGATAAAACTAACCCTATACCATATACCAAACAATAAGGTGTAACCTAGGTGGGTGTGTGAACACTAGTTTGATATGCCCATAAAGCGTACACTATCTGTTGGTGTCAATTAGTAATGTATTATTCAACTATCTTGCCAAGTATCTTAATAATAGTCTTATTAGTTGCCTCTGTCTATCCATTACCCTATGGTTAATAAGGTGTAGAAAAGGTATGCTTAATTTTCTATTTACTACAAAAGCATTTTACCGTCTAGTTTTTAAATGGTGATCTATTTTCAAAAATAATAGTTAAAGGTATGCAAAGATAGGAAATAATATTGGTCATCAAAAACCTACATATGCCATCCCTTGTGGTAAACTCAAGTGGAATTTCTTCCACCCATTTTTAAAAATATTATGTAGTTATTCTTATGATTTTGTATCCACCAAAATATACCATATTTATCTTTCCTATCAAGTCAAAACCCCATAAGGAAAAGTGCCATCATGAAACGATTGGTTGTAACTCGTGAAATAGTGCATGATTAAAATTATTGTATTTGTACATTGTGAACACAATGTTGTATGTTCACTACATATATTTATTCCATGGTGTTCCAATAATAACCTTGACATAATAGTTCTTAGGATATGGCTCATCTATTGAAATGCCCACCACACTCACTTTCTTGTATTTTTAAGATTGCATTGTGGGTTTATTATTTGTTTAAACATTGAAGTAATTATTTATCAAAACCTAATTTGAACAAATCATTTGAAATAATAACATGATGAAATTCTTCACATTGTAATTTGCACTTATCATTCCACATAAAGTGTCTAGTTATAAGTTCAATAGATAAAACTATAAATATCAATAAACCATTATGTGTTTGTAGAACCAAGAATAATAACAAGAATGAATAAGGAATCTATTTTATCAAAATAAATAGAAGGATTGCATAACTATCATATGGTAAAGTCTATGTGATCATCATCGATATCTAAAGTAATCAAGGATGCCTCACTTTCCATGCCATTTACATGGTGGTTATCTTTATGGGGAATACTATCAATAGAAAATGTATCAAACATCTCCATGAGTTTATCCACCACTTATTTATATGATATAATATGTTATTTGGTTTGATAATGATTGGTAACTTGATTAACAACCAATTGAGATTCACCAAAAAATTGAATGTCCTTTGTATGAATCTTGTTTTCTATGGATAACCCTATTATCAAAGCCTCATATTTGGTTATATTTTTGGTACAAGAAAGGGCTAATATATAGGAAAAAGGAATGTATTCACCCTCAAGAGTTTGATATACAATGCTAGCACCTGCCCTTATTATACATCTGGATCCATCAAAGAACATTGTCCATGGATTGAAGGATATATTATGTCTCAAACTCAACATGAAAAGCTTTGGTGAGTGGAAAAGGTTATGGTAAGGGAGATGCCACTAATTATTTGGATACAACTTGACCTTTTATTGACTTTTGGGATACATATTTAAGATCGAACTCTGTAAGTTGCATCATCTATTTTACAGTATGGCCATTTATGTGTGTTTTTTTATAAGGAACTTTAGTGGATCTTCTTTAATAATAACATAAACCTCATTATTGAGTAGATAATGTCATATATTTTTGTTATTAAAAACCAAGGCTAAACATAATTTATCCATTGATGTATATTTTCATTCATAATCAACCAACTTGTGACTGATGTAATCAATTGTGCACTATTTGTGATCATCATCATATTATGCTAATAGGGTCCCAAGGGCCTCATGAGTGGTCAAGATATAAAGAAGTAATGGTCTATCTAGAATAGGAGGCATGAGTACTGGTGGGTTTGATAAATATTCTTTGATTTTATCAAAACTTTGTTGACAAACATCATCCTATATAAATTTTGTCTTTTTTTATAAAACACATGAAAGGAATTATTTTATTAGCCAACTAAGCAATGAAGCAATGAATATCCTGAATTCTACCTTGTAAACATTGTAACTACTTTAGATTGTTTGGTAGTGGAATTTCAACAATGGATTTTTCCTTTTTAGATCAACCTCAATGCCTCACTAAGAAATAAGGTACCCAAGGAGCTTTCCTGAAGATACTTTGAAAACACATTTTTTGGATTTAATAAAACATTGAACTTTTTCAAGCATTCAAATATGTGTCATAAATTAGTAGTATGGTATAAATTAGTGTCAATATTATTTTGAATGAAATCATAAAATATATGAGTCATGACCCTTTGGTATGTGGTTCCTACATTGTTGAATCCAAAAGGCATGAATGTATAATAAAATGTGCCCCATGGTATAGTAAATGTTGTTTTTTCCTAATCTGTTGGGTTAATTTTAATTTGGTTATATCTATAAAATCCATCCATAAATTAAAATATATCATATCCAATTGTAGAATCAATAATCATGTTGATATTAGGTAATGTAAAATCATATTTTGGACAAACCTTATTTAAATCATGGTAATCGATGCAATGGTGAATATCACCATTAGGTTTTGTAACAATTAAAATATTATACACCTAGTCAAAATATGCAATAGCTCTTTTAAATCCTGTGTCTAGGAGTTTCTCAATTTCGTCTTTTACTAGTAATGCCATTTTTGGATGCATCTTGTGAACCTTTTGTTTAACTAGCTTTACATCTAAGTATAATAATATATTATGCTTGGCCATTGATGGGTCAATCCCAGACATATCTAAATAAACCCAATCAAAATGTTTTGGATGATCATGAAGGACCTATTGATAGGCTTAACCTTCATCATCTTACATAATTACCGTGAGTAGAACCGATCAAGGGTATTTATCTATTTTTTAGTTAAATTTGACTATTTATTCATTTACCAAAGTAGATCTATCTAAAATAAATGGTGTAGTAGGAATAGTGTTTGATGCATCATGTTGGACATTAGTATCATCACTCTCATCATAGTAAACATGATCAGAGGTGGCATGAGGAAACCTATTCTTATGATAGAAGGAAGAAATATCCTCATATGCCCCCAAGTAATCTAGTAATATTTCATCATTAGAGAACCCATCCAATATCAAATTTTTTGGGGAAGCATTCTCATCGATCAGATGAGGGCTGACCAATTTTATCTTAGTTGTATAAGTATACATACATTATATTTTCCCTTTTGAAAATAAACTATATTGTGATAATTGTTCTTGTGATATGTAGTTTTCTTTATAAAACCCAAGACTTGATGGTTTGTATTCTTTATATGAGATATAGGTTGAGTTATGCCTTGATCAGTTTTACACAACCCTTGTCCTTTGTACCCATTTTTGAGCAAATATAGAGAACGAAAATTTGGATTATAGGATTACATGGCATGATTATCTATTTATTATACCATTGTATAATGTTTGAGGGGATTGGTATCCATTATAAAGGTTTAAATGAATCCCTGATGATGGAATTTTAATCATGAATGTAAATTAGATGGAACTACATACATCTCATGTATCCAAATCCATCCCAAAATAATGTTATAGTTTAAATCATTTATCATAACTTGACATAAAATAGGTAATGTACAGAGACCCATGATAATATTTAGTGTTATTTATCCCAATACTTATTATGAAATATTATCAAATCCCTTGATTCTCATATTATATGATTCCGAATCTAAATGTATAATGTAAATTAAGGAGAGAAAAGATATGTTACAAATGTTGATCCCTAAACCATTGTCCACAAGAACTCATTTTATTACTTTATTACAAACACACACTTGGATGTAGAGTGGCAAATAACTATTTATAATATGTTGAGGTCGTAAATCCTCATTTTCAAATGATATATTATACTCATTCCATTTGATGTAATTTAAAATAGAATCCACATATGGTGGTTTCACATTGTAGGGTAGTATGGTCATACACAATGCATCCAAAAGGACATCCTTGTAATGGGATGAACAATTTAACAAGTCTAAGAGTAATGCTTTGGTAGTAATATTCTTAGATTGGGTGGTAAGATGTCATGGGGAGATTGGTTGTTTCATGCACTCCCTTTGTCACTTTTTAGTAACAAAGAAAAACTCATTGTAAACATTAGAACAAGGAGTATGAAAAAAAGTAATGGATTTAAAATAAGTAGATTTAGAACCCCATAGAGATTAAATTGATTTAATAATGCATGATTAATAACAAGTAACAACCACCATAAGTTATTAAAACATGAAATAATTAAAAAATATATCCATAATAAACATGATTTTAGGAAAATAAAATTTGATTCTTTGTAAAAAAAATCTTTACAAAAAACCAGAAATTAGAAAACAAAAACCCTAAGCCAGCTAGGTTTTTGAGATCAAAGTTTAGGTTCACTAAATGTTTAATGCTAAATTGGATAATGATCCTAATATGGGTAGATATGGTTAATAATATATAAATGAATAAGCACAAGGGTGATAAACAGATCTATATCATGCCAATTAATTGCAAAAATTAGATAAAACATATATTAAATTTATTACACTTAGATATGCTAAATATAAAAAGTACATCTATGATAGATATTGCAATGATAAGAAATATATAATTATATAGTTCTAATTTTAATATATATTTACATTTGGAACAGGTAGGAAGTAGACTGGAAGAATATTCTATAACAGTCACCAAATTCTAGATTAAATGCCATTGTAATCGTGAACACTTACGTCAGCCTAGGATGGTTGTGTTGGTACTAGTTTCTATAGTGGACATAGGCTTGTAATACATAATAATTTTAAAATCATGATGCAACCACCTAGATGCTTATGGGTTCATCATCGCCTTCACTTTGGTAAATTCAAATCTGAGTCGTGGACTATCGCTCATTATCAAATTATAAAATCCTAGTTCTTCATCTTCTTAGTGGCTATGAAAAAAATAGGTTAGTGGGAACATGGTACCGAGATACCCAAAATACCCTCTATTAATGAGTGCTACCTACATATCCAATACTTTAAAGAAAGTCTTAAACTTAAGTAGTTTTACCCTACATGTTGGCTTGTGTATGAATCATGTAATATATGATAAGGAAGTACAATAGTGACCTAGCTTGTAACTTAGAAAATATATCTCTTGGGCTGCTCCTTTAGTACTTTAGACATATATATGTTTTGTCCCTATGATTGATATGGAAATAGGATAAAATAAGGAAGCTTTACTCAATTGAATACTCTTTGGTATGAATAGAGGTTTGTGTTAGGTGAGTAATGAATGAGGAGTGATTGTGCATATATACCACTCTTATCAAGAGAATATATCACATAGGCCAACCACTAGGATACATTCCATTTGATAATTAGATGACTTTATGGAACTGGACACTTGTGTCAAGTAAGGACACTTGCGTGTACGTAGGCATCTTATTAGGATGCAAGTGTCTGGGAAGCATAAAAGTAGCTACATGTCTAGAACTTGCATAAGTGGAATATAAGTAGATTTTAAGTATTCTAGAAAAGATAGAAGGCATGGGTCATCAACATAAGACTAGTTGGACTAAGAGATATCCCAAGGGGCATAATAGAGAGAAGATATGAGACTCATAAAATTAGGAAAAGTTTAGAACTGAGAGGAACATATAAGGTCTGAGTTTTCCAAGTTTACAAGACTGAGGTGTTATATAATTCATAAATATCATCTACAATCACCAATATCACCCTATGGTTGTTGAATGTTGTTTTTTCAAAAGTGTATGTTTTTTATACTATTGGTGCCATTTATTTTGTAAAACACACTAAAATATAAAGTGCCAAATTATGGGGGCAGGTTAATACAAAATATTTTAGAGGGTTGTCTTGATGCTTATTTGTGCTCCTTTTTTGCATTATCTTTCTCTTTGGTGATTTATTATAATGGATTATTCTTAGTCATTAGATCAATGTGAGCCATTAACAACACAATTACCCCACATGGATACCAAGAATAGAAATAATCATTAAATGCAAAGGATTATGAGACATAATAAATGAAACACAACTAGTGTTCACTAGAGAATATGTGAAATTTTAGCACCAATTCAAATTTGATGAGTGTATGGGTTTGATAGAAACTTATGTAAGTGATAGTCTTTTATTTCATTGAGAAGGATGTGACTCTCCTTTCAAAATATGGGTAAAATTTAAGGGTTTATTTAGTAAGGTTGATCACATGAGAACCATGCATCTTGAAGTAGAGTTCACTTCTCTGAATCTTAAAGATTTTCCATCTATTTTAGACCATATTACTAAGTTCAAGCACTTGTTGGCACAATTGAAATGGAGTGGAAGAGACAAGAAATATGAAGAGTGTGTTTACCTAATTCTATCTAAGTTGAAAGGTCCATTCTAAATATTTACTTATATCTTTTTCATTAGCATGGATGCCTTAGGTGCCACAGTCAAAATACCTGATTTAGAGTGATTTTGTGAAAGACTTACTAGGGAAGAATCCAAATTATCTAACTTTTAGCCAAATTTGGCTACCATAGGTGAGTCTAATTAAAAACTTGTTATCTATTTCATATTTAACTTTGTTAATAACCTTGAAGGGTGTTAGTCTAACTCATATCTTGTTTTATCATGGTAAGGTATGTTTTTATCCTAGTAGTGCTAGAGGTCTCCTAGAGTTTCATAGCCAAATATGAGGTCATGGTCCCAAACTTGACAAACCAATGGTCATTTATTTGATAATTCATAAGGTATTTAGTAATGTTTAAGATAATTTTAATGAAATTAAGGTGATGAGGTTTCATTATCCTATGGTTGATTCTAGTCACTTTTATACAAATTTTTATTATGAAAGGCCATGAATATCTAATTTCATGTCAAGAATTAAATAAAGGCCTTTTAATTCATTTAAATTTTGTGTGATGTCATGACATGTGTACTTGGTTGTACACCTTGCCCAAAGTGTTTTGAAACTCTTTTTTAACTACCTGTTGTCACTTGGATTTTCACCCTTTGAGGAGATGGCAAATATCTCCTCATCCAAGTGGCACAATGGAAACACCTCTAGGCTTGTGGGTAGCCTAAGGGTGAGGTGAATCTCTAGATAGGTCTAACTCCCTCGATGTATCACTTTGGATTGTAACTACACTTAACATTGGGGGTGAAAAGGGAGAAAGATAACTGAAAGCAAACTATTCTTAGGGAGGTGGTGAGAACACCACTCTAATATATCTTGAGTCACAAACACAACATACAACTCTTTTATAAATTCTTTTCAATTGATGAAGTTTCACTTTTGGGCTTAGATACAAGTTTAGTCACCAATGTCCTTTATTGGTGACAACACTATCTACCAAAATCAAATCTATGAAAGAAATAATTTATAACATTATAGAGACACTTATCTAACCTATTTACATCTATTATAAGAGGTTTTATGGATCAAATAGTACAGGCAGGACCATAAGGCCTAACCTCCCTCTTAGACAAGATTAAGGGCTTGTAGCCCTATTTACCCTATCTTTTGCCCATAACTTCTCTTTTACTCTAGATAACACAAAACTTTAAACTGATTTATACACCCATTAAGGAGATATACAACATATATAAGTTTCACCAATGGTTGTTTTGTATGGAATGGTCCTACTGTTGACTATGATAGACCTAATTAGATCTCTAAAGCACCCTATTTTGAATGTATAATGAATATGGAGATGATCTAGATCTTAGGATTCATATGGAATATTTTAAACAACATTTTACAAATATCACAAGTAAAAACCATTCATAATTTAACCCCAAGACACCATTTAACCTCTTTGTCTCAGTCTGCCTATGTAAACAGGACCTAAAAGAAAATATGGTTTAGAAAACATACTTACCAATAGATTTTAGTATTGAAACTTTAGATAGTAGACACACACACTAATATCACTATGATTTCAAGTTTTTAGGAATTTTCACTATACCAATTGTCAGAACAAGAAAACCCTAGTTAGGGCCTAGTTTGCATAAAAAGTGAGCTACAAGATTCATCTGAGGGTTTCAAAAGCTCAAGTAAATTTTTTTGATCATGTTTTGACCCCCTATAGATATCTGAGCAATCATAGAGAAGAAAATCACCATGAAACCTTTGACTGTCAAAAGCTATTTTACTACCCTATTTGGTTTACAATTATAGTCATAGATAAAAACATCAAGAACAGAGTAAATTTTATCCTTTAGCATTCCATATTATTATTTCATGTTCAAATGTTCATAATATATATGGTTTTGGTTTAATGAATTGCCCAAAAAGGCTGAAAACCAAACTTAGACTCCTAATTCCTATTTGTAGTGTCATACAATCAACTCCCAAAATGGAGTTAAAAGCTTTTCCAAACAAACAAGATCCTAACCACCTTAAATCTTGCCCAACTGACCTTAGATCATATGGAATATGATCTCCAAAACCATTTTAGATGAAATCTACACAATCTTGGCCCTTAGAAATATTTAGGCCTTATTGCATGATTATAATATATTTTCTCAAATTTGAAAAATTGAAATAGCATAATTTGGAGGGAAAACCATTTAACACACCTAGACACTCTAGAACTCAACCAAGAACATGACAAACACATTAATAGCATGAGGATTCTCCTACATCATTCTTCCAAGAATCAAAATAAGCATTCTTCACTTATTTTTATTCTTCATCAACTCTTACACACTTGTACCCAACTTGAGGATGACATTTGTAGTCAACCCTATTGCATCTTCAGTTGGTAGGTTATTCCATTTGATCAGATATTGAAATTATTCCTTGTCTCTTGTTTTTTTACCACTTTCATGTCTAAAATCCTCTCAACTTTCTTTGGAATTTCCTTTGGTAGTTGTTGTTCCCATTAGATAGCTTCATCAACCCCTATTTTAGACTCTTTAGTTGATTGTTCTTCACCTTTGTAGGGGTACATGTTTGCAATAGGGAAGATTAGAGAGATTCCAATCCCTTTTGGCAATTCTATCTCATATGCATTATTTGAAAACTTCTTTACCACCTTGCATGGACCAATTTTCTTCACTTTTAGCTTTTTTTATTCTCTTCTAGGAGATCTTTATTTCCTAAGGTGGGAAAGAACAAGGTCTCCAACTCTAAAACTAACCTCTCTCCTCCTCTAATCTGCTCTTTGTTTGTACTTGATGGTGGTTTCTTCAAGTTTTTTCTTTACTTGTTCATGCAAATTTTGCATGGCATTGACAAACTCCTCTGCATCAGCACTCCTTGCTTCCATCTTTCCTAGGTCTCCTAGCTCATATACACCCCTAGGATGTATCCCATACAAGATTTGGAATGGACTCATTCCTATACTCCCACTAGGAGAATCATTATAGGAAAACTCAGCTTTTGCAAGTGCAAGATCCCATTATTTTGGATGCATGATTACCAAACTTTTTAAGATGTTACCAAGGCTCCTATTAATGACTTTAGTCTAACCATCAGTTTGAGGATGGTAGGCTGAGATGAAGCATAGATGTGTGCCTAAATTCTTCCATAATGTTTCTCCAAAAGTTCCCAACAAACTTTGTGTCCCTGTCTAAAACAATGCTCCTAGGGAGCCCATGCAATCTTGCAATCTCTTGGAAGAATAGATTAGCTATGTTAGTAGCATCACTTATTTTTAAACATGGAATAAAGTGAGCCATTTTAAAAAATCTATCAAATAATACAAATATATAATCATGACCTTTTTTAGTTCTTAGCAAACCAAATACAAAATCCATACTTACCGAATCCCAAGGCCAATTAGGAATGGGTAGTGGCAAGAACAAACCTATGTTTTGACTACTTTCCTTGGCATGTTGGCATAATTTACATCTTTCAACAAGATTCTTAACATTAGCAACCATACCTAGCCAATAATAATGAGTACTCAATTGTACTAGTGTCTTATTCTACCCAAAGTGTCTCGATAAGTTGATGTTATGCTTTTCCTTCAACAAGTTATCCCTCATGGAACATTTAGGAATGCAAATGTAACTACCCCTAAATAGTATACCCTCTTGGAACATGAAATACATCCAAGGACTCCTATCATCCCCTACTAGATTCATGTAAGCTTCATATGGTTCCTTGAAGTCTAAATCTTCCTTATACATCTCTTTCAAATCTTCAAATCCCAAGATGTTGACTTGAGATTCCTACATGATTAAACTCCTTCTGCTTAGAGCATCTTCAACCTTGTTATATTCTCCCTTCTTGTGATTAATAATGAATGTGAAACTTTTTAAAAACTCAATCCATTTAATATGCTTTTGACTCAACTTGTTTTGATTGCTAATGAACTACAAAGCATAATTGTTAGTAAACAAAATAAACTCTTTAGGCAAAATGTATTGCCTCTATTTCTTCAAGGATTGTATAAGAGCATAGAACTCTTGATCATAGATTTATTACCTCTTTGTAGCATCACTTAGTTTCTCATTAAAGTATGTTATAGGCTTCCCATCTTGGCTTAAAACAACACCTATGGTAGTCCCACTAGCATCACATTCCACTTGAAAAATATTATTGAAATAAAGCAAAGTTAGGATTGGTTCTTTAGTTACCTTATTTTTCAACAATATGAAACTCTTATTATCAGCCTCAGTCCAACAAAAACTTCTTTTATCACCCTTGATTGTGTCTATCATTGGAGCAATAATTCCACTAAAATTCATTATGAGTTTCCTATAGAAGCTAGCCAAACCATGAAATATTCTTACCTAAAATATGCCTTTATGTGTAGGCCACTTAATTATGGCTTTGATCTTCTCCTTATCCATCTTCAATCCTTCCTTTGAAATCACAAATCCCAAGTAGATCAATTTCGTCTTCAATAAATTACACTTTTTCACATTGATTAGCAATTTCTCTTCATGTAGCTTATCTAATACCATTCTCAAATGCTTGAAATGGTATTCCTTACTTTGAATAAACACAAAAATATCATCCAAATACACTATCACAAAATTACCTGTGAACTCCTTAAGCACTTCATTCATCAGTCTCATGAAGGTGCTTGGTGCATTGGTTAGTCCAAATGGCATGACTAGCCATTCATAGAGCCCATCATTGGTATTGAAGGTTGTTTTCCATTCATTCCCTTCTCTTATTCTAATTTTATGGTATCTACTTTTCAAATATATCTTGGAAAAATATATAGCTCCACTCAAACAATCAAGTAAATTATCAATTCTAGGCCATGGGAATATATCCCTGATAGTGATCTTGTTGATTGCTCTGGAGTCTTTACACATACTCTAAATTCCATCCTTCTTAGGAATTATCACTATGGGGATAGCAAAAATACTTAGACTCTATCTTACCAATCCTTTATTTAACAATTATTAGACTTGGTGCTTGATTTCTTCATTTTCTCTTGGGGTCATTTTGTAGGTAGCCTTGTTTGGAAGATTTACTCCTGGAATCAAGTCCATGTGATGGCTAATCCTTCTCAATGGTGGTAACTCATTAGTAAAATCATCTACTATAATATAAATTTACTCATTCAACATATCTTGGATCTTTATAGGTAAATCAATTAACTTAGTACTAGTGACTACACTTCTTGGCTTACCAATCATAGCAAAGTTTACCTTTTCCTTCTTCATTTGTTGTAAGAACTATTTACCATTCATTATCATCACCTTATAACTCTATCATATAGTAGTATTATTCTCCTCCTTCAAAGGTTTAAGTGTATGCTTGATCCCATCCTTCTCAAATGTGTATGTGTTCTACCTTCCATCATGCATGGCCTTCCTATCAAATTGCCAAGGCCTTCCAAGAAAGATAAGACATGCATCCATAGGCATAACATCACATACAATTTGATCTTTATATGTACCTATCTAAAAATCCACTTTGCATAGTTTACATAATAAAATTTTGTGTCCTTTTTTCAGCCAAGAGACTTGATAAGGTGTAGGATGTACCTCTTTCTTCAAGCCTAGTTTCTCCACCATCTCAGTTCAAACAATATTGTCTATACTTCCACTATCTATGATGACCTTGTATCACTTTCCCTTACTTTTACATGTAGTCCTAAACAAATTTTTCCTTTGTGGTGGTTCCATAATTTCCTTATTAGGCTTTAACAAGATTCTTTTCATTAAAAGAGACTCACCTTCCTCTGGAACATCTTCATGAGTTGTTGCTAGTCCTTCACCTTGGGTCACATATACACCTCTTTCATTGTAAGTATAAGGTTTCTCTAGACATTCATATGCTTTGTATCCTACATATTTGTTACACCTAAAGCATTTGCCCATGAATCTTACTCTTCCTCTTTGATATCCTTGGTATGGCCTTCTTCCTCTTGATGTATAGCTACCTCTTGAGCTTTGTGAGTTGATGTCATCATATTGATATGTTTGTAGTTGTCTTCTACCTCCTTGTGATCCTCTACCTCTGATGGATCTACCTCTTCCTCTTAAAATGAAGTTTGTTTCCTTACAATCTGCTCCTCTACTTTTAGGGCAAATTGGTATGCCTCTTCAATTGTCCTAGGTATGAGAAGGCTAATCTCATCTTGGATGGAAAACTTCAAATTATTAATGTACCTTGCCATCTTTTCCATATCATCCTCAATATGTCCCAATATTATGGTTAGCCTATAAAACTCTTCAATGTATTCCTTTATAGACATGTCCTTTTGTTTCACATTTTTAATTGCTTGAAAAGATTAGCTTGATAATCTAAGGGCATGAATTTACCTTTCATTTTTTTTACCATTCTATCCTATCTCTTGATCTTTGGCTTTCATTTCCTCCTTTCCTCTTTCACTCCATCCCACCACAAGGATGCATGGCTCTTCAATCTGGTCATGGCATACTTGACTTTCTTGTCATCTTCTTATATTCCTTCATATTCAAAGTACTTGTCTAATGAACTAATCCAATCAATCAATTATTATACGTTCAAGTTTCCTTCATACATTGGAACCTCCATCTTTAGCTTTACATTCACCTTCATAATGGCTCTGATCAGCCTCTCTTTAGTTGTATCATCTTTTACCACCAATTTTTCCTCTGGTGGCTCTTCTTCTATATCACTAACCTCACCCATGGCAGCACCTCTCCTTTGAGCCATCTCTAGATCTTGTAACCTTGTTTTTAGGTTCCTAATCTCCTCTACCATTGCCACTTGTCCTACTAGTCTCCTTCCTCTAGCTCTGCCTCTATTCCTAACTCTCATTTCCATCTTGAATATCTTGTCTCTCTCTCACATTCTTCCTCCTTTGCTTTGGATCTTAGATTGTGCATGATCCCTTAGCTCTGATACCATAATGGTGAGAACACCACTCTAACATATCTTGAGTCACAAACACAACATACAACTCCTTTATAAATTCTTTTCAACTGATGAAGTTGCACTTTTGGACTTAGATACAAGTTTGGTCACCAATTTCCTTTATTGGTGACAACACTATCTACCAAAACCAAATATATGAAATACATAATTTATAACATTATAGACACACTTATCTAACCTATTTACATCTATTATAAGAGGCTTTATGGATCAAATAGTACAGGCAGGACCATAAGGCCTAACCTCCCTCTAAGACAAGGTTAAGGGCTTGTAGCCCTGTTTACCCTATCTTTTTCCCATAACTTCTCTTGTACTCTAGATAACACAAACATCTAAATTGATCCAGACACCCATTAAGGATCTATACAACATATCTAAGTTTCACCAATGGTTGTTTTGTATGGAATGGTCCTATTGTTGACTGTGATAGACCTAATTAGGTCTCTAAAGCACCCTATTTTGAATGTATAATTAATATGGAGATGATATAGACCTTAGGATTCATATGGAAGATGTGAAACAACATTTTACAAATAAAAAATTCAAAAACCATTCATACTTTGACCCTAATACACCATTTAACCTCTCTATCTCAGTCTACCTGTGTAAACAGGACCTAAGAGGAAATATGGTTTAGGAAATACACTTACTAGTAGAGTTGAGTCTTGAAATTTTAGATAGTAGACACACACATTGAAAGCGCTAGGATTTCAATTTTTTGATATTTTTCACTTTATCAATTATCAAAACAAGAAAACCCTAGCTAGGGCCCAGTTTGCATAAAAAGTGAGCTACAAGATTCATCTGAGGGTTTCAAGTGCTTAAGTAAAAAAATTTAACCATGTTTTGACCCCATATAGATATTTGAGCAATCATAGAGAATAAAAATCACCATGAAACCTTTTATTGTCAAAATCCACCTTGCTACCCTATCTAGTTTATAGTTACAATCATGGATAAAAAATCAATAACAGACTAAATTTTGTCCTTTATCATTCCATATATTCCATGTTAAAATATTCATAATACATATGGTTTTGGTTGAATTAATCAGCCAACAAGTCTGAAAACCAAACTTAGACTCCTAATTCCTATTCCTAGTCTCATACAACCAACTCCCAAAATGGAGTTAATAGTTTTTCCAAACAAACAAGATCTTAACCACCCCAAATCTTGCCTAACTAGCCTAAAATCATATGTAATATGATCTCCAAAACTTGTTGACACTTGGATTCACACCCTTGAGGATATTCTCAACTCTCCTCATCTAAGTTGCATAATGGAGTCATCTATCTTGTTGTGGGTGACAATTTTGTTGAGATGAATCTCTAGATAAGGGGTTATCTCCCTTTGATGCAACTTTAAAGCTCTCTCTAACCTATAAATTATGTATGAAAAGGGTTAAGTAAAATAACTAAGAAAAAATTAGTGATGCACCAATGTATAATGTCCTCCCAATTGATTTAAACCACTACTTAAAGATAAACAAGGTGTTGCTCACACAAGACTCACAACTCAGGATTCATTACTACATCAATGTTTTATATGCTAGATTCAAGAAGGTATATGATTCTTAGGAATGGAATTAATTATTCCAAAGAGGTATACAATCATGGACCACTTATAATATATCTCTACACTTAGAAAATAATACTATCAAATACCTTCAATAATCTCCTTTCTGCAAATTGGTAGACCACCAAGAGTACAAGCTAGAAAAGATAATCTTTCACTAGACTAGACCAACAAGATTCAATTCATTACTCAATATTATAGAATATGAGTGGAAAAAACACTTGTATATTTCTTCAATATTTATTAAAGTACAAATCTGGCCAAAGTTTTCCCAATAAGCAGTGAAGGTTGCTCAAAGAGCTGAAAGAATGCATATATATAGCTTTTGAGAAAGGAATCAAGTAAGGGAAGTCCAAAGGTCACTTAGACATGTGTCACCTTGAGAATATCAGTTAAAATTACATGTGAAAGAGGGATGAGATGAGTCATGTCATGTTAGGGGTCCACTCATTCAAAACCAATCATAAGAATGGCAAAAAGTGGTGTAAAACCTCCAAAATTTACACAGGTAAATGCCTCCATCATAAACTGTCTAGGAGCATTTAAAACTTAAAATGGGGAAACTGACACAAATCACTACTCAATGGACATGAGACTCATCATTATAGTTAGAGAATACCCTTTCCAACTACCAACCATCCTATGGACACCTGTGTTCATCAATTTCATGGGAGCTCTTTGGTTTGATTAACTTTAAACAATGACCTGAGCTGTCAACCTATCTATTATTCACCTATTTTGCCTATATCAAATGCTTGATATCTTACCATTTTTTACCTCCATATTTTCCATTAGGTTCCTACCAAGCTTTTTTGACTCCAATGGCTATTTTCTATAGTTTAAAATTTGACATTTGTGGGGCCATCACCTTCCTTATTCCTTCAAAACATTTTCCTCAGACTTAAGTTTCTTTAAAACTTTTGCCAAGTGATCTTTAACTATGGAAAGTGACCTTTGAATCATGTAAATTTCCCTTTTAAAACTTCTGCATGGTACACTTTTGCTTGTAAGATGTCTTTTAGGGAACTTTTTGGGGCACTTGGATTCAAAGGTATCCTTCGAAAGATTTGTCTCGATGACTTTTATTGAAAGAATTCCTTCAAGATTTTTTATTTATGCACTCTTTCTATTTTCTTTGGAATTTTTTGTGAACCTATCTTTCAAACTTTTTCCCCAAGAAAAGCTTTCAGACTTTTTTACCGAACCTATCCTTCAGACTTTCTCTTGAAGAAGTCATCCGAACAATCTTTTTGAAAGAAATATTTTGGGATTTCCTGGGATTAATTTCCATAGAATTTTTAAATTGAGTAATTCCTTGAGACAAAATTTTTGAAATAATTATGCCTTTATTCTTTTTCAATGCAGACAATTTTCTTGAACAAATTTTGTAGACAATTTTTTTGAAAGAATTCCTTTAGGGTTTTTGTTTGGTCCTTCAAAAATCTTGAAAGTGTCCTTTCAAATTTGTGTTTGGTTCACTTTTTTGTGGAGGGATACCCTTTAAAAAATATGCAAAAGACCATTTTTCTAAAAAATTACCCTTCGAAAGGATTGTAGAGTGTCCTTCAGAAAAGATGAAGTGCCCCTTTAGGAAAATGAAAATGACCCCTTCAACATTTTTGAAATGGACCTTCAGAGTTCTTGAAAATGACCCTTCTAAAAGGAAAATTATCCCTTCATAAACTTTGAACTAAGCCAAAATTACCCTTTGAGAAAATGAAGATAACCCCTTTAGCATTTTTAAATGGTCCCTTAGCCCAAAAAAGGTCCTTTAAGTAAATTATTTTGGACAAAATGTTCAAAATAATTCCTGACACTTAAACAAAAAACCAAAACCAAAACTCCAAAATAATGAACACTTGTACTTTTGTTGTGGGATTTGTATGGAAAATCTCCTCTAAATTAATTCTACATAATAGGAAGACCTAAAGTTGAAGACCAAGATAAACCTAAAGTGAACGGCCGAGCACAAATGACTAAGTCCAGAAATGTTTTTGAAGCAAGTCTTTGAACATGAACAACTTTTCTTGTGCTTTGGTGAAGGACCTCAAAATTAGTACATAGTAACTTTGAACTAGGATGAGCAAACACACATACTCAGCTTCCTCTACAACTATTGCACATGCAAGATCTGGCACTTTCCTATTTTCTTTAAACTTTGCCCAGACCTATTAGCATGACTCAAAGAAAGGAAAGGACCTAGATAACAAACTGATCAAAGCTAACAACATTCATATTACATTGAATAAACCTGAGATCACACTATGACATGGTATTTACCCCTAAAAGATCTAAAGGCCAAATTTTCAAATAGGGGTGCCCAATTTTAACCTAAAGGGCCAAAATTTGGTTAACAAATCAGTGACTCATAGAGGTAGTATGCCTACTATACTAACCAGATTGGTAGCCTAAATAGTCCATCGAGCATGGAGCCATCTAAGGACATGCAAAATGACCTTGAACAACATACCAAACTAGAAGGAAAACTCACACCATAAGACATAACAAACAACAAGAACAAGACAAAGATAAGACACAAAGTAAAGAAAGACACACAATAACTCACACATGTGCATAAGCACTTAGGGAACACAAGGAAAGAAAGAAACTATGTACAAATAAATAAGAGAACCTTAGTAACAATGCTTTAGATATATCCCATTGACTGGGATATGTAACTCTTCTTCATTCAACTTTGAGAGTTACAAGGCATTATGTTGTTTGCATTGTGTGATCAAATATGGGCCACTCCACAAAGCATCAAACTTTGTGTGTCTTCCCAGCTTGGCCCTATCTTAATCCCATTTTAGAATGATATCTCCCTCCTTGAAGCTCCTTGGCATGTATTTATTATTGAAATACTTCGTTTTTTGCTCTTGGTGAGTTATCATGGTGTGCATAGCTTGATTTCTTATCTCCTCAAGCTCCATCAACTCATATAGCATGTCTTCCATGCTATCATTCTCTATTAATTACAACCAATAGGTAAGATTAAAATTTGGTAACTCAATTGAGATATGAAATCTAGCTTCCCTTCCATAGACAAGTGTATAGGGTGAGTTTCCAATTTCTCTCTTTGGTGTAATCCTATCAACCCAAAGGGTTGTCTTTAGCTTGGTATGCGATGTTCTTTGATTTTCCTCCATTTTCCTCTTAATGATCTAGATTAAGTTCTTATTTTTGGACTTAGATATTATGTTCCCTTGGGGATAGTAGTTGGAGGAGGTTTTGATATAGATACCATGATTTAAAGCCCATTCACTTGTCCTTGCTCCTAGAAAAGCTAATACATTGTCTGAGATTATTATTGAAGGGGCTTCGAACATTGTTAATATACCTACATAGAAGTCCAGGATTAAGTTTTCATTTGCCTCTTTAAGAGATATATCCTCCACCCATCTCATAAAATAATTAGTGGCTATCAACACCCACTTATGACCAACAATAGAAGGTGGATTGATTAGGCCTATGAAATCTAAACCCCATTGCATGAAGGGTTACTCAGCCTAGATTGGATGAAGAGGAAAGGAAGCTAGATTTTGTTTACCATAAAAAATAACACACTTTTGGCATTTCCTTACCCAAGCATGAGTGTCCTTAAATAATCTGAGCCAAAAGTAACTAGCCCTTATAATCTTAGTGGATGTGGTTCTTGGAGCAAAGTGACCACCAACTAGTCCATCATAGAATTTAAATATTACTTTATCAATCTGATCCAAATCAATACACCTTAAAAGCACACCTAAAAATTCCTTTCAAAATAGCACTCCATCAACAAGTACATAAGGAATGGATTGCAGCCTAAAGTACCTTCTCTTGGCCCTATCGAGACCTTGTGGACACTCACTAGTTTGATGTAAATAGATCATGTCTTATGTCCAACTTCTCATAGATGAAGGTGCAGCTATAAAAAATTCATCATGAAGTATCAAAACAACTTCTTTTTCCTCTTTCAAGTCTGAATCAAGATGCTCACATAGTCCTTTTCTTTTTACTAACTTGGTAGTTTTGATGTCCACATCATATTCCATCACCCTTGTGATCTATCTTGCCCTCTTTTCATTCAAGTATATATTCAACATAAATTATTTCACACTATGATGAGGCAAAAAAAAATGAATCTTGTTATTAGACAACATATTCCTAAACTTATTCAAACTCCTTATGACTGAAAGCACTTGTTTCTCAACATATGTGTATCTTATTTCATAGCCTTCTAAACCTTTACTGAAAAAGGCAATAGGTTGTTCCAAAATCTCATCATTTACTTGTGTAAGCATGGAATGAATCACCTCTTCATTCCCAAAAGTGTACATATTGAAATCCTTAGATAATTTTGGACTTGCAAGAGTAGGAGCTTGGGCAATGGCTTGTTTGATCTCTTCAAAACTTTATTTCCTCCTTATTGTCTAAATGAATATATCATCCTTCCTTATCATAGATGTTAGAGGTTTGACCAAATTATCAAAGTTAGGAATAAACCTCCTAATGAAATTTATCTTACCAAAGAAACTTTGTAAACCCTTCTTATGTTTAGGCAAAGACAATGCCAAAATGGCATTCACCCTTTTCAGATCAAAGGACAAGCTTTTCTTGGAAATAATGTCCTAGTAGTTTGCCTTCATGGATAGAAAACACACACTTATTTGGGTTTAGAGAGATCCCAAACTCTCTACACCTCTCAAAAAAAAAAATTTAGGTGCTTCAAATGATCTTTTACTTCCTAGGAAAAAACTATCACATCATCAAGATATACTAATACAATATCATTGATTAATCCTTGAAAATCCATATCCATTACACATTGAAAAGTAACTCCAAAATTAGACAACCCAAAAGGAATTTTCCTATAGTCATATGTACCTCATTTAGTAGTAAATTTTTTCTTATATTGGTCACTTTCCTTCACCAAAATCTAATTATACCTAGAATACCCATCAAGGAGAGAAAACCTTTCACTTCCAGCCACAACTTGTAATATTTGTTCCATGGAATGGAGTGGGTAATGATCCTTCAAAGACACTCTATTCAGGTCCCTAAAATCAACACAAAACCTTATCTCTCCATTCTTTTTCCTTAAAAGGAACTAGGTTTGCCAACCAAGATGAATGCTTAATGGGAAAGATGATTTTGGACTCAATCAGTTTGGTGAGTTCTTTCCTCATGAGAGGCTCAATCTGGGATTGATTGGCCTTTGCCTTTGCCTTTGCTCAATAGGCTTATCATTCTCATATAAATATATATTATGTTGACCTAAATTCAGATTAAAACCTCTTAAATCACTATACTTCCATGCAAAAACATCAAAAAATTCTTTGCATAATTCAATAAAAGCATGCTTCTCTTCACTAGTACATACCTTCTCAAGTGCAAGCAATTTATCTTTGAAGATATGAACCTTCTCATATTTTTCCTACTTGGTATATATGCTTACCTTCTCTTTCTTTAGCTGTTCATCATCATTGAATATTATCTCAAGGGTGACTAGGCCTTTAGGGAGTTTGTTAGACTTCAATTACATAATATGCCCTCCATATTGTTATTGTAGTTTAGATTGATTCTTGGAAGAAAACCCAGATTCTTCCTATAGAAAAAGTGTTATTTGTTGATCACTATCAAACACCTGCCAATTAGTGACATTATCTAGTATGGAGGGCCTTACAATCATTTTTAGATGAGGTTGGTTCTTGTCTTCTTTTATCCCTTTTGGAACATCAAATTGAGCTCCGATTATTGCCAACCTATCAGCATGCTTATTATCTTCTCTTGAAATATAAATGATGTTGAAGGCTTTTAAATCTTCCACAAGATCCCACATTCTATGCTTATAGGACTTAAGCAAAGAGTTTTTAATGAAATTATGCCCTCTAACTTGATTGACAACAAGTTTGCTATCACCAAACACTTATAATTATTTGACACCTCTTTTCCTTTCCCACTCAAGGCCATGAATGAGGGCCTCGTATTTAGATACATTACAAGTATAAGAGAACTAAAATCTTAAGATTGAAAAATCCCTTTCATTTGAAGGTGAAACCAACATTGCTCCACCACTAGCCCCAATCTTGCTTCTAGACCTATCAAAGAAGAGCTGCCATAAACCACTTACCTCCTCACTTGGATTCACTAGATTTGGTATGAATGAATCCTTCTCATGCATTTAGTACACCCCAATACCATATTCTTCAATAAACTTGTAAGGATCATGCTCATAGTTTTCATCTCCCCACTCATCTAGAAATAGATCAAAAACTCCCTCAAGGGAAGCAGATGGAGATTGGTCAATATGAAGTTCCTCTTCATCAATGATAGCATAATTAACATTTTCCACATTAGTTAAGTAAGGTTCCAAGTGATCTCTATGAATATGTTCTGACTCAATATTCACTTTAATGCCATACTTTGTCCCAAACACCATGTAGGACCAATTGACTACCAAATATCCACCTATCTTGGATGTGAAGTCTTTTGATAAGCAAAGAGAAAAATAGGGAGGTAAACCACCACCACATCATGAGGAATTTAAAAATTAGGACAAGCATGAAGGATCAAATTCAAACCTTTAACTACCCCCAGAGTCTTGGCTGGTGATCCATCTAATTACAAAACTCCTTTAGTCATTGGCTCATACTTGAGACCTAACTTATTTGCTATACATTTGGGCATAATTGATGTGATTTATCCATTATATATAGTATAATTATGAACCAAGAAATCACAAATAATTATAGATAGGTTAAAAATAGGATTCTTCTAATCTTTCTTCACTTGACCATCTATATATTGAGCTCCATTGACCAAAACCACATTGTCATTTCTAAATGGGCCATCTTGTTTACCCAATCCATGCAATTCCTTTTAAAGTATATCTTTCTACCCTAGTAATTTTATATAATCCCACAATTATATTTTCATATTAATCTTCTTCATCTGGTCCACCACATTGATGGAAGGATTACTTACCTTGGGGTTCTCTTTATGAACATTAGCACCTTGTGATGTAGCTTGTGGAGGTATAGTTGTAGTAGCTGGCCTAAAGTTTGGAATCCTCTAATTTTATTGCATTTTAGGAGATTTATTAGACCCAATTACTATAGGACATGATGTAGGATTCATAATATTCCTTTAGTGGCTCCTTGAGCTTCATCAATAGCCCTCCTTTTGGACCTAGTATTAGAGGCAACACTAGTATTCTGATTGCTTATATTCCCCATGTAATTAATGGCACAAACTCACCCTCCAAATGATTTATGAGGGTAGAATCAATATAATTTTTTCCATTTTCCACCCCACTTTGCATGGATCCTTCAAAATTTTAATCTTTGAAAGATTGGTTGCCTTGCATTACCATGCCTTGATTGTGCATTTCATTTACATAAGTCACTTGTTCTTGACCATGTTCAAAAGATGGATAGTTGGGTTATTTTTGGACCAAGTTGTTTTGAGTAGTGATAAGGTATTTTAAGGATGATTAATATTTAATATTATATCCTTGATAAGGTTTGACATGGGTGATTTTGCCTTGTCCTTGTGCATTGTTTTGGAAAGGAGGTCTACTTGTTTTCCCAAACTGATTGTATGTCTGATATGGCCTATAACCTTGAGCTTGTTATCTTTTGAGGGAAACTAAATCATTTTTAAAACTTTGAAGAAATATTTTAACTTAATACATTTCATTTTAAGGAGCAATGATAGGCCTTTCTTCATTATACAAAGGGCTAAAGTGGGCAATGCACCTTGACTAGGAGAATGCAAATCATGGAATAGTGGAATTGGAGGTCCAAGTAATGTTTTTACACCCATATATTGAATCATCATGGTAATGTCACTATTCAATTCTTTTAAGTAGTATAAAAATGCATAGTTTGAGGTTGGCCTCACAAGAGATGGGATTCTATCCCTAGTTTTTTTAGATCCTAGTATTAAATTCTTGCATGAATTCATGTGGTGCCCTCTTCATTGTGGTCAATTACTCAGCTAGAGATAGGTGATCACTCTTTTCCCCAAACCTATTAGTCAATAGATCCCCCAACTCATCCCATGAGCCAATAAAATTTATGGGTAGATTCCCATACCAATCTAAAACTTTTCCTTTGAAAGACAAGGCCAACAACCTAATAGCTACATTTTATTGGGTGATGTTGTGAATATTACAAAAGTTTGATATATTCCTAATGTGCTCAATGGTAGTAATAGGACCATACCCACTAAAACATGGTACACTTTTGAGGGCTTCTCCTGGAATTTGATCATATTTGGTAAGATGCAAGGGAGATGCCCTAGTGAAAGGCACAAAAGGTTGCCTTCTAGTCATACTGTAATAATCACTATAGGTGTTAGGAATGGAATGAAACACAAACTTGGAAGGTTTAAACACAAAATATCACTTATAAGGATGAGTTTTTACAAACCTAAACCTTTTGGTGGAATATGGAGGTAGTTACACAAACTCAAAAGGTGTCTCTTTAGAAGCAGATCTAGTTATCACCTTTGGCATGGAAAATAGGACTAATCATCAACCAAAGACTATAATTATTCAATATATTTGCTAGGTATTGAATTTAGATGATTTTTTCATCTTTAACTATGCCAATACCAACACCAACCTTGAATAACCTTTTAGGACTTAGAGCTCCCACCAGGTATGCCAAAAATTGTTGACACTTGGATTTGTACCCTTGAGGAGATGCTCAGCTCTCCTCATCCAAGTGGCATAATGAAGTCATATCATTTTTTTTGGGTGAAATTTTTTTTTGAGATGAATCTCTAGATAAGGGGTTATCTACCTTAATGTACCTTTAAATCTATTTATAACCTATCAATTGTGTATGAAAAGGGTTAAGGAAAACAACTAAGAAACAAACAACAATGCATCGATGTATAATGTCCTCCCAATTGACTGAAATTGTTACTTAAAGACAAATAAGGTGTTTCTCACACAAGACTCACAACTCAAGATTCATTACTACATCAATGTTTCATATGCTATATTCAAGAAGGTATATTGTTATTAGGAATGGAATGAATGATTCCAAAGAGGGATACAATCATGGTCCACTTCTAGGATTCTCTACACTTAGAAAAGAATAGTAGCAAGACCTATAATAATCTCCTTTTTAAAAATTCGTAGACCATAAAGAGTACAAGATAGAAAAGATAATATTTCACTAGACTAGACCAACAAGATTCAATTCATTACTCAATATTATAGCATATGAGTTGCAACAAAACTTGTATATTTCTTTAAGAGTTCTTAAATTACAAATTTAGCTAGAGTTTTTCCAATAAGCAGTGAAGGCTACTCAAAGAGCCAAAAGAATGCATATATATAGCTTTTGAGAAAGGAATAAAGTAAGGGAAGTCCAAAGGTCACTTAGACATGTGTCACCTTGAGAATATCAATTATAATTACATGTGAAAGAGGGGTGAGATGATTCATGTCATGTCAGGAGTCTACTCGTTCGAAACTAGTCATAAGAATGGTGAAAAGTGGTGAAAAACCTCCAAAACTTGCATAGGTAACTGCCTCCATCATAAAGCATCATGGAGAATTTGAAATTTAAAATGGGGAAACTAACACATACCACTACTCAATGGACATGAGACTCATCATGATAGTTAGAGAATACCCTTTCTAACTACTAGCCATCCTATGGACACCTGTATTCTTGGATTTCATGGGAGCTCTTTGGTTTGATAAACTTTTAATAATGACCCAAACCATTTACCTATATTTTATTCACTTGTTTTGGTTACACCAAATGCTCAAGATCTTGCCATTTGTTACCTCCATATTTTCCCTCAGGTTGTTGCCGAGCTTTTTTGACTCCAATGGCTATTTTTGTAGTTTAAAGTTGACATTTGTGGGTCCATCGCCTTCCTTATTCCTTCAAAACATTTTCCTTGGACTTAAGTTTCATTCAAACTTTTTCCAAGAGATATTTAACTATGGAAAGTGCCCTCTGAATCATGAAAAGTGCCCTTTCTAAACCTCTGTGTGGGACACTTTTGCTTGAAAGATGTCTTTTAGGGAACTTTTTGGGGTACTTGGCTTCAAAGGTGTCCTTTGAAAGATTTGTCTTGATCACTTTTCCTAAATGAATTCCTTAGGGATTTTTTCTTTATGCACTCTTTCTATTTTATTTGAAATTTTTGGTGAACCTATCCTTTAGACTTTTTCCCCAAGAAAATCTTTCGGGTTTTTTTGTCGAACCTATCCTTCGAACTTTCTCCCAAAGAAAGCATTTGGACAATCTTTTTAAAAGAAATATTTTGGGCTTTCTCATGCTTAATTTCCATGGATTTTTTTACTTAATAAATTCCTTTAGACAAATTTTTTTAAAGAGTTACGCCTTAATTCTTTTTCAATGTGAATAATTTTTCTGAACAAATTCTACGCATAACTTTTTTGAAAGAATTCCTTCAGGATTTTTGATTGTTCCTCAAAAATCTTGAAAGTGTCCTTTTGGATTTGTGTTTGGTTTAATTAACTATGGAGGGTTACCCTTCAAAAAAATTTTGAAGGACCATTTTTCCAAAAAAGTACCCTTCGAAAGGATTGCAGAGTATCCTTCAAAAAAATGAATTACCCCTTCAGGAAAATGAAAATGACCCCTTCAACTTTTCTGAAATGAACCTTTGGATTTATTGTAAATGACCCTTCTAAAAGTAAAATTGTCCCTTCATAAACTTTGAACTAAGCCAAAAGTGCCCTTCAAAAAAATGAAGATGACCCCTTCAGCTTTTTGAAATGGTCCTTTAGACCAAAAAAGGTCCTTCGGGGAAATTGTTTCAAATAAAATGTCTGAAATAATTCTCAACACTTAAATAAAAAAACCCAAAAAAAAAACTCCAAAAGAATGAACACTTGTACTTTTTTTGTGCGCTTTGTATGGAACATCTCCTCTAAAGGAATTCTACATAATAGGAAGACTTGAAGTTGAAGACCAAGATAAACCCAAAGTGAACGGCTGAGCTCGAATGACTAAGTCCAAAAATGTTTTTGAAGTAACTCTTTGAACATGAACAACTTTTCTTGTGCTTCAGTGAAGGACCTCAGACTTAGTACATAGGAAATTTGAACTAGGATGATCAAACCCACATGTTCATCTTGCTCTACAATTGTTGCACGTGCAACATCTAGCACTTTGAAAATGTTCTTTAAACTCTTCTCAGACCTGTTAGCATGACTCAAAAAAAGTAAAAGGACCTAGATAATAAATTGATCAAAGATAACATCATTCATATTACATTGAATAAACTTGAGATCACACCATGACATGATATTTACCCCTAAAAGATCTAAAGGCCAAATTTTTAAATAGGGGTGCCCAATTTTCACCTGAAAGACTAAAATTTGGTCAATAAAACCATTTTAGATTAAATTTACATAATCTTAGACCTTAGACATATTTAGGCCTTATTACATGCTTATGAGATATAATCTCAAATTTGAAAATTTGAATAGCATAATTTGGATGGTAACACACCTAGACACTCTATAACTCAACCAAGAACATGACAAACATATTAATAGCATGAGGATGTTCCTGCATCAGGAGGTGATACACCAAATAACATGATGACATCTAACCATCTACATGTTACACTTGAAATAAATAGACAAACTAAACATACACTTCTCCAATCATCATCTTCTTACATCAATGTTACATTATGAGGTTATGGATGAATGTGTAAAGGTAAGAGGACTAGACAAGAGACCTATGAGGGAAAAATGAATATACCAACTCAATAAATCCTTGGAATTTCCTAGAACACTTCAAATTCCTTCCAATAATAAGCTTTCCAATTTTAAATACATGATAAAATGAAACAATCATGCTAAGGAAACAAGAGTTATCACTTATTCAAAATCAAACATTCTAAATGAACACACTAATAAAAGTCATGGAAGAGGTAACAATCAATAGTATTATTGATCAAAAGGTATAAAAATGAGTAGGGGTTCACCATAATTAGTATTATATGGGATGATCCATGCAAGGTTAGGAAGTAAAAATGTTAATCCAAGTCATAAACCACATGAAAAGTGACATGAAAACTCCTTGACTGGCTCATTAAAACTACCTTCATGATTGACCCTATTTGAATGCCTCATAACTAACTACAACCAATTATAATGATTTAAAATATGGGTAATATTATCATTAATTCCTCTTCATGCATTGGTTGCATTATTGGTCCTCTAGAAACATCTATAAGTGAGCCATCATCATTTGTTGTCAAGAAAACTCCTCTTCCATGCACCCTGCACACTTGTCCTCAAAATTGGCATTATTTTCTCATGAAAATACATGGGAGGGAGTGAATTAAAATTTAAATACCCTCCATGTGATTTTAATCATTAGTTACATTATAAAATTACCTCACTTTAATATCTCCACCCTTCTCACTATCTTGTCCAATAGGCCAGTTTTGACTGGCTGAGATGAAGCACCTAGTTTGGACACTTAGGAGTTTTTTATTGGAATATAATGGCCATATGGAGTTATAAAAAGTATAAATATTCCCTCAAAACTTGGTTTCATATTCATAATCCTCCTTTCCCCTATGCAACACAAAAAATGGTCAACAATACCCTATTTATTAGCCCATCCATATAATTCTATACAGCTAAAAAGTATGAGGAGAAGATTGAAAGATTCCTATTCAAGTTAAAATCACCATATTATTCAAACTATCTACTATATTATCTATCCAACTCCATTTCTCCAAACTGGTCCTGACTGAGGGTTTAGGAGGGTTTTAGGCATGTTTGACCTCTTAAGGTTCGTTCATAAAAACTAGACATCCAAGTTACCAGCCAATTCCACAAATTCATAGTTAAATACATTTTATAACATCCTTGAACTCATTTTTATCCCATCAAAATTCTCATGAAATATATGAGCATTTGAGTTTGACCTATCGAGCTCTTTCTCCTTTCCTATAGGTCTAGTGTTGTTTTTGAGCCAAAATGGCTTCCTTAGGGGGTTTATTTTCCTTATAAAAGATTTAAAACTTATTATATGACCTCAAAAACACTTTAAAATCCATTATAAATCTTGTTTAAAGGTAAAAAATAAAATGACATATCATTCGAAGACTAGGTCTAGCCATGTCAAGTACGCTTGACTACACCTTTGCCATCTAAACCATCTTATTGGACTTATATTCATTCCATAAGATTTAAAAACTCTTAAATTATTAAAAAAAACATGCTTCAACCATTTTTAAATCTCACATGAGGTTTAAAGTGGAGATTCCCTACCATTCGGACCTCTAGGCCTAATCAGGCTTATATGCCTATCTACAAATTTGAGAATTTTGGAGTATCCTTCTTTTATTTTCCCGCTTGTGAAATTTTTCCATGATTTAATTATGTGTCTATATTCTTTACATACTTATTTAAATTTCCCCTTGTCTTCTAGTTACAACTTTATACCCTATTCCTCAAATCTTGTTAGTCTTGGTATAAGGGGAAGTACCCCCTATCTGAGATAAAATAGGGGGTGCTTCCCCTATTTTTATAATAAAAAAACAACTTTTATAGGGATCCTTAAAGTTTTTTATGTGATATATAAAAATTTTAAACCCTTGGTTTATCCATTTTTCCTTCAAACTCTCTCCAAAACTAAAATAGACTGTGTGGAAGTTGACTGTGCAGGGGTTTCTTCAAAATGATTGTGTGTTATTTGTTTGAGAACCCTGTAGGTATTATTTTCTTGATATCCATTATAAAATGTATATTTCAATTTCTTATTTCATGATATAGTGTATCTCATCTTCATTCAACACCCTAGACCCTCATTTATCCTTCATATACCTTACATTCTCAAGATTGTGTTATCCTGCCTGACTATGTTTTATGTCTCAAAGAGGAACCTATAGGTGTTATTTTCCTTATTAGGATTTAAGGAAGTGTTTATAGGCTCCCAAAAAACCTCTCAATTTTTTTTACATTTTCCTGAACCCACCTACCTCATTCTTAGTATTTACACACTCTATTTAACCCAGCTTGTTCATTGTCTAACTCAACCAACAGTAGACTGTGTTTTAGCTTCAGAAAGACCCATGTTTATTCCATTTTCATGGATTAGGATTTGGTAAATGTTTATGAATTTTTTATATCTTCCAATTTATTTTTATAAGTACCTATACCCACCTATTCACCTTGTCTAGTCCCTTTCAATCACCTTAAACCCCAAAACTACTAATCGTCTACTACACAAGACTTCTAATGGTTGTAGGTGCTCATAGGGTCTTAAAGAACCTATATAAGATTTATTTTAATTAATAAGGGTTAATGGAAGTCATTATGTATTTTTTGGTGGTGTTATTAAGTTTACTTTCTCATTAAAACCCCTTATTATCCCTTTAGCTCACCAAAACTGAGCTTTCTCTATGAACCATTTTGACTCTTATAGGTCACTTTTGGCCTTTAATAAGCATGGTCTTGGTGTGTAAGGATTTATTTGAATCTCTAAAAAAATTATTTTTATACCCTCACCCACTTTATAACCGTAAAACATCACCAAATCAAAAGTTTTCTCATTGCCTGTTGATTGGTTGTAGGTGCTCATTTAGGCCACCTGTATGGACTAGAACTACATATAAGGGTCAAAACACAGCTTATGAGCTTCCTTAATGGTAACTTAGGTAAAAAAATTCCATTTAAACTATTAAAAAACCTAAAATCATGGGGATAAATTCCACTTTTCAATCTTTATGAATAAAGGTCTCTTCATAGCTCACAATTGTAGGTAATAACTATCTGAGAACAGTCATAAATTGACAAGTTTGGGTCTCTAAGAGACCAATATCCATTTGATTTATGCCCTTAAAACTTGGTATGGTTCCTATATATTATATGGATACAAATTTAACCCATTTTTATTCTTATAAACGTTTTCAAAAATGTTATACAGAGTCTACAAGAACCCCTTAAACCTTTATTTTGACATTTTAGGGAACTTTGTCTCAAAACTTAGTCAACATCCTTGGAGGTGGTTATCAACTTCATCTATCCATATATAAATTAAAACCTTTATGTTAATATCCCTTAAACATTTAATTACTGTAAAATGGGTTCCATTATGTGCCTTAACACCTCAAAATGGCTCTTCCAATTCTCTGTCTAATCACATGTAGATGCACATTTTCTATTTGCAGGCAGGCAGTATGAACTTAGGTAGTCAGCAATATATGTGTTATTGTACTCAATTTAGGCCTTTTCAAAGATTTATAATGATCTTATAAGACTCTAAAATACTTTTAATAACTTTTAAAACTATTCCTTCATCATTATTTTACCAAAGAGAGACTCTTGTAGGTGGAAATGGACTGTATACAAGTGTTGAACATGAAATGATTCATGTACCAAAGGGATTGTCTTCATGGTAAATTGGTATTTTCACCAAAATATAAACATGTATCATCATGATTCATATCAATCACCTTAATTTACATGTTAAATATGTTCCACACATGCTCCAACATGGATACAAGTGACATTAAGCAAGGAAATGGCTATGAGTTTGGTAGACTATGAGTATGTGTATGAATGTCTATAAACCATGAAACATTGCCTAGATAAATAGGATTAAAGGTTAATTTTAATTAAATAAAAATATTTGAAACATAATAATGATATTAACACAACTTCTTGGAGCCATGAACCAACTTGAAACTCCTAAAAATGGTGAAAATTGCCTACAACTCAGAAAATTGTATCTTCCTATAATTTTGAGCTACTTGACTCATCCAAACACCTTTAAAGGTAAAAAAAATAATGGTAGGAATTAGGGGACATATTAAACATCATCTATAACCAATATAATAAAAAATTTATTGTATGGATCTACTCAAACAAAGGCAAAACCCATAGGCTACATAGAATAGCAGGCAAATTTGAAAGGTCAACTTCTTAGGCATGGTTCATAAAGATCAGACCACTATTCCTCTAAAACCAAACATAAAATATAATTTTATTGATTTTATAATACACTTAAAAGATAATTTTTCCTGAAACCTCTTGTGTTTACTATCCCAAGCAAAAACTTGAAGGTCACATCTACTTCCCAAGAAGGGTGAAAAGGGAGTAAAATAGTTTTGAGAAAGAAATGGCACTTTCAGATCAAACCAAATGTGTAACTAAGCTTGAGAAATATAAAGACACATTTTTTATCTTTTCCTATGTGGCACACTTCCCAAGGAGTCGTACCAGTGTTGAAATCTCCTTTTTTCCTAAGAAAACTACCCTTTTAACTGAGGAACCTTCCACTTTTCAGTTATGTCAGTTAATTAAGATCTCTAAGGACACATGGGATGTGACATAATATTTTTTAACCTTCACACTTCCCAATAAATCCATATAACTCATTAAATGCACCCTTTTTAACCTCAAAATGGCCCAAAAATGCTTTAAGGACTAAAATAACTAATGGCCAAGGCTAGTACAACATTAAGTGGCATTAATTAACCTATAAAACACCTTTTGACACATATATTAGACCCCTAAAATGCCTAAAATTCATTTTTTTACTTAGGGGTGGCCAAATTTGACCTAAAAGTCAAATTTAGTCAAGAAATTGGTAACTCATAGGGGCAATATGCCTGCTATACTAACTAGACCAGTAGCCTTATCATTCCATTAGGCTTGGTGAGTCATATGAAGTCTAAAACAAACAAGGAAACCTTTGACCATTGACCATGAATACAAGACCACTAATTACCTCAACTATACAAAGTAAAGAGACACACACAAAATAAGACAATAAACACATAAGACACACACATACATGTGATCAAGGCACTTAGGGGAATCTAAAAACAAAATATTATGCACAACTAGATACTAAACATACTTCCTTTCTAGGATAAAAATAAAAACTTCTTGAATCATCTTCATGATGAGATGAAATATAGTGCCAAGCATGTTTCTCTTTGAATTGAATGTTTTGTGGATCAGAGATATTCTTTGGCACTTCACTTGATATGATCTCAAGTAGATCATCCTTAACTAGGTTTCCAATGTAGATATACTCCTCTTGAACATGTTCATATACTTCATATTGCTTCCCACTCTTCATTTCATGGTCAATTTATATCTCCTTAGTAGGCATAGCTTCAAGAGGATTAGTTTCATGTTCCTTTGAAGATTGAGGCCAAAAAGATCTTGTTCCATCCTTCAAGATCTGATGTGTTTCTCCCAACTAGTTTAGAGGGTGATATCCCATCTTGATGACTTCAAACATTTCATCATGAAATGTATATGTCTCTTGAGTGCCAAAGTTTCCTTCTTCATATTTGACCAAATCATAGCCTTGTTAAAGAGGAGTGTAGCATGCTCCAATGATTTCAAACATATCATCCAAAAGTTGATTAATAAATTTTCCTTACCCATCCATTACATCTTGAAAAGTGATGGAATAATCAATGAAGGTTTCCTCCTCTTTGGCAAAAGGAAAAAAATATTCCTCATCAACCCAATCTGAAATCTCCACACAAGAAATCACTTCTTCTTCATCATTTAGGATCCCTTGAGGGATCTCAATTTGTATCTCATTTTCCAAAACATGACTTTTATTCTCAAGGGCTGCAAGGTCTACCATCTCCTTCTTTGTGATTCTAAGACTAGGCATTTTGAAGTCATGTGATTTAGTCCAATGAGGCTACCAAGAAGGTAAGATTTATTCAAGCAAGAGTTCTCTTTATTTATCAACCAACTTATCCTCTTTATGTTCCCATACCACAAGTCCATAAATTCAAAGGGTGATGGGGTGAGGACAATATGAACAAGTTGGTGGAGGTGGCACATATAACTCAAAATCAGATTGAGGTGAAGTGTTGGAGCTTATTTTAGAAGCTCTTGAGGAAGGGGGGTAGACTTTGGGCTAAGACAACTTGAACTTATTCCTTCAACTTGGAAAACACCTCATTCAAATATTGTTTAACTTGAGGACTCTCTTAAGGAAGGGTAGATGGGGTGTGTTTAGGCATAGGATCTTCTTTTGGGTCTAAATATTCCATCTCACCTTGACCTAGCAATCTCATCTTTGTCTCTAACTCTTCAATTTGTTTGTCTAGGTTCTCTTTGAAAAGTCTTTCTTGAAGCTCATAAGAATCATCATGAGTATGGGGAATACATGAGGGTTGATATTGAACTCAAGAATCTTATTGAGGAAGTGTGGGAGGGACTTTCAAATAATCAACCCCATTCTCCACTTCATGCTCCTTGACAAAGCTTCTATCCTATTTCTTTCCCCATGATTCCACTATCTTACTCAAAATTAGGATGTTAGGATTAGAAGTCTTTTCTTGAGGAAAGGTGGGAGAGGTTTCTATAGGATCAATATCATTCTAAATTTCACATTCCTTGTCAATACTTTTGTCCTCTTTCTTTCCCCATGACTCCACTATCTTATTCTAACTTAGGGTATTGGGATGATGAGTCTCTTTTTGAGGTGGTAGGGATATAATGTGAGAGGAAAATGAGGGCTAAACTCCACTTCCTTTACTACCAACATGGAATGTTGCATATTTATATTAGCAAACTCAATTTTTCTATCAAGGTTTGCTTCAAACACAAGGCTAATCTTTCCAACTCTCTCTTCCACTTAATTTGAAAAAGGATGGCTTTGACAATTTTGATTAAGCTCATAAGTAAGGATCAAATATGTCTGATAGGAAACTTGGGGAAGTGGATATGAATCTTGATATTTTTGGTGAGGTTACCTTTCATGAACTCCTAGCCTATCCTATAATGAATAAACTAGGCCACTCACATCAATCATCTCACTTGTGAGCCTTTGCTAATTCGCTGTCTCAATAGGTACCTAATCTCTTTTGACCAATTCTAATGAATTTCTCACCTTATTAATAAAATGGCTAGTAATCTCTTCACCACATCCTCTTAGAGTATCAAGATCCAACATGTACTTCTCATATCCCAAGAGTGTCTTCTTGAAGGTGAAAATGAATGGAGTTGAGAAGTGGCTATGTTGACTAGGAGAATCAAGATACTAAGGAGGCTATCTATAGGAATGATACAACTCATGGTAAGGTTGAATATGATAATATTTGGGATGAAAATAACCACATTGGGGCTGTTACACTTCATGGAAGGGATGATTAATAACTTGCTCTTATTGATAGGGAATGACACAAGCTTACAATGTCTCACCAACTTGCAAATAATAGTACTCAACACAAAAATTAGCCATAAAACCCCATTCAAAGCAATAAAATAAATTGAAAAATGTTACCAACAATATTCAAAAGGAATCTTGAAAACATCTTAAATTATTCAACAAACATGCTTTAACTAGTTTTAAATCTCACATGAGTTTGAAAGTGTAAATGCCCTATCATTTGGACCTCTAGGCCTAATTAGGCTTGTATGCCTATCTGTAAATTTGAGAATTTTAGAGTATTCCACTTTGATTTTCCCACTTGTGACACGTTTTCATTATTTAATTATGTGTCTCTATTATTTACATACTTCTTGAAATGTCCCCTTGGCTTCTGGTTACTCCTTTCTACCCTACTCCTCAAACCCTATCAGTCTTGGTATAAGGGGAAGTACCCCCTATATGAGACAAAATAGGGGGTACTTACCCTATTTGTATAACAAAAAAAAAACTTTTATGTGATCCTTAAATTTTTTTAGGTGATCTACACAAATTTTAAACCCTTGGTCTATCCATTTGGCCTTAAAACTCCCTCCAAAACTAAAATAGACTATGTGGAAGTTGATTGTGTAGGGGTTTCTTCAAAATGACTGTGTGTTACTTGTTTGAGAACCCTGTAGGTATATATTTTCTTGATATACATTTTAAAATGTATATTTTACTTGTTTAGTTCATGATATAGTGGCTATCATCTTCATTCAACACCCTAAACCCTCATTTATACGCCTTATATTCTCATGATTGTGTTATCCTACTTGATTGCATTTTATGTCTCAAAGAGGAACCTGTAGGTGTTGTTTGCTTGATTGGGCTTGAAGGAAGTGTTTATAGGCTCAAAAATAACCTCTCAATGTTTTTTAAATTGTATTTAACCCACTTACCTCATTCTTATCGCTTACACAGTATGTTTAACCCAGCTTATTCACTATCTAACTCAAACAATAGTAGATTATGTTTTAGCTTGAGAAAGACCCATGTTTGTGACATTTGCATGGATTAATATTTAGTAAATGTTTAATAAATTTTTCTATCTTCCAAGGTCTTTTGATAATTACCTAGACCCACCTGTTCACCTTGCCTCATCCCTTTCAATCAGCTTCAACCCCAAAATTGCTCATTGTCTCCTACATAGGACTTCTAATGGTTGTAGGTGCTCATAGGATCTTAAGGAACCTATATAAGCTTTATTTGAATTTATAAGGGTTCATGTAAGTCATCATGGATTTTTTTTGGGTGTTAGTAAGTTTTTTTTGTCATTACAACCCCTTATTATCCCTTTATCTCACCAAAACTGAGCTTTCTTTGTGAGGACTGTGACCCCTACCCTTTTGACTCTTATAGGTCACTTCTAGCCTTCAATAAGCCTGGTCTTGGTGTTAAGGATTTATTTGAATATATACCAAGTGTATTTTTATACCCTCACCCACTTTCTAACCTTAAAACATCACCAAAGAAAAGGTTTTCTCACTGCTTATTGACTGGTTGTAAGTGCTCATTTAGACCACCTGTACTAACTAGAAGTGCGTATAAGGTTCAAAACACATCTTATGAGCTTCCTTGATGGTAAATTAGGTCATAAATGGCCTTTTAAACTATTAAAAATCCTCAAATCATGGGGACAAATTCCACTTTTCAATCTTGATGAAGAAAGGTCTCTTCATAGCTGACAACTGTAGGTAATCACTATATGAGAACAGTCATAATTTGGCAAGTTTGGGTCTCAAAGAGACCACTACACATTCTTCATTTATAACTCCCAAACAAGATATAATAGAGAAATTATAGAGTAAAATAGATGAGTAATTATTGACCCCTAAACTTTGTACAAGTATTGTTCCATTTTTAGTGTACGGGGTGGAGGGACCATTGTCCATTTTGATGCAAGTCTGGCACAACATGGAAAGACCATGGCATGAGAGGACCATGGTGCATAGATATCAGGTGTAGGAGTATCATGGTAAAGAACATGTTAGGCATGAAAGGATAATGGTGTAGGATACCTATCATGAGAGAACCCAGTCAAGTGAAAATCTGTCACAAGGGACTTGAGAACAGAGGACTAGAACCAAAATGAAAGACTAGGGTAGCACATGGGAAGTAGAATGCAAGGGACGTAGGAGTAGTTAGAATATCAACTCAATTAGGACACTTCAACCCCACCAATCAGAGGTTTTATACCAGCCCATGAGGAATGAAATACTTGGACACTAGAATATAGCATAGAGTAAGTATCTAGGGGTGTAGAGGCTCAAGTCTATAGGAACAACTAGTTGTAAGAGCCATGACTCTCAGCCTATTGGGAGTCTGTGTGCCATATGTTCATGATAGTTAGAATTTTGACACTTGGTTAGGTAAAAATAAGTATAAAACCCCTATTTTAAACATTTACATGAGGATCTTTTGGATATTATATATAAGCATTATCTTGTAATTTTTTAAGTGATTAATGAGAATTCAATGTTGACCATATTGTGTTATGGATGGTGAAATATTCTAAGTGTTAAATGATGAATGTGTTTTACTTCCAAGTCATGGGTATCTTTTTCTTTTATCACTAGTCAGTAATTGTAATATTAGTTATATTTATAGTTGTATCAGGGATAACAGGGATAATAGTAGTCTATATATGGTGTTGAATGACCTTTTAAAACTTATGATTTTGAAAGATGAATAAACACACATTGTGTTTCAAATCCTTCATAAATTGTTCTTTCACTATGCACTTCAGGTCAGCGCATGAGACTTACCTCTCACGTGAAAGGGCTAGTGCACTAGCTTTTTGGGGTGCATCTTTAGTGCTGAAGTAGAAATAACTAAAAGAACCCAACATTTTGGTTCTATTTGTAGAACCTAAAGTAATGATAGCATAATCATGGGAAATTTTTTAGAGCATTATGTTAGATAATATTGAATAATGGGTTACCAATGTTAAAGATAAATTTATGGCTTTATATCTTGAACTAGAAGTTTATGCATGATAGTGACATAATCTTTACAAATCTACAACTCTATGTATGAGACTTTCTTTTTCGAGGTCCCAATTCTCTTGTATTCTTGGATCTTAGCGTATGTTCAAGGATGGTCTCAAAATATTGGATGAAGGCAGCCTTAGACACTTAAACGGTAGAGGAGTTTAGCATGACTTGGATTTCTTTAGATGTAAGTGATTAATTTTTGGTGGAAAGCTATTTGGAATAGGTATATTTTGGAATACATAGTGACCACCTATTCATGTCCTAAGGAAACAAAGTTATAATTTCTATGAGAGCCAATGGGATGCTATCTTTCATTATTTTCCTTTGAGATTAAGAAGCTAATTGTTGACCTTGGATTAGAGACTCTATAAATAGATGGCTAAAATCTCTTGTGTATGAACTACACATTTGGAAGGGGAGACTATTGGTTAATTAAAGATTGTGGGTTCAACATGGTAGCAAGCCAAAGAGCATTATGTAAATGGAAGTATGATGAATTTTTGTAGAGGATTATGGGAGTTAATAGTGTGGGCAAGGATTAGGAAACCTTAAAAAGTGTTTTGAAGAGCTACAAGGAGGCAGACACATGTAAGCAACCCATCACTTTCAAGCCATGTCCTTTACCACTTTTATCCTTTAAAAGAGAAATGAGCTGGACTGCAAGAGATGAATAACCAAGTAAGAATCAACTAGGCTCCCCCACCATAGTGAATTCTCATGCCTTTGAGTTGGATAGAATACATATACAAAATTGGGATATAAATAGTATAGAATTAGAAACTGAACAAGTACAAGAGACTAAAACTAGGCCATTAGTTAATCATTCAGAATCTACATTATCTTTCCCTTTTCAAGGAAATTCTATGGCATATTTTGGGATGCATAGTGGATCTAGCCCTCAAGGCCAAAATTTAGGCCTAAATTTTGAAAATCAACCCTCTACCACAACTCTTCCCATGGGCACTACTACTGGAGGTGCTAGAGTAAGATTAGGGGGAGGCATAGGTGGAAGCAGACCCCCTCATAGAACTAGAGCTAGATCTTCCTAGAAACTACCCACTCAACCACAACCCACTATGGTCTACTATGAGATGAAATTATATTTACTTGAATACATAGGGGCAGATAATGTAGATGAGCATGTCCACAAGTCTAAATTAATTTGGAGAGCACATGGCATCATGTCTTCTAAATGAAAGGCTATATAGTTTTGCAACCATGATTTTAGAGCGCACACACAAATAGTATTGCAAGTTTTACCCTCAATAAGTAGTGGTCAACTATGACCAACTCAAAGTAGCCTTATTAAAGTATTTTGATATTCTTAAGTTTGAGCAACAAAGTATAGCAGCACTGAAAGACATAAATCAAGGACTTATAGAGAGCATGCATGAGTATGAGGCACGATTCAAAACCTTTCTATCTAAACTATAATTTGAGATAAATATTTCTCAACATGCATAATGGTTTGTGGGAGGCTTATTGTTACCTTTTTGTTAGACTCTATCATAAAACCTTCACTAGTGCTTGCAAGGCACTAGAAGTTGCCCTCTATACTGAAGTGATTAGAAGCATGGATAGTGAGATTAGTCCATTTATGGAGGCATAGATAGAATCTATGGCATCACAACTTGAAAATTTTATGGAAAATAATATACATGAGACATGCAGTGGTGTCTGGTATACTGACTATGAAACTAAATAGAACATAAAGAACAATTGCCCACATAAGAACATATGTGTTGTACTAAAACAAACCTATGAAATTTGCCATGAGGAACATGATGTCCATTCTTGTCCACTTTTTCAATGATCTAAAAACACTATGGTGTCTGAGTATTGTAAGATTTGTGATGCTCACACCCATGACACCAATGATTTCTAATTAATCAATGATATTCTTGAAGCTTGAATGTGCATCACGTGTCAAACCTCAATCAATAATACCCAAGATAATGATGGCTACTATGGTTGAGGGAGAGGATGAGGATGTGGTGGTGGCCAATTTCCACCAAGGACTTGCTACAAATGTGGGTCACCAAACCACTATCAAATAATTTACCTAGAGTACTCAACCTACACATTTTGCAAAAAGGACCATCAGTTGGAAGAGTGTCTTGATATATATACAACCATTACTAAGGACCACAATGAAAAGGGTGTTGGCATGATTCGAATAGACAAACCACAATGGCATGCATGACTAACCATCACAATATTGTAACAAATAAATATCACTACTTGTAGTGGGGGATAGACTCAATCCACAACCAACCTATTAAGAAAAACCATGGGCAAGGAAATACCCTAATGCATAATAGTAAAATGATGTCCTTCAAGATACAATGGCACTTGTGTAAGAGCTCTAAGGAAAGATTCAATACCTTAAGGACAAGGACATGACATAGAGTGCCACAGTATCAAGGGAAGCCAAACCTCAACCAGTGGTGTGAGACACTTTTCAAGAACTGTTCAAATGTACGTTGGATGAGAACATTGTTCCTTAGATCAATGCTTGGATTTAAAGTCAGGCCTGCTTACCAAATGAATTCCATCTTCACCTCATTCAATAAAGCAAAGATCATTAATTAAATAATGTCTGATGTCAAGAAACTCCTAGTTATCCTAATCCCTTAGACAATGGAGAGATATTGGTTAATGTTGTTAATAATGGATGGGTAATCTAGGATATTATAGTATATACTAGCATGGAAGTTAATGTTCTCACTAAAGATGTTTGGCAAAAAATGTCTAGTCTAGCCTTGCAGTTCTCTCCTCATGTTTTATTTATGAAAAATAAGACTTAAGTGCATCTTATTGGGGTCCTCAAGAATGCCATCATTGGCATATGTAAGGTTTCCTTCAAAGAAAATTTTGAGGTCTTAGAGTTAGTAGAAGTTGATGACTATCTAGTACTAATGGGAAGGCATTAGTGTTACAAGAACCATGTAGACTTAAGCTTTAAAAATTGATACATAAGCTTTGAGAATTATGACCAGCATGTAATAGTACCCTTAGACCAAGCACAAGGACCTCCCTATATTGAGCCTATGATCATTGATTAATACATCAACAACTTGTATAATGTGACTACTAAAAATGATGAATAGCATGATCTAATGCCAAATGGTATTCTCTGGTGGATGGACAACTAGTCTATCTTAGATACTACAAGTAATTCTTACAACTATTGGGCCCATCATGACTAAGATCTCATCGAAAGGTTTTGCAACACTGTAAATAGAGGAGAAATCATCCCATGCCAACTTCCTAAATGATACAAGTTTGTACACCTCATGGGTTTAGAAATTAGAGGAACACTAGTGGGGCTACCACTAGAAAGACTTGATGAATATCCATAGTTCCAAGGATAAATGGAGGTATGAGACTTTGTCTAGCACCTCGAAGAGTTCTATGATACTGATAATGATCGAATGAGGTCATTAGATCATATTTTTGATGGTACCACTCCCAGATGTTGGTGTACTCATAAAGAGTGAATTTTATATTGGGATCAAGTATGAGCTTCTCTACATCATATATTTCATCATGACAATAAGATCAGAGGCACACTTAGTTACAGTGGTGTGAAAGCACCTAAACATTACATTGAGTCTTGTGAGACAATATGGTGAGATAAGGAAGCATTCTTACTAGAGTACCTATGGGTCCATGCATTCTATGGTACTTTACATACTTGGGCACAAGCTTGGTACATTCATAAAGAAAGGCACATGGGAATAAGGTTCTAGAAACTACTAAAGGAAAACATGAAGTTGACATTATCTTATTCCTCACCAAGAATGGAATTGAACCTAACTCTTCAAGCCATGTAGGAAGTAATTGCTTGGGATCCTAAAGAACCCTTGCACTTATTCACTGAGCCCCCTACTCAATCAGTTTTTGTGCCTACTGTAGTTCTTAATAAAGAATGACAAGAAGAGATCCACATGGGCAAGCAAAAAATCATCTTCTAGGTAGACCAAGGTGAAGGATCTACTTCACTTAACCCCTTGACAAACCATCTAGATGTCCCTACAAGTATTGGTTCATGAGCTATTTTGACACAAAATTTATCTAATGGATAACCCTTATCACAGGCCCATTCAAACTATTCAACATAACATTGGCATGGAGCAACAACCTAAGATGGACACAACTAGACATTATTGGATTGAGATAGAAATCTCATAGATTTTTGAGTTGCTAAAAGAGTATTAGGATGTATTTTTAAGGAATGATAGTGAAATGAAAGGAGTTCACCCTTCTCTAGGGAAGATTCACATAAAGTTGATCGACAATACTCACCCTGTAAAGAAACATACATATAGGATGAACCTTAACCTCCAAGCACATGTGAAGGATGAGATCAATAACATGCTCTGCACTAGAGTAATTACTCCCATTGATAAATCTAAATGGGTTAGTTCCATGGTAATCAATATCAAAAAGGATAGGCATATCTAGATCTATGTGGATTATCATGTTTTAAATGCATCTTATGTGATAGATCCTTTACCAACACCTTTCATAGAGGAAATCTTGAAGGGTGTTATTGGTTGTGAAGTATATTCTTTTATCGATGGGTTCTCAGGGTACCACCAAGTTTAGATAGCTGAGGAAGACCAATCCAAGACTAATTTTGCTACTAAATGGGGGTCTTTTACTATACCATCATGCCTTTTGGGTTGAAAATGCCTCGATAGTGTTTTCATGGATAACAATTGAGGCTTTCAAATATTTTATTCATAAATTCCTCCAAGTCTACTTAGATGACTGGATGGTATACAGGTTGGTCAAGGACCATTCTACTAATTTGAGACTCATGCTTGAGTGCTATTGAGTGTTTTAAATTTCCTTAAATTTGAAGAAGTGCCTATTAGTGACACCATTTGGTGTACTTCTTAGGCATATCATTTATAAGGAAGGACTCTTGGTGGATCCAACCAAGGTCTCCATTATTCTCCATCTACCAATGCCAAAAACTTAGCACGAGGTATGCACCTTCCTAAGACACACAAACTACTACAAAAAGTTCATTTGAGGTTATGCCAAGATTGTAGCACCCCTAGAAGAGCTATTAAATCACAATGAACAATTTATATGGACTAATTCTTGAAAATAAGCTTTTGAAACCCTCAACAAAAGGTTAGTTATTTCTCTTATCTTGTAATTCCCTGATTGGACAAAGCCTTTTCATGTCCATGTTGATGCATCTAGAATGGAAGTTGGTGTAATACTTGTAAAAATAGGTGAAGGAAACTTGGATCACCTTATTTACTTTGCTAGTAGGAAGCTAACACCAACTAAAAGGAATTATACCACCACCAAGTGTGAATCTTTTTCTATGGTTTATGCTCTATAAAAGTTTAGGTAGTACCTTTTGGCCACTCTATTTATATTATATATAGACCATGAGGCCTTGAAGTATCTTGTCAAAAATATAGTACTACATGGAAGAATTTGTTATTGGATTGTTATCTTCCAGTAATTATAGTTTTTTGTAGTAGTAAATCCCAAGAAGACCAACTATGGACCTGATCATTTATCTTGAATTAACACTAGAGAACCCCCACATGCCATATAAGATGACCTTCCTAATGTATAGCTCTTTCAAGTTACTTAGGTACCTAAAGAGTTGGAAGATATTGCAACATTTATCAACACTAGCTACATGCTTGACTCCCTCACTTCATAGGAGAAAAAGAAACTCACAATCTGTGTCATACCTTATCAAGTCATAATAGGAGATATATACAAAATGGATCATGACAAGGCGCTTCACCATTATGTAATACAATATGAACACCTTGAGGTGTTATGAGAAGTCTACAAAGGTATTACTAGAGGACATTATGTTTGAGAGGCTACAGTACATAAAGTGTTGCTCATTGGACTCTAGTGGCCAACTTTATTCAAAGATATAAAGGATTATGTTAGGCAATGTGATGTCTCCCAGCATAGAGGGAGATTGAAAACAAGATATGTTATGTCGTTACACCCTATTTCTTCTCAAAAACCATTTGAAAAATGGGTTATTGACTTTGTGGGACCTATCACTCTAGTAGGATGACGAACGGGCTCCCAGTACATCATTGTAGCAAATGACTACCTCATGTATTGAGCTAAAACAAGACCATAACTAGACTATACTATATCAACTGCCACCTGATTCATCTAGGAAAACATTATAACATGATTCATATGTCCCCTAAGCTTCACTAGTGATCATGAAACCCACTTCTTGAATGAGACAATTCACATCTTGTTGGCTGAGTTCATGATTGTGCACCATAAGACAACACCATACCACCCACAAGCCAATGGAATAGTTGAATCCTTTAATAAGATCCTTGGTACCACTTTGACAAAAAATTTCAATGTTGGCTAGACTGAATAGGATGATAGAGTATCTATAATATTTTAGGCATACAAAACTACATACAAGCACCTTAACAAAAGTACACCCTTCAACCTAGTTTATGGAAAGGAAGTGGTCATGTTAGTGGAGTTCTTGGTTCGATCTCTCTAGATAGCACATGTGGGAAACTTCGATGATGAATCCTCTTTTAAATCTCATCTAGATGATTTGATGAAACTAGATGAGGCTTGGTTCCTCACCCACTCGAGTTAGGATGTTGAGAAATGCAAATAGAAAGAATGGCATTATTACCATCTAAAGAATAAAGTCCTTTCTCTAGACATGAAAGTTTTGTTATAGGACTCTAAGTTCATGTGCCACCTTGGGAAGCTCTAGATCCATTATGATGGTCCATTCATAATACATAGCATTCGACCTACCAGAGCTTATCAATTAAAATGAATGGATGGTCAATTCCTCCTAGGGTACTATAACGGGAGTCAACTTCAGCCATGTCATGATTCTGTTTAGCTTAATTTTTTTAATCAATAAGGCTTAAGGTTATTAAGTTAGAATTTACTAATTTCAATAAAAATCACTTCCCTTGAGGTGTGTAACTCTTTAATGTAATTTTAAGTTCCTATACTTAGACTGTTTTCATGGAGGACCATGAACCATTTTAGTGTGGGGTAAGGTATCATGCATATAGATACAAGATATAAGACATATGGGTATGCAAAGACCATAAGGCATGAAATTAATCTATGGAACATAAGTTATTAAGGGTGTGTGAGTCAGTCAATACACTTTGAAAGCATTTTAAAAGGTTCCCACCATTTGGGTCATAGTTATCTTCCACTTCATCAAAAAGGGGGACATAGTTTTCATCCACTTTCAAGAAAGGTGAAAGAAGGGATGGACCTTTAATGTGACAAGGTTATTTATGATGAGAAGCATGCAAGTGGAATGATGGGACAAAATTTTAAGGCATTAAATGCTAGATACAAGATTTGAAGTATGAAGTTCGTTAAAAGATATGCATTATGGATAGAAGTGACAAGGGGAGGGAAGGAATTAATGGAGGTTAACTCCCCTGAAGGGCCTATAAATAAACTTACTAAAGTCATTTTAAACTTTACCTTCCTTGAATCTTTAGTGCTAAGTGTAAATGGTGAATCAAAGAACCAGATATCGATGAAACTAAATTTCTTACAAAGTAGAGCATTTACAAAGTTGTCAAAGTAACAAAGATTATTTCCAAGAGAAGAGGGGAGGTTTCTAAGTTTGGAATTGTGTATAGGAGTGGGGATATTTGGAATTATACGTTTTAGGTCCTCTATTATTGAAGCATGAATCTCGAGAGCCAAAATAAGTTGGGCTTCCACCACTTATTCATTCAAAAACATGGGATAGCCAAGGATTAACCATCGAGCACCATGAAGGGTAATGTGGCCAAAGAAAAAGACCAAAAGACATGAAAATCTTCCAACCATATCAGAGGAGGAAGAGGTGAGTGAAGGATCTTGGTTCCTTATAAGAGAAGAGGCTTTGGGAAATCAAGAAGAGAGACCAAAATAATTATAGCATGTGAGAGTTTTGAGAGAAAACACAAAAGGAAAAGTGAGAGAGAGCATAAAAGAAGAAAAGATGGTGAAGAAAGGAAATCAAGTGTAGGATTATTCATCATAGAATGCCCCAACATCTCCCCATCCATCTTTACTAATTGAAGAGATGCAATACCTAGAGTCAATCTTGCATGTATAAAATTAGGTCCCTAAGGTGTCAACTATAATAATATTTGATTATAACCATTTCCAGATAGGAAAGGAAGTGGAACTACATAATGACTATCAAGTCTAGACCACCAACACATGAAACCAAGTAGTCTATGAATTGTCCATCAAGAACCAATTAGACAAGGCTGGCCTCTTCCAAAAAATTTAGCTACCATAATTTGATAACCCTACTAGGCTAATTCAGTTCCTCCTCTCACACATACATGAGGACTAAATATACTTCATGAGATGCAACATGAAGATCACCACAGAAAGGATAATCAAAGTCATGGGACTTCAGTGCTCAGGGGTAAATGTGTTGGATGACTTGGCAGATATGGAGGAGATTTAGTAGACCACCACCATGATTATGTACCAGAAGTAGGGGCATGCAATGCATATAAGGAACCTATATGATCCCACCCTTCGAGTCATAGCACAATTCATTTCCACCAAGGTTAAAGGGACTAACAAATGGAAGGAGGTGGACATGGCCCACCTACACATTACTCACCAAGTTATTTAGGGCATATAGTATAATTGGGTATTGTATTTTACCTAGAAGATAACTAAAGATGTAAATAAGGTGCATAAAATTCCTAAATATAGATTTCCTTGGGGAGCCATCCTTTTATTGCTATTTTTTTAAGAGATTAGGGTGCCAGACTATAGCTCAAGTTCATTGAAGTGGGTGTACCCACCCACTCATAGGTCCCCTATTGAGCACTTTAAAACCTTCACTTTCCCCCAACACATTACCCCATCTTACAAGATGAAGATGAAGTATTGGTTTAATGAGATGAAGGTGGCCTTGGATAATGAATGGTGCATTCCCAAAGATTTACCCCCCTGACCATAGATCAAGAAAAATTTGCTATAAAGTAGCACTACTCCCTGGTGCCCATTTGTATGAACCCCTCAAGAGATCTTTTATCATGGATTAAATTGCCATATACCTTTTCTATGTGATACTTAATTGATTCTATCAATCAAATTTATAATGCATAGTCAATCAATCTACAAGCAGAATGGATTGATGTAGAGCACTACACCCTTTGGAAAATATTTGTGTATCGAGGCAAAAAGGAATTTTTGGAGAGAGGGGAAATAGAATTAACTGATATCAAGGTTAAGAATATCTTGATCAAGGAGCAAGTCCATAAATTATTTTACATGTTACACCCCCACTAGTACCCTCAAAATGGAGACCCCAAAGAGAGGCTCCCCTAGGCACCACAAGTATGAAGGAAGTGGCCAAAGCCAAGTGCTAGTATAAGTGGGTAGTAGGCCCCTCAAAAATGATGAAGGATAGAGGAAGTGTAGCCCTCCAAATGCACTACTTCTTGCTCTTCCATGCCATGTCCACCTCTACCTTGCCCTTCACCTTCTCTAGCTCACCCTTCACCTTCTCAACCTCATCATTCACCTTAACTAGATCATAAATCTCCATCTCATCACACTTCATCACCATCTACTTCATCTTCACCTTCTCATTCCACCCCTTCCTACTCTTCTACCATGAACCCTTCATCTCCTCATCCAACTCCCCCACCTTCTTCACCTCTGTGACCACCTTCACCTCCACCATCTCCAAAGACTACTACGACATTAGTACCACAACAACCTCCAAGTCAAGTGCCCTAAAGGGACCCCTCTCAAGATTAGATTCATAATTTGGGATTGGAATCAGAGAAGACTCCATCCTTAGTGCAAGAGGCCCTAGTTGGTGATTAAATTAATATTGATGGAATGGGAGCAAATGAGATGGCCTCAAAAATCTAAGAGGGTAAACTTGAGTGAGACCTAAAAAGGGAAAAAGGGCCAATTGAAGGGGAACAGGAATAGAGAGGGTCATCCATTACATGTGAACATTACCAATTCAGCATACAACACAAGGACCTCTATCGTTGGAAGCACTTCCACCCTAAGGATATGACCCTAGAAATAAGGAAGCAAGTGTCCTTCCTTTTGTAAATGTACAGTGAAGATCCCCAATTTGATATTCCTTTAGATTGAATTTTTTTGGCCCAAAAGCTCCAGGTCTACTAGACCTTATGAAGATTGATCCACAGTGGCTTTCTCCAATATTGATAAGTGCCACATTTTTGAAACTAGACATGGAAAAGACATGCCAAAACATTTTGTCAGACTTAGATGCATACATGATGAAAAAACATAGTATAGTTCTAGAGATGTATAATAAAGCGTATGCATAAAAGCAAGCGTTAGCTAATGAAGTGGTATCCTTGAAGAAACAAATTCAAGAGGCCACCAAGGCTAAGATAAAGGTTTTAAACCTTTACAAAAAAAATTTAAATAAGATCTAGAATTTGTGGATGGTGTACCATTGGATAGGGATGCCATTAGAAAGTTGGAAACATTGGTTGAGCTCTTGCTCAAGAAAAATAAGGAGCACCCGGTGCCTATAGATGAGGCCAAGGAAATAACTAAACATTTCACCATGATGGAAGACATTTGTAAAAGTACCTTGGAGAGAGTCAGGGAGGTTGTCCCCATTTTGGATGGCATTTTTGTGTGCCTAGAGTGCCCAAATAAAATAGTGGATGCCTTGCTCCATAATAAGTACTGAGGTAATAAGTGGTTGATGTCACCCTTTTAGTAAAAAATTACATCGAGCATGTGAAAGCATTTAACATTGTTGAAATGATGGAAGATGACATTAATAACCATCATTAACAAATAAATGCAGGTTTTTCCATACTCTAAAGATAGGTTGTCAAGGAGGTCTCTAAGTTAGAAAACATCCAAAAAGAAGCCAGTGTAGCCCTAGATGAGTAGGTGAAAAAGATCAAGACTCTAACTCAGCTTGAGGAGCTGAAAGAAGCAAAAGAGACCATTGAACAAAGTCCTTGATGCATTGTCCCACTAGGATAGGCTAAAAAAAGAACTCAAGCAGAAGGGGCCAGAATTTTTGGAGGATGCTAGTGTGGCTTAGTTTGGGGTGATGTTGTAGTATTGTTCCATTTTTGTCACAAGGCATGGAGGGACCATTATCTATTTTGATGTAAGTCTAGCATGGCATGGAAAGACCATGGCATGGGAGGACCATGGTGCATATCTACTAGGTGTAGGATTATCATGGTGCAAAACTTACCATGCACTGAAGGATAATGGTGCAGGTCACCTAGTGTGAGAGGACCCAATCAAGGGAAAACATGTCATGAGGGACCTGAGAATAGAGGACTTAGAACCAAAGTAGAAGACTAGGGGAGCGTGTGGGAAGCAGAGTGCAAGGGACATGGGAGTAATTTGAAGAGCAACTCAAGTAGGACACTTTGACACCACCAATTGAAGGTTTTGTACTAGACCATGAGGAATGAAACACTTGGACACTAGAATATAGCACAGAGCAAGTATATAGGGGTGTAGAGGCCTGAGTCTATAGGAGCAAAAAATTGTAAGAGCCATGAATCTCAACTGATTGGGAGTCTGTGTGCCATTTGTTCATGATAGTTAAAATTTTGACACTTGGTTAGGGAAAAACAAGTATAAAAACCATGTTATAAACATTTGCATGAGGGTCCTTTGGATATTAAATATAAGCATTATCTTGTAAATTTTAAGAGATTAATGATAATTCAGTGTTTGACCATATTATGTTATGTATGGTGAAATATTCTAAGTGTTGAATGATGAATGTGTTTTACTTCCAAGTCATGAGTATCTTTTTCTTTTATCACTAGTCAGTAATGGTAATCTTAGTTATATTGATAGTTGTATTAGGGACAATAGGGATAATAGTATTATATATATGGTGTTGAATGACCTTTTATAACTTGTCATTTTGAAATATAAAAAAACACACATTGTGCTTCAAAGCCTTCAAGAACCAGTCTTTGGCTATACACTTCGGGTGAGCATGCAAGACTTACCTCTCACGTGAAAGGGCCAGTGTGCTAGCTTATTGGGGGAAAGATTCAGTACCAAATTATAAATAAGTAAAATAACCCAAAAATAATGCATTGGCACATTATCACACTCCCTTAAAAATCACTAATAGTTTTAAGATAACCTGGTTAATCATCTCCAGCAATTTCAAAAGGCAAAATGGGCAGATTCTTGAAGAAGGCATGCTTTTAGGAGGTTTTTGTAGATTTTTCCATTGATATTCAATATCCAAGCCTATTTATGCCTCATATCAGATACATCATACTCAAATACATGCATATGAAGGAATTTTAGATCACAACCATGCATAAACCTATCCCATTTCTCCATCAGGTCCATAGGTCTTTTTGACAAACCTATGAAGGTCATCTATTTGTGGATGGTTCTTAGAGAACAAAGAGATATTTGAGTATAAATCTCTTGGGTAAAGATATGGACCCTAATTCCATTACATTTTTAGGCATCAATTTTTTGGTTGAGTTCCTTAGCTTTATGAAAAATTGCTTAGGAGTTAAGATGTAGAATGAAGCATTCAAACCCCAAGGGCTCAATTTTCAATAGTTTTAGGGTATTAATGAGATATATAGTGAAATGTATGATTGAATGAGATAATTTAATACCTTTTTATCCCTATAAATTATTATCTAACATTTTTTGGTACATGCAAGTCTGAGTAGAGCAAGATCTCCCTTTTCAAAGGTGGTAAACCTAAATAGAAGGTTATAGGCAGGTTTTGTTTGGGTTTTGCAGGTTCTTCACCTCAAGTGAGATTAAAATAAATTCCAAATAAATTAATATTCCTCATATAAGTCTCATAAATTTCAATCCCACCTTCCAAAATTCCTCTTGAATTCACATGGACTCATAGCTATCATCAAAAGAGAATTTAACAATCCTATGCAAAAAATGAACATTCAAAGGGTAGATAAGTGCATGAAGATTGAGTTGTGAGGGATCAAAAATCCTGAGAATATGATTTATACCAAGTTTATCTCACATTCTCATTAGCATTTTTTTTTGAATCAAGAGATGCACTTGGTTGAATTTTTTGAATAAATGGAAGATTGTATGCCTAAGTAGGATTGTGTAAGTCCAAAAGAAAGACTGTGATAGATAAAAATGAATATTCAAGATGACTTGATCAAATTAGGGTAATGAAGAATAATTAAAAACAAATTTTAATTTCACTCCACATTCCACCATTTTTAAATTCAAGATCAAGATGAAGCAAACAGGTCAAAAGAGGGTTTTAGGCCTCAAGACAGCCTACAAGCCTGTGGCAAGCAGTAAGGTCAAAAATCATGTTGGTGTTGGATGTTTTAGAATAAAAAGAGATAAAGAGGTAAAAATAAAAAATTGAGTAATAAATTAATTAGGATAAAGGCTAATTCAATAAATTTTTATTAGTCTTAAGAGTTCAATCTGATCACCTACAACCAAGAGGCCTAAATATAGACCTACAAGCTTATAACAAACAAAAATGTGGAAAGTTGTCTACCATGTTGTAAAAGTAAAAATTTATAAGGCCTATATAGGGTAAAAATAACATGAAACAAATTCTATTATCCTTCAATATCCAATTGTTTCCTCAATGGATGAGAATACACTCTCCAAATTTGTAGTCATAAGGCCTAATAAACTGCTTACAGGCCTACCTATATGAAAATGTGTGTTATGTTTTTAATATGAAGATATAGAGATATTTTTATATTTAAAAATACATGATGAGGTTTTTGAGAAATGTTAGATATTTTTTAATCTTTTAATTAAGAGGAAAGTGTTTAATAAGAGACATTCTTGAAGACTAGTGAGGTGGCAGGCCTAATTAAATACATATGATAATTATGGATCCAATGAAGAAAATACATATCATTTATACCATAAAAAGGGTTTTTAAGGTTAGTAAGTGTTGACATAGTGGATTACACCTGGGGGCAGAATGCCTAGCTCCCACCCTTCCACATGCAACAATGGAAACTCCCCTCTCTCCTATGGGACCGATGAAGCTGGAGGGGAGAGTCTCTAGATAAGGGCTAGCTCCCTCTGATGTAGCATTTAGGCCCTAGTTTCTCCTACTGCTAACAAATAAAATGTAAAAATCAGGGGATGAAAATGGGGAGAGAGATGCTGAAAATAGAACCTAAGCCTAAAAATGTAAAAAGGGTGATACACCAGAAAATGTGACCCACCCAGCCCGAACATACACTGTTCACCAAAAAGGAGTGCCTATACACTTCATCTAAAGTGAGAAAACCTTCTGCATCAGTGGGTCAGGGGTCCATGGAGATATAGGGAGTAAATAACTACCAGAGGCATTCTAAGACACACTACAGCAGCCTATCCACTTCACCTATACTCCTCTAGGGACACTTATGACAGACCTGTAAAAGGAAACTCAAAAAATACACCAGACATGCTGAAATCATTCTGTAAAAGCATTAAGAAAATGACTTAACATAGAATCAAGGTATAGACACATACTAAAGATTCAAAACTCAGAATGGAGGTAAAAATGCTAAGTTTTGATTCAAGGTAAAATTTTGGCAGAGCTCTGCCTTACGAGCTTGAGAGATTTTTGGGCAGAGTCTTGCCTTAAGGCTGAGAGCTAATCATTTTCTCGAATGAGAATTTTACAATTTATAGGAAGAGGAAGAGAACTTGGCACTTCTTGGGAAGTATTTTGGTGCCCTTTTCTACAAGTGGCCCATGTGCGCCAAGAGCATTGAGAAGAGGAAAACACTATTACTGATGTCATTCTTCTAGAAGAGGCCTGCTGGAACCATGCTACACAATCACCCAAATTGACTTTGGCATTCAAAGCATTAATGTAAGAACATGCCATGCCTCTTTTCTAAAAATAGACTATAGTTTGTCCCCTCTTAAATGCCAACTTGGAGAAAAATAGGCCACGTTGCTCGTCTGGCAATAACTCACTTTCCCTTTGGCACTTGAATGCTTTATCATTTCTGCTCCTTATCTTCTTCCTACTCTTTTAGCCCTCGAGGTGATCTTTTGGCAGGTCTCTGCTTTCCTTGGGCTCTTTCCATGATTTGGCACTCAGGCAATTCAAAAACAATGGCTACTTCACTGCGTTAAAATTGATGTTCACGTGGCCGTCACCCAACGATTAGTTCATCTACTTAAATTTGACAGCCTTTGAGATGTCACCATCTTTGGCAAAAGTCTATCGGGTCCTTTCTATAGGCTTTTGTGCTTCAAAATTTTCCTTGCAGACAAAAAGTCTATGGGAATTGGCTACTTTGTCAGTTCCCTGTGCTGGTGGCCTTTGCTTGAATCAGCAGCCTCCCCCTGAAATCCTTTGGGTCTTTTATCTTAAGGAATTCCTTCAGACAAAAAGTCTGAAGAAATTTTGACTTAAGTCTTTGGCGCACCTTTTGAATCCCTTTAGCTCTTTTGAATCTCTCTCTGCCCTATGCAAGGGCTTCTAGACCTTGAACTACCCTCTGTAAGGGCATTTGAACCTAGTGCTGCCCTTCAGCTGTAAGACACACCCTTGAACCAAGCCATTGAACCAACCCATTGAACCAAAATTGGTTCAATAGTTCAATCGGTTCAACCACTATGCGTGGAGCCCGTTGAACCAAGCCTTTAAACTAATTTGTTAAATTGGTTCAATAGTTTAATGTTGTGTATCGAGCCCATTGAACCAAGCCTTTGAACTTTGCCGATGAACTAATGGCATTGAACTAAGCCATTGAACCAAACTGATTAAACCAAAGCAGTGAACCAATGCATTAAACCAACTAAATTGATCTGATTGGTTAAATCGGTTCAATAGTTCAAAGTTGCGCATTGATGAACCTACTGATTGCACTTGAACTGATTGAACTAGGAGCTACTTAAATTGATGCCGCTGAACTAACTAAGTGAACCGAATGATTGAACCATCCATTGAACTAATGTGTTGAACCTGCCAAATGAACCTTTTGTTTGAACCAAGCAATGAACCTTGAGGTGCTGAACCAAGGCCTTGAACTTTACCGATGAACTTGCCAATGAGCTGATGAACCAAAGTCACAGTGTTTGAACCAACTGAAATGAACCAAGGCTGATGAACTTAAGGCTTTGAACCAAGGCCTTGAATCGGTTCAATGGTTCAAAGATGCCAACTTTTCTTGATTTTCTTCAGACAAGATCCCAAAGAAGCCTTGTAAAACCCAAAACTCTCTGAACTGATCCTTCATGCACCAAAGGAATAACCTGTTGAGTCCATAGAAATCCAAAACTTGTAGAGTCTGTAGAAATCTAAAACCTACAGAGTCCATAAATTTAGACCTGCAGAGTCTGAGAAATTCTGTAGAGTCTGTAGAAATGAATAGATTCATACAAAATTGAAAAATGAAATGGCCTAGAACATCAGGGATAGAAGGAGACCAATTTTTGGCCTATTGGGCAAAAAATGGTCAACAAATTGGTGACTCCCAAGGGAAGCATGCCTACTATGCTTAAAGACTAGATGCCTTGCAGTCCATTGGGCATGGAGTTAGATGCAACTATGAAAGAGTGTTAGCAACAGCTCCAAAAGATCTAAGAATCAAACACAGAGCTTTTTACCCCAAACATAAAGGGAAACACACAAGGCTAAAAACACTACATGTGCAAACTGCACTTAGGGAAAGTAGGAAAAGAAAACTGAAAATAAACTACTATATACAGCTAACTAGGAATGTTCACCTCCCTCCTGGATCAAAGGGAAAATTTCTTAAGTCCCCTTCCTGGCAAGAGGACTTATGGTGCCAAGCAAGTAGTTGAATGAAAAAGAGAGTTGGTGACCTGCTCCTCTTGCCTATCACCTGGGTTGGCTGGTATCTTAGTGGATTAGATTTAAACATGCCTCCAACATACATGTATTCTTCTTGTCCCTAGAGGCTTGTTGAATGTTGGTCCTTCATACTGGTGTATTTCACCAAGAAATCAATGGTTGCTAGCTCATCATCATAAGCCCTTTGATATGTATAGCCCCTTTGCAATGCATCATGGTCCGACTTGTTTCCTTCTACCTCATTGAAGACTCTGTCAGACTCATCCTCTGCTTCCTCTTGACCTTCTTGAAGAAGGGTGACTATTGTGATGTCTGAAATGGAATCACAAAATGATTGCTCATCCCACAAAACATCACCTCTCTATTCAAAACTTTATTCTTCAAGGCCTCCCTCAAGGAAGACAGACCTCTCCTTTTCCTCCTCAGTGATCAGGATCTCTAGATGTTCAAAGATATCCTCTTGATCTTCCTCCAACTCAAGCTCCTCAGCGTAGTCATCCTCCTCATCAAAACAACAAGGAAGTTCATCAAACAGAGGGGAAGAGATCTCACCATGCTTTTGTTCCTCCTCATACTGCTAGAACATCTGCATGTATGTGTGACCTACGTCTCCTCCATTGTTGATGAGGTCTCCACAAGGATCATCAATGATGATTTCTTCTTCATTGTTGCTCATGACAACCTCCTAGAAAACTTTAGATTGGATCTTCTACTCCTCACTCGCCTCCTATAGAACAGGTTCCTCCTTAAGAAGGGGTGAAGTGGAATGCCATGTGGAAGAGGAGGTAGTCCTTGAGCTAAAATTGAATGATTCTCCTCCTTCCATCTGGCTAGCACTTTATCAATATCAGGTGTGGCCTGATAGCTCTCTTGGAAGTGTAGATGGGGTGTGTTCAGACATGGAATGTGTCATTGGGTTTAAACCATCCATCACACACTAGCTGAGGAATCTCTCTTTAGATTCCAACTTTACAATTATCCTGGCTATGTTTTCTTGGAAGAGCCTTTCCTGGAGATCATAGGAATCATGGGTAGGAGCAGCTTTATCTCCCTCAAGGTTTTGAGAAAAACTTGCTTCTCTTTCCTATCCCATGATTCCATCATTTCCTTCCAAGTCAGGAGCGTACCATTAGGGTGAAAGATCTTAGAATTGGAATTTTCCCTTTTGGTTGAAGGGTGACTAGGAGGGCTGCTTGGGGAGATGCCATAAAAAGGCTGAGCTTTATCAAAATTATAGGAAGGACAACAAGGTCCATGATTTTATGCAAAGGGATTATACATACAAAAGTGATTTCTTAATGGCACCAGGGCTGCTTAACCAGCTGATTCAACTTAGAGTCACCATTGGTGTTGATGTAAAAGCCTCCAAAGGCTAGTTGGACGAAGAACACACCAAAAATTCTTCAACTCTGTGGACATAACTTGTCCTAGTTGATCCCATCAGGCGTGCCAAAAACTATTGACACAGTGGATTGCACTCAAGGGCAGGATGCCTAGCTCCTTCCCTTCCACACGTAATAATGGAAACTCCCCTCTCGCCTATGGGACCGGCAAAGCTGGAGGGGAGAGTCTCTAGATAAGGGCTAGCTCCCTTTGATGTATCATTTAGGCCTTGGTTTCTCCTATTGCTAACAAATAAAATGTAAAAAGGGGGGGGTGAAAAGGGGGAGAGAGATGCTGAAAACATAACCTAAGCCTAAAAATGTAAAAAGGGTGATACACCAAAAAATGTGACCCACCCAGCTCAAACATACACTATTCACCAAAAGTGTCAGGAATCTAGAACAACAAACATGCTCTGATTCCACTGTTAGGACCCGAAAGCACAATTGATTACCATGTACAAGCAACTAAATGCAGAATTTAACCAGAAGTAACAAGTAACTAAAATTTAGAAATAACACAGAATATGAGAGATAATACCCAATTGTATTAATACTCTTCCAGAAGGAAATACAACAAAGAAGATGCCACAGTCTTCTTCCTTACACACCTCTAGGGCTCCCACACCTCTAGGGCATAAACAGTAAATCTCTTCAAGAGCTCACTCTCTCTCTTACAGTCCCAACACACAACTCAAACATAGAGTTGGTGTTCACCTCCAACCAGTCAGTATCACTACTGCCAGTACCACCAGTCAGTATCACTACTACCAGTACACAAGTACTCCACATACTCCATGACCGAGTACACACCATACTCCAAGTACACAATGTACTCCAAGTAGATCTCCCCTGATCTTGTTACCTATTATGTTGCTGACCTCCCTGATCTTGCACACTTGCAAATCACCCTGGTTCTGCACACCTGCAAACCTAGATCTCGCACACACACACACACACACACACACACACACACACACTTGCAGATCAACTAATCTTACTTACCATGTAGATCTCTCTACACCCTGAAGAACCCTTGTCCTTGCCTCACCAAGTCCTTATGATTCTCCAAACCAGTACCCTGGTGGATCTTCTACCAGATCTTGCTATCCTGCAAATCTCCCTGATCATACACACTCGGCACCCTTGTGGAACTAGGAGGAACACATCTTGCTCTCTTCACTCTGAAGGAGCTAACCTTGCTCTTACTCAACTAGCACAAATTACAATACAGCCCATGAGTCTATTATATAGATCTCATGCAAACAATAATTAGACATCCAATTACAACAATTAAATCCATAGCTCAAGACTAAAATTAGCCTTTATCATGCAAACAACTGGTTCGTTAACAAACTGTCTATGAAACTCGTAGTTCTAAACTGCACAGGTGATCGATGTTGGTCCCTATCTGCCTAGAGATGACCGATGTCAGTCGATCAATGATTGATGTTGGCAGCCCTATGCTCTGAATATGACCAACGTCAGTTGGCCTGACCGACATTAGTTTCTCTGCACCTCTGCAACCTCCTCCATGTTTACATCAATGAAGCTTTTAGCTTCACAACCTAACAATCTCCCACTTGGAGATAAATAGTTGCACTGTACCTATACCTATACACCATCTAATCTATTTCCTGGCTTGTATCCCTCTTCAAGCTCAATCTTGAAGACCAACCACCACAACCTGTGGTACAACACCTATCATCCAAGTAACCTACCATATCCAAAGTGCCTGAACCTACATAGCATGAATCCCTGTTGATGGTCCCTCTCAGATACCTGAGAACCCACTGAATCGCTTTCCAGTGCTTCCTTCCCGAATCGACTACAAACTTTCTGTCAGCACCCACTGCTTGGGCAAACTCAGGGAGTACACATGTACTCAACCTCATCATGTGATTAGGGACCCTATTCTATGAACTGTCCATCCATAGGTGCGCTTATCATTCTGCATCCTGCACTACCTTCACACAATCATCATGTGACAACATCAACTTGTGATCTTCCCTATCTCTAGGATTACTCATGTCAAAGAATTTCACTCCTCCAAATTCTTCATGACACACCTCTGAACTAACTTTACCTTTAGCTCAGAAAAACCTTGTATGTGTAACCCTGCATCAAGAAAACACACAACATACAGTAACAGGATGATGTTGCAATCATCACCCACCTGGTAAAGAAACCATAGTAGTTACAATGACATTGACTAAAACCAGGCTTTGTCATCCACCTATCAAACTTGTACCACTGTCTTGGAGCTTCCTCAAGACCATATAACCTAGCCTTCCATCTCACGTGTCCATTCTCTCTATTCTTTAACTAAGGTATCTATTCGTCTTTCAGTGCTTTCATACCGGCTGACAACCCTACCAACTCTCCCATTTGGTTCTCTTCCAAAGAATTCATGCCATGCTCCCACTATTTCCTGGATCCTTCCTACTTTGTAGTGAACAACTAGTATAAAGAAGAGGAATAATGGATTTGAGGCTTACTTACCCTTTCAGTCCTCCATATGGGCATTTGAGACTCCTTGACAGCTTGTTATCTGCCCAAAATCCATTCCAGTGACTGACCTCGCTCACCACACAGTCTGCATTCGACCGACGTCAGTTCCATGTGACTGTCTAGGTCATCGATGTTGGTTATCCTACCGACGTCACTCTCCACCTACCTGACACCACCGACTCCTCTGGTTTGCACAAGACCAACGTCGGTACCTGTCTGTTCAATGTCAGTTTCCCCTAATTGATGTTGGTACCTGTGTTTGCCTGTGAGTGATGACTTTTTACCTGCGAGATTACTTTGAATCAAAACCCTATCCAAACTGCCTTGCTCAGAGATATCCAATCCCATCCACTGATCTCTATTCATCATCTCCTCCAAGAACACCAAGGCTTTCCAATTCTTAAGTTTATCAAATACATCAGTCTTCCTTTTCCTGCAATAAATCCAATCCTTTCGTGTAGCATCCCACTACTTACAAAAATCTCAGTCTATGCTCTCCGAAGCTGAACTCTTACCATTTGACTTAAGAACATCCATTCCCTTCTCACTTATGTGACCAAGCCTATAAAGCCACACCTGTGCAACAAAAGTGGAATCAGTAATACAAGCAGGTAGATAAAGAGTACCTACTTTCTTACCACATGCTAATTCAAGTGCATCCTTGGTAACATTCCAAGAATCCACTGTGAGAGTCACTGTGCATCTCTCATCACCCAAATTTCTTGAAGCAATTAGCCAAATCTTTAAGACTGGGACCTGCATGACCTTATTCAACACCCATGTGTTGGCTGCCTGCAATTTCAGCCGCACTTCCTCTTTACCAATACTTTGACAAGGCACACCAGCCCCTAAATAAATCTTTCCAAAGTCTCCAAAGACCTTAACATGGAAAAATACTCTATTTCGGGCTGCATGGAAAGAGGCAACAGAATCTATAAACCAAGATTCTACTTTATCCAAGGAACATCCCAGAGCATCTTGTGCAACAACACCTGCAACATTTGCTTCTTCAGTTCCTTCATGCTGATCTTCTACCAACCAACAATCTTTCTTTACCTGCTCTTTCTTTCCATAACATCGTAATTAACCATTCGTGCCTTTGAGTTCTTCCATTCTTAGTGTACTTTTTTCTGCCATTGCTATACTCCCACTCAATTAGAAACCCCTGAGAGTGACTTGTAATCAAACACAAACCTGCTCCCTGCAACCTTAGCTCTGATACCACTTGTCAGGAATCTAAAACAACAAACATGCTCTGATTCCACTGTTAGGACCCAAAAGCACAATTGATTACCATGTACAAGCAACTAAATGCAGAATTTAACTAGAAGTAACAAGTAACTAGAATTCAGAAATAACACAGAATATGAGAGACAATATCCAATTGTATTAATACTCTTCCAGAAGGAAATACAACAAAGAAGATGCCACAGTCTTCTTCCTTACACACCTCTAGGGCTCCCACACCTCTAGGGCATAAACATTAAATATCTTCAAGAGCTCACTCTCTCTCTTATGGTCCCAACACACAACTCAAACATAGAGTTGGTGTTCACCTCCAACCAGTCAGTATCACTACTGCCAGGACCACCAGTTAGTATCACTACTGCTAGTACACAAGTACTCCACATACTCCACAACTGAGTACACATCGTACTCCAAGTACACAATGTACTCCAAGCAGATCTCCCCTGATCTTGCTACTTGTTGTGTTGCTAACCTCCTTGATCTTGCACACCTGCAAATCACCCTGGTTCTGCACACCTGTAGACCTAGATCTCTCACACACACACACCTGCAGATCAACCAATCTTACTTACCATGTAGATCTCTCTAAACCCTGAAGAACCCTTGTCCTTGCCTCACCAAGTCCTTATGATTCTCAAAACTAGTACCCCAATGGATCTTCTACCAGATCTTGCTATCTCGCAAATCTCCCTGATCATACACACTCGGCACCCTTGTGGAACTAGGAGGAACACACCTTGCTCTCTTCATTCTAAAGGAGCTAACCTTGCTCTTACTCAACTAGCACAAATTACAATAAAGCCCATGAGTCTATTATATAGATCTCATGCAAATAATAATTAGACATCCAATTACAATAATTAGATCCACAGCTCAAGACTAAAATTAGCCTTTATCATGCAAACAACCGGTTCATTAACAAACTGTCTGTGAAACTCATAGTTTTGAACCACATAGGCGACTGACATCGATCCCTGACTACCTGGAGATGACTGACATTGGCCGATCAATGATCGATGTCATCAGCCCTATGCTTTGAATATGATTGACATCGGTTGGTCTGGCCGACGTCAGTTTCTCTGTACCTCAGCAACCTCCTCCATGTTTGCATTAGTGAAGCTTTTAGCTCCACAACCTAACAAAAAGGAGCACCTATACACTTCATCTAAAGTGAGAAAACCTTATGCATTAGTGGGTCAAGGGTCCATGGAGATACAGGGAGGAAATAACTACCAAAGGCATTTTGAGACACACTGCAGCAGCCTATCCACTTAACCTATACTCCTCTAAGGACACTTCTGACAGACCTATAAAAGGAAACTCAAAAAATACACTAGACATGCTAAAATCATTCTGCAAAAGCATTAAGAAAATGACTTAACATAGAATCAAGGCATAGACACATACTAAAGATGCAAAACTCAGAATGGAGGTAAAAATGCTAAGTTTTGATTCAAGGTAAAATTTTGGCAGAGCTCTACCTTACAAGCCCAAGAGATTTTTGGGTAGAGTTTTGCCTTAAGGCTGAGAGTCGATCCTTTTTTTGAATGAGAAGTTTACAATTTATAGGAAGAGGAAGAGAACTTGGCACTTCCTGGGAAGGATTTTGGTGCCCTTTTTTGCAAATGGCCCATGTGCGTTGAGAGCATCGAGAAGAGGAAAACACTATTACTGATGTCATTCTTCTAAAAGAGGCCTGCTGGAACCATGTTGCACAATCACCCAAATTGACTTTGGAATTCAAAGCATTAATGTAAGAACATGGTCGTGCCTCTTTTCTACAAATAGACTGCAGTTTGTCCCCTCTTAAATGCCAACTTAGAGAAAAATAGGCCACGTTGCTCGTCTAGCAATAACTCACCTTCCCTTTGCCACTTGAATGCTTTGTCATTTTTGCTCTTTGTCTTCTTCCTGCTCTTTTAGCCCTTGGGGTGATCTTCTAGTAGGTCGTTGCTTTCCTTGGGCTCTTTCCATGATTTGGCGCTCAGGCAATTCAAAACATTAACTACTTCACTGCGTTAAAATTGACATTCACGCAGCCATCACCCAATGGCTAGTTCATCTACTTAAATTTGACGGCCTTCAGGATGTCACTGTCCTTGGCAAAAGTCTGTCGGGTCCTTTTTGTAGGCTTTTGTGCTTTGAGATTTTCCTCGCAGATAAAAAGTTTGTGGGAATTGGCTGCTTTGTCCTTTCCCTACGCTGGCAGCCTTTGCTTGAATCGGCGGCCTCCCCCTAAAATCCTTTGGGCCTTTTGTTTGAAGGAATTCCTTCAAACAAAAAGTCTAAAGAAATTATGACTTAAGTCTTTAGTGCACCTTTTGAATCCCTTCGACTCTTTTAAAGCTCTCTCTACCCTCCGCAAGGGCTTTTAGACCTTGAACTGCCCTCTACAAGGGCATTTGAACCCAGCGCTACCCTTCGGCTGTAGGACACGCCCTTGAACCAAGCCGTTGAACCAACCCATTGAACCAAAATTGGTTCAATGGTTTAATCGATTCAACCACTAAGAGCTGAGCCCATTAAACCAAGCCTTTAAACTGACTCGTTGAACTGATTCAACGATTCAACGTTGCATGTTGAGCCTATTGAACCAAGCCTTTAAACTTTGTTGATGAATCGATGGAATTAAACTAAGCCATTAAACCAGCCTGATTGAACTGAAGCATTGAACCAATGCGTTGAACCAACTGAATTAAACTAATTGGTTGAATCGATTCAATGGTTTAAAGTTGCACACTGATGAACCTGCCGATTGCACTTGAATTGATTGAACTAGAAGCTGCTTGAACCGATGTCGCTGAACTAACTGATTGAACCAAATGATTGAACCATCCATTGAACCAATGCATTGAACCTATCGAATGAACCTTTTGTTTGAACCAAGCAATGAACCTTGAGGCACTGAACCAAGGCCTTGAACTTTGTCGATGAACTTGCCAATGAGCCGATGAACCAAAGCTACATTGTTTGAACCAACTAAAATGAACCAAGGCCAAAAAACTTAAGGCTTTAAACCAAGTTCGATTGAACTTAAACGTTGAATCAATGGTTGAACCAAGGCCTTGAAATGGTTCAATGGTTCAAAGACGCTAACTTTTCTTGATTTTCTTTAGATAAGAGCCCGAAGAAGCCTTATAAAACCTAGAACTCTCTAAACTGATACTTCATGCGCCAAAGGACTAACCTACTGAATCTGTAGAAATCCAAAACCTGTAGAGTTCATATATTTAGACCTGCAGAGTCTGTAGAAATTCTGTAGAGTCTATAGAAATGAACAGATTCATACAAAATTGAAAAATGAAATGGCTTAGAACAGCAGGGACAGAAGGGGACCGATTTTTGGCCTGCTGGGAGAAAAATGGTCAATAGTAAGGTTATATGAGAACATTAAAAATCTCCCTAATATCTCTCAATACCACTCAAATGACAAGGAAGCATGTTGAATGAGGTTTAGTCTTAAAGTTGCAGTTTAGGCCTAGTTGAAGACCTATAGATATTACATTAATTATGGGATTATGATGGTATGGAGATATTTTTAATGTCATGGTATAATCTCCCATACAATATTTAACTCCTTTCAATTGAATAATATGCCAAAACATAATAGTTAGGGTCAAAAGACTAACCTACCTATAAACCCTATGTTTAAGTAAGTCAAGTTCAAGAAAAATTGCAACTATTACATTAATTATGGGATTATGATGGTATGGAAATATTTTTAATATCATGTTATAATCTCCCATAGAATATTGAACTCCTTTCAAGTGAATAATATGCCAAAACATAATAGTTAGGGTCAAAAGACTAACCTACCTATAAACCCTATGTTTAAGTAAGTCAAGTTCAAGACCAATTGGAGACAAATAACCTTTAGGATAATAATTAGAGACATGTAATATGTCATTATAGACACAATAGAGTTAATTATTCATCAATCATTTTTAAGGCTTCTAGGCCTAAAACTCTTTCCCAACCCTTACACACAGACCTATCATACCTGAAAGGATATTATTTTGAGCTTAGAAATTCATGGAGGATATGCATGGGAAGGATTATATATGGATGTGATAGGTATGCCCCCACACTCTAATATTTTAGCATTAGTTTTTCCTAAAACATTCTATATGTTATGAACAATCATTAAGGAAGAGTAGTCAAAAATACTATTTTGCCTTAAGAGGAACTCGAGAAGGCCTAAATTTTTTTATATAACATCAAGGATGGAATACATGGGATTAAAATATCTTAGGGTAAATTAAATTCCTTTCTACACTAACCTTGTGGCATTATTTAGGTAAGTGGATCCCTTATCAGTATGAACCATTGTTAAGAATGAGAAGCACCTTAGACCTTGCTAAAACCCTTCCAAAGACCTGATGGAGGATATTGACCTCCTAAGTCATCCAAATGGATTTAAATGTCTTAGAAAATCCTTTAATGATACCTACACACCTCTAGATACCTGAACAATTCACGATTATTTCACATGTGATGTACTATGGTATGGAATTTGGCCTAGGAATGATTGTTACAAGCTTAAAAATGTAGTTTTTGAGGGTTTCTCGTAAGATTTGATTGATTGAGACCTAGTAGAGTTCCTTGGAACCTTATATGACCTAGAGCAGGAAAATTAATATAATTATATATACTCATGAATAAGGTTTCCAATGAATGTAACACCATCAATTGGTTTCAAGACACTTAAGGGTAAGTAAACATGTTATCAATGGTTCTTATTAGACCTAATGCACCTATACCTCAATCGTAAAGATGTTTTTGATCTTGAAAAAGGGTCAAATGACTCCTTATAGGGTGATGGAGAGGTATTAAAGTTGTGATAGTATTCTTCAAACAAAAACTAGGCCTAAGATGGCAAGATGGACTTGTTTTATGGTCCTCATTTCAACCAAGCAAGTTTCTCAATCAAATTATAGGTCCTTATCAATTTGAAGAAGCTTGAAACCTGATCCTCAATTCCCAAAAATTGAAATGACAAATTGATAGGCCTATATAGGCATGGAGGTTGATAATGAGGCTAAAGTTCCATGTGTTAAGTCTCAAAGTTGTAACTGCTCCTTCAAGAAGTGCATTGTAACTTTTCAAACAAGAACTTATATGCCACTTGGTGAAATTCATCATCAAGTTGAGTAATACATATTAAATAAGATGACAAGAACTATTTTGGTATATTCCATTTGGCATTGTAACTAAATTGAGGTGAATGACACTTTTCTATCCATCTCCTACGTCTATCTATCTCTCTCCTTCTCACATTCTCATATATATGCTAGTGTACTTATGTGGTTATTGATGAATGCTAGTAGTAGTGACTTCACTCTCTCCCACTTGTCTTATCTGTTTCTACGTTATTTCGCTTTCACACTCAAAGAGAGAAAATGAGAAACTTAAAGAAATGGTCAAGGCTTGTATGTACCTAGATGTAGTCGTGCGCACCATTATCCAGACGTTGTGAGAACTCCTCTTTGGTTATGGAGGATGACACCTGAAAGAGACAGACACTAAAACATGAAAAATGTTAGCTGATAAGAGGGTGGATTGCCAAGCAAAAGCTTGGTCCTAGAAGTGCTAAGGCTTCTTGGAGGATGACAATCCACTGTTAAAATAGAATATGATAGAGACAGAAAAGAAAAATAATAAAAGACTGAAAAGAAAGAACTAAAAGCAAATGCATACCTAATAAGCTACAATTTGCTTAGCACAGTCGCTGACGTCGGTGATATTTCCAGCATCGGTCAGGAAGTCACCGACATCGGTTAGACTGCCGACGTCGGTAGGGGAAATGGACGAGGTCGGTCGGGGTAATGGCCAGGGACGGGTTAGTTTCTGGTCTGCAATATGGACTATGGTCTTGTCTGTGAGTCAGGAAGTTTGTTTGGGATGGTCAAACAGTAGATATAATCTTTAATAAGAACTAAGGTAGAGGGTATGTTGTCAGGAAAAGGGGTAAGGGGCAAAAAAAAGGCCTTTCAGCCTTTCCATGAAGTAATTTAGTCAGGTTGATTAGATTGGTCTTAAGATGGTCTGTAGGTCTCTGATAGCTTGTGTTGAGTTGATTGGACAGAGGGTGTTGTCTAAAGAGAGACTAAAGGGGTGTCAGAGGCAAAGAAAAGGGAATAAGGGGTGAGAGAAGGCTTTTCAGCCTCTTCAGGAAGAACAGGGAAGGTTGGGTCAAGGATGCTTGAGATAAATGGTAGACAGAATGCTAATATATTTGAAATGACACTAAAATAAAAATAGTACAAATACTTAGCTGTGACACGAGTTGGCAAAGGTGCAGAAGCTGTCTTTCCGTTGTCGCTGGTGATGGAGATATCATGCAATCCCTGTGCAGAATGTCTGATGCAAGACCTCAGTGCCTAGAAAATGTTGTCAAGAATGCTGATCCCTACGAGAAAACAAGAAGCCAAAACACTAGAAAGCAAAAGCACGAGAACTTTGTTTCGCCGAAAGAGGTTTTGAGATTCGTGATTAGCTCTAAAGATTAACGATTTGTGATTAGATCTGTCCAAAGGTTAGAAATTTTGGTTTAAGTAAAACTGATGTCAGTGATCCCACCGATGTCGGCCGACATTTGACCGACGTCGGTGGGTGGAAAATGGGTAAAAGAGCCACCAAGCCCGTTCTCCATCCGCCAAGTGCACTATCCATTGGAGAATTGTCGAAGGTTGGGGTAAATATGCACAAAAATTGGTTAGGAGGTTAGAAAGAAGTAAGAATAGGTCTTGGGTGAGTCATAGGGTGGGAAATAGTCCAAGGCGAGGTGTCAGATGAGGTGTTATAGGTGATGTGTCAAAGATGAGGATATTAATAATAAATTATTATTTTTAAATTAGTAAGTGCATGGTTTAAGAATGGGTTAGGAATGGACCAAGGGGGAAGATGACCAAGGGTTAGACACGATTTCGGTGTCTACATTTGCCCCTTTTTGTCTTATTGGTTGCTCTAGATGAACTGCAAGACAAAAATAGGAGTTGGTTGCCTCAGATATGGGATAAGGTTGATTTCCTCTTGTTGGTTGTTCAAGCGAACTGCAAGACAAAAATAGGAGGGTTGGTTGCCCCGATTATGGATGAGGTATTCCCCCTCAAAGTAGGAGTTGAGAGAAGGGAACCTGGAATCAGGTGTTGATTTGACAAAGAGTGGATGAAAAGGGTGAAGATAGAGTGAAAACGCTGTAAAAGTCATGATTGTGCGTACACCACTTCACGAGATGGTCAAGTCAAATTGTCGTAGGTTGAGGGTCAAGGAGTGCCAAAATTGAAATAATCGGGCCCTAGCATTTAGTCATCTACTGATTGGGTTATTCAATCTAAGCTGAAGCCTTAACGGTTGTCGTGTTCCAGGGATGCTGGGCTCAGGAAGTGCTCCCGAAAACACAAAAATGTCACAAGTAGTAGGGATCAACTAGCTTGCGATCTTATACTTGTGAAGGTCAAAAATATGCACACAATTTCACTAACCAATCATGAGGTAGCATACATGCAAAAACAACCAAGGCAAAATCGCTTTGGAAGTAGTCGCGGTCAGAGGAGATGGTCATGATCTCCAAGGTCTGGTGGTCAATGGACGGAGGCAAAAGTGATCTCAAGTGTGCCCCAAGGGGCCAAAATGACTTGTACTGGAGAGCTGACTGATTGGGGGCATGATTTGAGGGAATGAAGAGGTTTGAAGTATGTCGACGTCAGTGACATAACTGACGTTGGTAGACTAAAAGGACTGATGTCGATAGAAATCGACTGACATCAGTAGACCAGGGCACAAATATGCTGACGTCGGCGGCCTGCCAAATCTGACAAAACTAGATTGGTGGCCCACCAAAGGTCATTTTCTACTTGTTGACTGAGGGAAAAAAAGCTCTGGAGTTGATTGAGTGAAAGTGACCCAGAGTTGATCGAGTGAGCGGGATAAGGTGGCAGAAAGGCATTGGTGGAGAGAGGGAGTGAGTTGGAGAGTGATTAGACGTTGCAGAGGCACTTGTGGACCAGGAGAAGCTTGGAGAGATTGAGACGTAGAAGCCATGGCAGAGGGGAGTAGAGGACCCGCACGAGGTCCACCACCAGTGGCACCCATTGTGCCACCACGCTGGTGACGCTAGGATGAGGTAGGAGGGCCCTGAACCCTATTTGGTTGAGTTTTTGTTTTTATTTAGTTTTTGAATTTGTAGTTGTTTTAAGTAGAAATCAAGGGGGGAGGGTAGCTAGGAGGGTGGGGAATATGTCTAGGAGAGGTTAGGGGCAATTTAGGAGGGTTTTGGAGGGTTGGGGAGGCCATAATAGGGAAGCCCTAATTTTAGGGCTCGCCCCGTTCGGCCCTAAGGCTGAACCAATCACTGACATCAGTAGGATTGCCGATGTCGGCTGACTTTAGACCGGCATCGGTCACTTTCTTGTCAGCGTCGGTCGCTATGTGATCGACGTTGATTATACTAGTGCCATCGTTGGCATGAAAATTGATGTCGGTGGCTGCCTGGTCAGAAGGATAGTTAAAAAATTGCCAAGTCAAGGGATCAGAGCTACACCAAGGGCTTTACGAGTGTCAAGATAGCCATAGACAGTCTGGTAGATGGTCAAGTAGATAGACGAAAGGGCAAATGGTTAGGCTATAAAGAAGAGTTATGGGGATTGAGAGTTCCATTGACATGGGTTTTATTTTGGTTGGATGTAGGCGAGGTAGACGTTGATGCTGCGGGATCAACTACTGACATTATTGATGCGGATGCGTCGAGACATTACCGGGGAGGATTGGGCATAGATGAGCGTAGTGGGACTAGGCAGGCTGTGACATTACTGTAGAGTGGCACGAGATGTGAGCTTGATGGTGGAACTGATCAAGCGGTGGGATCATTCCACGAACACTTTCCACCTGCCCATGGGAGAGATGACGGTCACAGTGGAGTATGTATACTAGATTTTGTGGCTGTCGGTACACGGAGCAGACCTATATACATGCTCGAGAGAGGTGCATGATATTCATATGGTTATGCTATTTGGTGAGCATGTAGCTGAGACGAGTTATCACTCAGCCAGTTTTGCTTATGAGCCTCTATACACGGTGGATGAGGATGCACATCAGCTAGCTGTCCTGATGATGATAGGCATCATGGTTTACGTGCTACCAGATGCAAAGGGAGGCAAGTTTTTGGTTGCCATGATCGAAGTGCTGATGGACATGATTGAGCAACAGACAGTGTTTGCCTGGGCACCAATCTTTTTGGCCCAGGTATACAGAGAGCTATGGGGCATTAGTCGGTGACGGTGGTACAGCTTGTGTGTGGGCCACCTGCTACACTGTTGGGTGTATGAGCATATCATGGTCACATGACCTCTCGGCCTCCCAGTGGTGATTCAGGCCAGTTTTAGAGTTAGATTTAGGTGATGGCATGAGGTGATGGCATAGACGCGGGTGGATGGAGTGGTTAGAGATATTGACCATTACAGAGGGGTGTTGGAGGCCTTAATCCTGATAGACATTATCTAGAGACCGTACCTGGTGTATCCAATTTTTAGAGATCAAATAGAGCAGCTGGTTGGAGTGCAGAGCATTAGGTGGGTCAGGGGTAGACGAGCTGGCGAGCTCGAGAGGGTGCCAGTGGAGAGGGTGCGGCACCAGTATGGGCTGCTTTAAGATGTGTTGCCTGCCTTTCCACTGTATAGATAAGATGACATTGAGGCGCCACTCCCATTGCCAGAGGAGACAGAGGGCCCTAATTTTGAGGAGTTACCAGCAGGCCTTGAGATAGCAGATCTAGGATGTACAGAGGCCTACTCGACATGGTGGGCAGGTCAGTATACAGGGATACAGGCAAGACCACAGGTGGATCTACAGATAGTGATCAGAGAATGGGATGTGGCCCGATAGGAGAGAGATGTTGCCATCTAGGAGAGGGATGCAGCACGAGGACAAGTTACCATTTTATAGGGGCAATTGGCTGCAGCCCAGGCATAGGCATTGGTAGGACAAGGTTTGAGAGGATAGGGCCCAATGCAGCATCCACCTCAGCAGCCAGTTCAGTAGCCTATGCAGTCAGCGTTAGTGCAGCCAAGGTTTTCACAGCCATAGGGTTCAGTGCAGGGCACAACAGCAGGTCTAATGGGTCTATCACAGACTGTATCTATAGTTAGATACAATGATGCACTGGATGAGATCGCTTATTATAAGAGGGCCATCAGGGGGTTCCCTCAGATACAGTGATACTCTGAGATGAGGGTAGAGCTGAGTCGATAGAGGTCTATGTCGCGAGCGATGGCTTCTGGGTCTTGCAGATGATGCAGATCAGAGGGGGGAGAGGATACAGCATCTTCTCGGCCATCACCACCACCACTACAGCCATAGCCTTGAGGGCAGACTTTGATATTATGTATATACCAGCCTGCGAGCCGATGATGCGAGATGTATTTGATTTTTTTGAGAGAGAGACAGAGGCATAGCTTATGCCATTGTAAAACATTGATATATATATATATATGATGTGATTTTGATCATTGATGTGTTATGAAAAATGTTATGGATGTGTTTGTATGTTATTTTGATTTGATAGATGTTGTGATATGATGTTTAGGACTATGATGCTGATATTGTTGTGTTTATATGATGATGAATGTATGATTAGGATTAATGATTAATGATATGGATGAAAATGATTAATGTTAATGATTATGAAAATATGTGATTGTTTGAGATGTGATTGGCAGGGGACGAAATAATGTGATGGAAGAAATGTGATGAAGGAATGGCTGAGCTAACCTCAGAAGACCCCATGTCAACTGAGTGTTACCTACATAGCCCCTGTTGTTAGGGCCTCAAGCCAATGTAGTTCTCCCAAGAGGGAGGAAAAAGATCGAAGTGGTTGATTTTGGTCATGATAATGATATAGCACTTCCCATATGTTTGAGGGTACATGCTTGAAATGATGAGGAGAAGATGATGCTACAGCCTTTTCCAAATGGTGTATTTTGTAACATTGGTCGGGGTTTTTCATCCCTTAGCAACTATCCATATTCATGGTGGATGAATGCTAAAAATGAATTGCAGGTCGATTTATGCTTCAGCATGTAATTGATGTCTATGGAAACCAGAATGAGTAGGCTATGTGAGTGGTTTGAAAAGATTCAGATTGAATTGTTTTGACAAATGATGTGGTTGAATGTGACCAAAGTGTAGGCAAAAAGTAAAAGGCATAAGCGGCCTTTCATTGACAAGGACCAAAATGACAGCATAGATAGGGGTTGTTAGAACTAAGAGCCCCATTCATGCATTGCGTTGTTGACCATAGTTTGTGTTAGAGCGGTAATCGAATCACTTTGACATTAAAAAGAGCTCAAAGTCCCTTGAGTAGGTGATGTGATAGGAGGAGAGGGTAACCCATTTTAGAGTAGGGATAACTTTGCCCCTTTTGATAGGAGACCTTGAGACAACTACAAGTCAAGTCCATGACCCCCCCTTTTTTTTTTTTGGTGCAGACTGATCGATGTGGGAAGTCTACATAGAGATGTCATCTTATTTTGTGGTCATTTGTGAAGCTGATCGATGCGGGAAGCTTCTAAGAAAGTGTTGTTTGTAGCAAGATTTAGTCATAGCCATCCTTTGAGGGAGTGGTCTATATTTTGCTTTATAGATTTAAGGGCTTTTGAATAGCTATCCTTTGAGGGAGCAGTCTATTAGCTACAACAATGATAGTACAGTTGTCCTTCGAGGGCGCAGTCTGCTTTTTATTTGATTTTGTGACCTTGGATATTTTGACATCTTGATTTATTTTTGACAGAATGTTGAGTCATGGACAAGACTATAGAAGGTCAAGGACTCCCTTTTATTAGGACAAAGCATCCATACTTTATAAAAGGGTTATAGAGGATTTATTTAAGGGGAAAAGGGTGGAAAGGATTGAAGATCAAAAGAATAGAGATTGCTCAAGGGACGAGCTCAAGTTAAATGTCAAGTGGATGAGTACTCCACTAACAGTAGAATGGTCACAGATGCAAAGCATTAAGGGGCTCAGGTTCTGGCCGGCCTTCAAGAGAAGACAGACGATAAGTCCCTAATCCATACTTGTGCGTGATGATATAAGGTCTGAGCCAATTAGGAGCAAATTTGCCTCGTTTACTCCATTCCATATTGGTCACATGTTGGTTCTCTTTGAGGATGAGGTCTCTAATATTGAAATCTCTTTCTCTCAGAGTTTTTTTATAGGCTCATTTGATGCAATTTTGATAGACATGGAGATGGTTGAGGGCAGCAAGATGACGTTCATCGAGTAACTCAAGTTGAGCTAATCGATCTTGATGAAAGTCATCATTATAAAGAATGTCCTGGAGTGAAATGCGAAGAGACAAGATCTGTACTTCGAGAGGTAAGATAGCCTCTGTTTCATACACTAGAGAGAAAGGGGTAGCACCTGTAGAGGTTTAGATACTAGTGCGGTAGGCCCACAAAGCGAAGGGAATATGAATGTGCCAATCCCTTCCAGTGTTGTTGACCACCTTCATGAGAATTTTAGTTAAGATTTTGTTAGAAGCCTCGGCCTGCCTATTTTCTTGTGGGTACTAAGGCGAAGAAAAGCTGAGTTTAATGCCAAAGGAGTCACAAAGTTTTTGGACAGTTTTGTTTTTAAATGACTTTCTGTTATCGGTGATGATTTTGTGAGGTACACCGAAATGACAGATGATGTGGGTGTTGATGAAGTCGATAATCTTGTCAACTTTTGTGGAGATGAGAGGAATAGATTCCACCCATTTAGTGAAATACTCAGTGGCAGTGATGATGGACTGATGACGAAGAGATGAATGAGGGTTAATCTCGCCGATGAGATCTAAGCCCCATTGTGAAAAAGCCCAAAAATCCTGAGCGACTTGTAAGGCGTGACTAGGGAGATGAAGCAAGTTAGCATGCTGCTGACACTTGATGCAATGTCAAACATAATCGCTACAGTCTTGATGAAGAGTGGGCCAATAATAACCCAGGTGAAGGATGCGCTTGGAAACCGAGTTACCACTGAAGTGTCCGCCACAAATCCCGTCATGGGCTTGCTTAACAGCATGAGAGGCTTCAGTGGAGTTTAAACAGCGAAGAAGAAGGCCGTCAAAACCTCTTTTATAGAGAAGTCCTCCTAGCATAGTATAGTAAGCGGTGCGCTTGATGAAAGCCCGTCGTGCATTGCTAGAGAGGTTGGGAGGAATGATAGAATGAGCCAAGTAGTCCTCAAGTTGTTTATACCATACATCTTGTGAACTAGAGTCTATGGTGTGGACGAGGTTGATGTCAGTGGAAATGTATGAAGGCAATGGCACACGATGTACCATGGCATAAATTCTTGATGAGGATGATGAAGAAGGAATATGCGAGGCGAGGGAAGCCATGGTGTCAGCAAACTTATTCGTAGATCGAGGGACAGCCTGTAATAAGTGATGGTCAAAAGATGCTAGAAGGGTGTCAACACGGTGCTTGTACCTCTGTAAAATTTTATTTTTACAAAGATATGAACCATTGATTTGATTGATGACAAGTTGTGAGTCACCGAAGATGTTGATGGTCTTGATGTTTAAAGAAAGGGCAGTTTGAAGTCCCAAAATTAAGGCTTTGTATTTGGCCATATTATTGGTACATTCAAAGTCAAGTTTGAAAGACAGGGGCATATGCTCACCCTCATGTGGGATGAGGATAACCCCCACACCCCCACCGACTTGACATTTGGAGCCGTCAAAGAACATCTTCATTTGGTAGAATGTGTCATCAATCGAGAGAGTGGCGATAGATTCATCGAGAAACTCGCACTGAGAAGGTTGATTGTCAGGAAGAGGGGCATCCGCTAGTTGGTCAGTGATTGTTTGCCCCTTTATAGATTTTTGCTGGACAAATTCTAAGTCAAACTCAGCAAGAAGCATGAGCCAACGAGCCATACGTTGGTTTTGATATGGCTTGGTATGCATGTATTTAAGAGGATCAGTGTGAGTGATGACAAAGGTTTTGTGATTAAGAAGATAGTGACGAAGCTTGGTAGTGGCAAAGACTAATGCCAAACATAGTTTCTCGGTATGAGTATACCGAGTTTCATAGTCAACAAGTGTTTGGCTTATGTAGTAGACTGCTTGCTCACGGTGTTGCTCGTCTCGATGCACGATCATGGCACCTAACGAATGATTGGTTGCTGAGATGTAGAGGTAGAAGGGCTGGTCATCTTTTGGTGGAATAAGGACTAGTGGAGAGACCAAATAGTGTTTGAGGGCTTTAAAAGCCTCTTGGTAATCTTTATCCCATTTAAAAGAGACGTCCTTCTTGAGGAGGTGATGAAAGGGTTGGCAGCGGTCAGAAAGCTGTGAAATGAAGCGACGGATGGATTGGAGCTTCCCTTGTAGACTGCAAAGTTGCTTGAGATTAGTTAGAGGTGGCATTTTGAGGATAGCACAAATTTTGGTGGGATCTATCTCGATACCACGAAGAGAGACAATGAATCCCAGGAGCTTTCCTGAGAGGACCCCAAAGACGCATTTCTTGGGGTTAAGACGGACATTGTACTAAAGAAGGTGAGAGAAGATGATCTTGAGGATAGTCAAATGGTCACGACGAAGCTTAGACTTGCCAAGCAGGTCATCTACATAGTCCTCCATGATTTTATGGAGGAGATCGTGAAAAATGTAAGTCATGGCATGCTGATATGTGGTGCCTGCATTTTTTAGACCAAAAGGCATGACCCGATAGCAAAAAGTTCCCCATGGTGTAATGAAGGTGGTTTTGTGCTGATCTTCTGGTACAATCAAGATTTGGTTATATCCTGAAAATCTGTCCATGAGTGATAACATCTCATGACCAGCCGTAAGATCAACAAGTTAGTCAATGTTTGGAAGAAGAAAGTCGTCCTTGAGACAAGCCATGTTGAGGTTGCGATAGTCCGTACAAATTTGAATCCCCCCAGTTGCTTTGGTAACAGGAACGATGTTAGATACCCACTGTGGATAATCAATGGGTTGGATGAAAGAGACAGAGAGAAGACGCTGAAGCTCCTCTTAGACAAGAAGTGCAACACGAGGATGCATTTTGTGAAGCTTTTACCTAATAGGATTAGCCTCTAGGTTTGTGACAATGTTATGAGTGGCAATGTTAGGGTCGATGCTACGTATGTCAGCGTAGGTCCAAGTAAAGGCTTTGCGATTGTCTGAGAGAAATGTGGTATAGTCAATCTGCTCTTGGGTGTCTAAAGATTGACCAATCTTTACGACATGAGGAACATCAAAAGATGAAAGGTTAATGTCAATGGTTGATTCATTTAACATAACCTGCATTTCAGAAGGGAGGGAGCGCTGAATGAAAGAATCATCAGCACCCATATAGGTAAGAATGGCGTCATCGTCTATGCAGTGGATAGTGTTGATGGTTGCCGATTCATCGTCTATCATGCTGGGATAAATGAGAGGGAGAGACCTGGGAACCCCATTGAGTTGATAGGTTAGGGGTTCCAAGTGGATGGTGTTTATGCAAAAAAAACTAGGAGGGATGGAAACCACCGACTCCGTAGGTGAGGATGGAAGAATAGGCGAGTCTGGAAGAGATTAGTCGATGGTGGGTTCGGGGCAAAGGTTTGCAGAAGCCTCAGTGGGTTCTTGGAAACCCAGTCCATATCGTTTCTTTGCATTATCATCATTGGGTGGTTCGATAGGCCGATGGGAGCCTTGTTCATAGCGCCCAAAGCCAAAACCCTTCCATACACACCTATAAAGGCAGGTATGTGCAAAGGTGGGGTTGTCAAGAAAGGAGAAATCGGATGTGAATAGTTGAAGTGAGGAGGAAGGATTTGAGTCAGTAGGAGCTTGATCCAGCCCCCCATAGACGAGATTGGTTCGAAGGCTAGGAGGACCATAAAGAATGGCCATTCCGATTCGACGGTCATAGCTTGGATTTTGATGAAGCTATCCATACTCTTGAGGAGTCTGGAACATGTCTAGAGTAAGAGATATTCTCCAAGTGAAAGTCTTTGGAAGATATCGTCCATGGGGTCCTTGGTTGTTAATTGAGAAGGTGATGTGATGGCAACTGCTGTTTGTGTACTAGTTGACACTTCTGCAGATGGAGATGATGTTTGGGTTGGTGCTTTGAGAGGAATAAGAATGTCATTTGGTTGATAAGTTGTGTTACAAGTCTTAAAAGGGGATGGGTTGGCAGGAATGACATGGACTTGTTTGTCGTGTTCAAATTTGACACAATGGTGAAGTGTTGAAGGGATGCAAGCCATGGCACGGATCCAGGGTCATCATAATAGCATGTTATATTGGAATTCTCCCTCAATGATGTAGAAGAGCTCTGGGATTGTGCGTGGACCAATGCAAATATGGAGGACAACAATGCCAATAGTGTTAGCGGTGGTGTCATTAAAGGATCTAAGGATTGCATCAGTTTTTGATACACAATTCTTGGGAAGAGCCAATTGATCAAAGGCATAGGTAGAAATGATATTAATGCTAGCGCCCCCATCAATCATAACTCGTTTAATATGGGTTCGATCAACATAGGCTATGATGAAAAGAGCAGCATCCTGATCTTCCAAGGTAGAGGTAGGAATCAGAGAATCACTGAAAGTGATAGAGGCGACGGGGGATAAAGAATGGACTAGGGCAGCTAGTGGTTGAGGGTCTTCAGGTTGGACCTCCGCTACTTGTAAGGCTTTGATTAGAGCTTGACGATGCTGGGGGGAGCTTTGGATAAGGTCATATAAGGTCATCTTCACAGGCACTTGGTGAAGTTGTTTTATCATAGAGTCTTTGATTGCCTTTGAAGAAGGGGGTTGGGATGCACCTAAGATGGAAATCTTGGATTTTGGTGGTTGATGTGACTAGACAAAAGGATAGGTCCAAGGAATAGCAGCTTTTTCTTTCACCTTGTCCTTTTGTGACCTAGTGGTTATGTGGATAGCATTAATTTCAAAGATAGGAGGTGAAGAAGGGGTTATGGCCTGCTGGTGAGATGTTGATGTGGTTGAAGAGGTTGGATGGGAAGGTGTCGAGGGTCGGTTAAGAGTGTCCTCAAGGAGAAGAGTGTCTTTCTCCATATAGCGGTGAATGACTGCCTTGAGGGCACAGCAAGTCTCGGTATCGTGTCCTGGCGTACGATGGTATAAGCAAATCTTCGTATCATTGAACCAGGAAGGTTTTGACCCAAGGGGTTGGAATGGCTTGATAGATGGAAGGGTTATGCTAAAAGTCTACAAAAGTTGGCATAATATCAAAGCATATGAACCTACTAAGGGGTCTGTGCCTGTTGATGCATGACGCGCTAGTGACTTTTGCTTGGGAGGTGTTGAAGAAGGCTTTCGTACCACCTTTTGGGTTGGTGGTGCAGCCACATGTGAAGACAGCACTTTCTTCGTGAGAGGTACCAAATTTTTGAGAGGGGGTAGACTTGTGGTTGGCAAAGGAATTAATGGAGGTAATTTTTTTTGGTTAAGGGTCAGAGTAGGGAGCACTCCGATTAGGGTAGAAGGATGAGGGCCTAAAATGGAGGGTAATGTTGACGGTGGAGGAGGGGTTCGCTTCTGTGGTCTGGCAGTCTTCTTCGACTTGGTTAGGAGACTACTATTGGTCGAGCTCTGGTCTAAGTCCACCTTCACTTGCGAGTGAGTGAGGGTAGAGACAGGGCGAATGTCGAGTGACTTGATCGATTTAGATGGGGTAGATGCAGGTTTAGAAGTGAGAGTCTGGTCTTTGTTGAGAGTCTTGGGAGATTCTACCTTGGGAGGATTGGCAACATGAGACGAGAGGGCACGGGGATGTTGAAGAGCTTTAAGACGCTCCCACAATCCCTGGTGCTCCACGGAGAAGTTTGATTTTCTCCACTAGTCGAGAAAATGGTTGAGAAGATGTTGGATGAGGTTTGGGTCCTTGAGAAGATGTGTTAGGTGTGGCAGTAGTCTCGGACCCAAGGTGTGTGGGAGTTATAACTGGATTGTCATTGGTTGAAGAAGATGGAGAGTCAAGTTCTTCTCTTGGTGGAGAAGGAACTGAAGAATGTGACTCCTCAAGCGGGTAAAGGGTAGGGATGATGGTGCCCTCCACTTGTGGTCGAGGAATAGGAAGGGTCGGATCCTCCATAGGCAGCAGGAAGGAGGATGGTGAGACCGGTGGTGCCGGTAAGGTTCAGGCATCCTCCAAGATGAGAGAGGTTGATGGAGAACTAACCGAGGAAAGAGGTTCGTCCACACGTGATGGACTGATAGATGGACTAACCTCTTGAGGTTGGTCGGGGATGAAGGGCGAGACCGTATTGACTATTCGAATGTTGTGTTCATGAGTGTTGTCAATCAAGGTATGGACATTGTTTTGGGTTGGTGGATGATTGGGGAATGGTTGCTTGAAGATGTCGATGCCCTGATTAGGAGGTGCATTGGGATTATCTAGGACAAGGTCACCCTTTTCAAGCATGTCTTGGATTATGTTTTTAAAGGTCTTATAGTTACCTGTGTCATGACCTTTGACACGGTGGTAATTGCAGAAGTCATTTTCCCTATACCACGCAGGGATGGCGCGTGAGGGATCAAATTGTGGAGGTGGTCAAATTTGGGGGAGATTGAGAACCCCCTGTCTAACAAGTTTTTCTAGCATAGACACATATGATTCTCTTAGAGGAGTATACTGTCGTTGTATGTATCTCTGCTGGAATTGGCGGGTGGCGCTCTGAGATGTGGATGGCTCAGGCTGATTGGTTGAAGAGGACATAGGTCTAATGACCACAGCGTTAGCTGAAGCTTTAGACTTAGGATTGGATGATGAAGGTTTAGAAGAAGAGGAGTCATGGATCTTAGAGTTGGGATTCTTGCTCCACAACTTGACTTTATTCTCCTCGATGGCATGTAATTCAAGTTTACGGGCCATCGTGAAGGCTTCGCCGAAGGTGCAGAAGGTCTGAACTCATAAGGTGGAAGAAATATGTTTGGCGCAGGCTTGGGAGAAAATTTCAATAAGTTTGGGTTGGGGTAAGGAAAAGGCGAGTTGATTGATGAGGCCTCTCTAGTGAGCAATGAAGTCAGCTATAGATTCATCCTCGAATTGGCGGATAGAATAGAGGTCCATAATCGAGACCTTCTTGGTGATGTTGATGGAGAAATGATCAAGAAAGAGCTGGGCCAGCTGTGTAAATGTGAAGAGGGAATGGATGGCAAGAGAGCTATACCAGTCAAGCGCAGCACCAGAGAGAGACATAGGAAACATGCATAAGAGCAATGCATCATCATGGGCAATAAGGTAATAGGCATGTCTGAATGCGCGTAAGTGTTGTTGTGGGTCTTTTTTGCTTTGAAAGCGAGAAAATTTGGGAAGCTCCTACTGGTTGGGGTATGGTCTAATCGAGACGGAAGGATGAATGGGCTCATTACAAATTTGCTCATATGAGAGAGCATTGCGTGAGCCAGAAACAGAGGTCTCTAGGCTATACATCTTGTCCATCAGCATTTTGATGATATCTGCTGATGGATTGGTGGGTGGAGCGCCCCCTAGATTATAAGGCGCTTGAAAGATATTGAGAGGGGCATATGACGTGGTTGGTTATGTAGATGCAACATATGGGTAGCTGGTTATTGGAGTGAAAGTTGAAGCCAAGGGCACTTGTGTTATGGGGTTGGTAGGCACAAGTTGGATAGGGGCCGTCAAAGATGGTTGAGGAGTAGCCACACTTGTTGAAGGGTAGACAGTTACTCTTGTGTTGATAGGTGCAAGAGTAGGGGGGATAGAGACCACTAGGTTTTGGAAAGGTGTAGGATTTGGTTGAGTAGTTTGAGGTTGAGGGGGTACCGGAACCCCCATGGAGGTAGGTCTAGAAGGAGAGGTTAAATTTTGAAGGTAAGACACTGTTGGGTTATTAGTCGAGGTGTTGGCTTCATTGTCTATAGGTTGAATTGTAGATGTTGTTGATGTGATCCTTGTCTTGACTAAGGAAATCGGCATCCCATAAATTGGGTTGCCTAGGGAGTCTCGCATTTGGCTATGCACGAGATAGTGCTACAAGGCTTTGACGTTGAGGTCCAAGAATCATGCGAAATCTTGGTCCCCTTCTGGGACAATAGGAGTTTGGGGCGGGGTTGGGCGAGTAGGAGTTCTTTCAGTCTCTGAGTGGAACTCCATTATAGGACTAGTTATGGATGGTGAAGGCGGAAGCAGTTGTTGCCTAGCGTGGTCAAGAAGAGCCTTGGTTTGACTATGTGTCAAAACCATTCAAGGCAAGAAAGGGTCAGGGTTTAGAAAATTGTGTTTTTCAGTCTCAGAAAACCGGAATGAATGTTTAGACAGCAAGAAAGCTGGATTTTAAACTTGCTATTTTTGGAAAAAAAGATTGGACAGTGACCGACGTCGGTAAAAAAAACCGATGTCGGTGAATAAGGCCACCGATGTCGGTCAAATAACTGATGTCGGTGGAGAAAAGTTGCCGACGTCGGTTACAAAACCGATGTCGGTTACTGTGTTTTCCAAAAACTCAAAAAATTTAAAAGTTTTTGGAAATAAAGAAGACAACGTCCTTACCAGCTCAAAAAAAATAAATAAAAACAGAAAATAAGATGAGGACAGGCAGATCCTAAGCATTTAAATCCCTAGAAATAATTTTATTAGGATCGTGTGGCTTATGCCTTAAAGTGATGTTTGGGGAGGTTGGCTGTTAGAAGGGTCCTAGAAGAGGTAGTCTAAAGATGGTTTCAGGTATGTTTAGGCACTCAAAAGTCTATGTTAGGTTCTGTACTTGGCCTGGTGCTAAGGAGCAAGCTCCCCTCACTTCACGATTCCAGTGGTAAGCTGGTCTTGCTTAGCCAAAATATACTTCCCCTATAGATTAGACTCTGCCAGAGAATAGAGTGGGCTTTCCCCTTGGTGGTGAAATCCAAGTAGGATCACCGAGACGGGTAAGGTATCCGTTGGGTGATGAAATCCCAGTCAGGCCTTGTCTCAGGTGAGTTTGATGTTTGATTTAGTGCACGTGGTTTGGTTGTGTAACATCAAGTGATCTACGATTAATTCAATATGTGGTTTATTAATTACTAAGTGTGGACTAAGAAATGCAAGCAAACAAAAATGGAATGCAATATATTTTTAAGCCCCAAATCGAAATGTTAAGTTGGAATGAAAACAAGTTGAGAAAGGGTTGAAGAGTATGATTTGTGACTAGTCTAGAAATGCAAGAAAAGAAAGAAAAGTTCTTTTTATTCCTGCTTATGATGTCTTTTAGAAAAGAAGAAAGAGGTGAAGAGGGAGAAACCTAATGCACCTAAATGAAAAAAGAAAGAAAGGAACCCAAGGAAGGCCCTAAAGGTCCCACCGGGCGTGCCAGAATGTTTCTATGCTATTTCGCTTTCACACTCAAAGAGAGAAAATGAGAAACTTAAAGAAATGGTCAAGGCTTGTATGTACCTGGATGTAGTCGTGCGCACCGTTATCCAGACATTGTGAGAACTCCTCTTTGGTTGTGGAGGATGACACCTGAAAGAGATAGACACTAAAACACGAAAAACGTTAGCTGATAAGAGGGTGGATTGCCAAGCAAAAGCTTGGTCCTAGAAGCACTAAGACTTCTTGGAGGATGACAATCCACTGTTAAAATAGAATATGATAGAGACAGAAAAGAGAAATAATAAAAGACTGAAAAGAAAGAACTGAAAGCAAATGCGTACCTGATAAGCTGCAATCTGCTTAGCACAGTCATCGATGTCGGTGATATTGCCGGCGTCAGTCAGGAAGTCACCGACGTCGATTAGACTGCCGAAGTCAGTAGGGGAAATGGACGAGGTCAGTCAGGGTAATGGCCAGGGATGGGTTACAGGTCTAGTTTCTAGTTTGCAAGATGGATTGTGGTCTTGTCTGTGAGTCAGGGAGTTTGTTTGGGATGGTAAAACAGTAGATATAATCTTTAATAAGAACTAAGGCAGAGGGTATGTTGTCAAGAAAAGGGGTAAGGGGCAGGAAAAAGGCCTTTCAGCCTTTTCGTGAAGCAATTTAGTCAGGTTGATTAGATTGGTCTTAAGATGGTCTGTAGGTCTCTGATAGCTTGTGTTGAGTTGATTGGATAGAGGGTGTTGTCTAAAGAGAGACTAAAGGGGTGTTAGAGGCAAAGAAAAGGGAATAAGGGGTGAGAGAAGGCTTTTCAGCCTCTCCGAGAAGAACAGGGAAGGTTGGGTCAAGGATGCTTGGAATAGATGGTAGACAGAATGCTAATATATTTGAAATGACACTGAAATAAAAATAGTACAAATACTTAGCTGTGACACAAGTTGGCAAAGGTGCAGAAGCTGTGTTTTCGTTGTTGCTGGTGATGGAGAATCGTGCAATCCCTATGCAGAATGTCTGATGCAAGACCTCAGTGCCTAGAGAATGTTGTCAAGAATGCTGATCCCTGTGAGAAAACAAGAAGCCAGAACACTAGAAAGCAAAAGCACGAGAACTTTGTTTCGCCAGAAGAGGTTTTGAGATTCGTGATTAACTCCAGAGATTAACGATTTGTGATTATATCTGTCCAAAGGTTAGAAATTTTGGTTTAAGTAAAACTGACGTTGGCGATCCCGCTGGCGTCGACCGACATTTGACCGACGTCGGCGGGTGGAGAACGGGTAAAAGAGCCACCAAGCCCATTCTCCATCCGCCAAGTGCACTATCCGTTGGAGAATTGTCGAAGGTTGGGCTAAATACGCACGAGAATTGGTTAGGCGGTTAGAAAGAAGTAAGAATAGGTCTTGGGTGAGTCATAGGGTGGGAAATAGTCCAAGGCAAGGTGTCAGACGAGGTGTTATAGGTGATGTGTCAAAGGGGAGGATATTAATAATAAATTATTATTTTTAAATTAGTAAGTGCTTGGTTTAAGAATGGGTTAGGAATGGACCAAGGGGGAAGATGACCAAGGGTTAGACACGATTTCGGTGTCTACACTATCCTACCTCCTTGAAAAATGGATTGTCTTCTTATAGGTCACATGGTGATTTTGGATAGCCTTGCATAGTTTATAAGTGGATTTCATTCATTAGTGTCTTCCTTAAACCTCTTGATTATCCCTTATATTCAAGACATTGTATATGACCTCCATGTTGAAATACTCATGCTTGAAGGTCCTTATTGAGTAGTGTGATCAGATTCAATCTTTATTCATGTTCTTAGTGTAGTATGGTCAAGTGGAGGGTGTTAATTTGGTGCATCACCTCCCTAGTTTAGTTTACTTTCAGCTCTCCTACCCTTTTCCTTTGCAAGTAATAAATATAGTATTAGTTTCAAGGTGAAATCATCAAGGGAGATAACCCTATCTATAGGTTCACCTCACTGATTAGGCCACCCATGGCCTATAAGTGTCTCCATGTTATCACTTAAATGAGGAGGCTTGAATAATATCATCAAGGGTGCAACTTTTTATGATAACACTAACCTTGAGTCTTTCACCTCTCAAAAAGCCTTATAATCATCTTATCCTAAGAGTAATGCAAAATAAAAAAGTAAACCCAAAACCAATCCTACATCTCAAAGTACCACTAAACCTAAAGACAATAACTCTAAACCCAAGGAGTCTTCTAAATCTAAGAATAAATCTAGCCTTTTGTGCTCCTTTTGTGGGGGGGGGGGGTTGGTCATGTAGAAACTAGGTGTTGAGTATGCAGTTAGAAAACACAAGATATCTATATCCATTCCACCTCTTTCCAATGAGCATGGAAAAGCACTTAATGTTGTTGGTAGATATCAATCACCTACTATAGATAGTTGGATTATATATTCTGGTGCTTCTCACCACATGACTTCTTCTAAGGAGTCTTTTATATCTCTTAGTTTGAGTTCTACTTCTGAAATTAAGGTTGGAGATTCTTATTTTATTTATATTAAGGGAAAAAGTGACGTCTAACTTGTTATTGGCTACTTCAATGATGCACTATATGTTCTTGATATTACTTCACATTTACTTTATGTTTATCAAATTTGTCATTCTGGTCAAGGTAAGACAATGACTTTCACACCACAAGGGGATGAAATTTGAACCTTGTTGGAGCCTCATTAACTTGTTGCATAATGTTTTATTGATCATAGTTCCAAACTATATCACTTTGAGGGTTTTGATGACACTTCCTCTATGGGGTCATGCTTGGTTTCTCATACTAGTTCTGAGAGTAAGCTTTGGCATAAGAGATTTAGACATCTTAATTATAGATATTATAAGGATTTGATCACTTATGGTATGTTTTATGATATTCCTAGAGCTTCTTGTCTTGATGGAGTTTTCCCTATTTGTGAATTAGGAAAACAACACCAAGATCCATTTCCTAAGGGTATGTCCAAGAGAGCTTCTTCACCTCTTGAGCTTGTACATAGTGACTTGATGGCTTTGTCTACTTCTTCTTTCACTGGAGATAAATGCACTTAAATTTATTGATAATTTCTCAAGGAGTAATTGGCTTTATTTTTCAAGTAAAAGAGTTAAGTTTTTTCCACACTTCAAAGACTTCAATGCTTTGGTCAAGAATCAATCTTCTAGTTGTATAAAGAAGATTTTCACTGATAATGGGGGGGCAATACTTCAGCAAAGAGTTTTTTTGAGTTTTTGGCAGCTCATAGAATTGTTGACCAACATTATGTTCCTTCTACTCCATAATAGAATGGCTTAGCAGAAAGGAAGAACCAAATTTTAAAGGAGATAGGTAACTGCATTATGCAACCTTGGGATTTACCTCTTGTATACCAGTAAAAAGAACTTAATTGTAGAAACTACATTCATAATTTCACACCACATAGAGCACTTAAGCATTTGACTATAGAGGAGGCTTAGTTTGGAATTAAGCCTGATGTCTCATTTTTTCAAGTTTTTAGAATCCATGCTTGGGATTTTGTACCAAAGAAGAAAAGGAAAGCCTTGGATAAGTAGAGCAAACCCTTGATCCTTGTAAGGTATTATGAGGACATAAAAGCTTATCATTTTGGATCTGGATACTTATGATGTTATTTTTTGATCATATGTTCAGTTTGATAAGCATTTATCTTCTCATGATTCTTCATCTTCTTCCATGTCCTTTTATTCTTCTTTACTCCCATATATTGATGATTCTTGACTTCATATTGAGTATTCCTTCTTTGAAGAGCCAATACAGGAGGCCACTAAGGAGGTTATGGATGTAGACTTATATGTGGATCTTATTACAACTATGCCTAAGTGGGCTCATATTATAGCTTCTAAGGTAGCACTTTTCATACATGATATTCCACCCAGTAGGCATCATCATGCACATTCTATAGGTTCTGAAATTTTGTGTCAGGTATTTTCTAGGGATGCATAATCTTTTTCACAGGTTCATAGGATACAGAAGTGGGATGATGTAATGACATATGAGTATTCTTATTTGATGAATAATCATACTAGGGAGTTGGTCTCTCTTACTAAGGGAAGAAATTTGGTTAGATGCAAGTGGATATAGCACACCAAATATGTAGATGATGGGTTTATTGACAAGTATAAGGCACATCTTGTAACAAAGGGTTTCTCACAAGTCAAAGGTATTGATTACTGTAAGACTTTTTCCCCTATTTCCAAAATGGATTATGTCCTCCTTGTACTTTCTCTTACTACATCACAGGATTGGCCAGTTTACCAAATGGATGTAAATAATGCCTTCTTACATGGAGATTTTCAAGAGGAAATCTACATGGATCAAAATCCTAGGTTTTTTCATGATTTTTCTCTTATTTGTCAACTATGAAGGTCTCTCTATGGTCTCAAATAGGCTCCTCGACCCTGGTATGAGAATATGGATTATTTTCTTCTATCTATTAGCTTTGTTCACTACCACTCATACCCTTATATCTAGGATGTTGGAGAGGATATTATTATATTGGTTTTGTATGTTGATAATATAATTATCACAGGTAGCTCTTCTTCTCATATTTAGGCTATTCAATAGGATCTTTTAATGTAGTTTGATTAACAGATCTTGGTCGTTTGCACTTTTTTCTTAGTCTGTAGATTTATCAATCAGATTCATGGACTCATTTGAGTCAGCATAAGTATATCCTTAATCTTCTTCAACATTTTTTCATGGCTAATTATAAGCCAAGTCCCTCTCCTTTCCAGTCTGGGGTCATTCTTACTTCCACCTACACTACTCCTCTTTGTCATCCTACATTGTATAGGCAGTTGGTTGGAAGTCTCATGTATTTAACCCATACTTGGCCCAATGTATCTTTTGTAGTTGGAATTGTATCTCAATTTTCACATTTTCCTCATTATAGTAATTGATAGGCTGCCAAAAGGATTTTATGATATCTGCAGGGCACTTCCCACTTTGGATTATACTACACCACAGATTCTACTCAGTTGGTTAGCTATACTGATTCATATTGGGTAGGTTCTATTAATGACATGCATTCCACTTTTAGATACTTATTTGTCATGGTTCTACTCTAGTTTCTTAGGCCTACAAGAATCAACATGCTATTACACTTTCATCTACAGAGGTAGAGTATAGGGTATCAGTCATAGTGAGTTGATAGGTTCTTTGGATTCAACTGTTATTGACAGAGTTGGGATTCATAGAATTCACCTAGTTTACTTTGGTGTGACAACCAAAGTGAAATTCACATTTATCACAACCCTATTAAGCACTAGTAGACCAAACATATTGAGATTCACATGCACTTCATTTGTCAGCACATTCAAGATGGAGTTATTTACTTGGAATACATTCTAACTCAACATCAAGTTGTCGACATCTTTACGAAGCCTTTTTCATCACCTCATTAACTTGAGTTATGTGGCATGTTTTGGGTTTCAAAAATTGTCCTTGGAGGGTGTTTGTGAGGACATCTTTTTTCTCCATTTCTTCATGGATATATTGTACATGAGTATCTAATCAGGGCTTGTTTTTGGGACTCATATTGTGGATATGCCACTTTATTTTTGGCCCTTAGCTTCACTTGAGGGGGAGTGTTAAAGTAGGTTATTTACTCATGTTTACCAAGGTGCTTTAACTTTAATTTTATTTAGTTATTCCCACCCACTTATGCATGGATATTTCATTTATCTTATTTTCGATATTATGAGATATTACATATTTATGTCTTAGATATTATGGAGATATTTTCTAGTTATTTATATCCTTTAGGGATAGTTGTCTCTTAGTCCTAGGTTTGATCTCTTAGCTTGATTTATTAGTTATGATTGATCGCTTAGCTTGATCTGTTAGTTATGATTGATCTCTTAGTTATAATTAATCTTCCTTACCTATATATGCAAGGCACATTCGTATAATATATGATATTGTTGTTCTTTTATTTTGCATATTTATATGTTGTTAAATTACTTTCAGATTATTGTTTTTATGAATGTGATGTTTTACTAACACCATAGATCTTTGTGGCTCGGAACACTTTGATTTTTGTTCCTTTCAATCTCCAAGGTCACCTTATGGGTGAGAGGGGAGAGCATACACAATCAATTTTCCCCCCCACACACAAAGGTTAATTGCTTAAACTATGATTATGATAAAAAATTATCTTTAAAAGGAAGGTTTGATTACTTATTTTGACATGCAGTCCTGCCAACAAAATTTTAGTAGTTTGATACAAGATCCTAAGGGGCAAATTGAAAACCAAACTATTAGAAATCAAATTTGTTATTATATAGAGTAAAGCCACTGATACATAGGTCTAATATGTTATTGCACATGTCAAAGTTGCCAGAGATAAGAAATGGTCAAATGTTAGTCAAAATCAAAATTGTTGTTACAATAGCAAAGTATCCACTAGTTGAAAATCTTCCATAAAAGATTTACAAAGCCAAAATATTTTTTTATGGATGGATGCACCTTTTCAATACCTTATTTTTTTTGTAAACAAGATGTCAAACAGACATCCGAGTCAAAATTTGTGCCCTCTCAAAGATGGGTTTTCTAGTGTTGAATCACAATGCAAATCCTCCACTAATGATGTCAAAGCTACCACTAACGATGGCGAAATAGCTAGTCGATAATGGCAACTTTGAAAATACACAAAATTAACATGCAAAATCACTAAATTTTGGGTCAAATCCATTATTTTCAACTGTGAATTTGCTAATGTATAGAACAAAGCCACTATAGATAGATAAACAATCATAAAAAGACTAAAGACTAAACAAAGCTACTAAAGTTAGATGCAAAACCACTATTTACGATGATAAAGTCATGAATGATGATAATGAAGCCAGTATTTGACAATGGCAAATTTGCTTCAAACAAAAATGGTTAGCTAAACAAAATATAGTTAAAATTCAAAGCCATTAAAGATTAATGTGAAATTGTTGCCTTCAAGTGCAAAGCCATTGTTATGTAGTAGTAGTATTGTTATCAGCACTTACATATGTTAGAAATGCAAAAATGCTATGAATTGAGTCCAAACCACTAATAGTTAAATGAAACTACCAAAAATTTAGTCAAATTCCTTGATATGTTAAGTGAAGTCACTATTACGCAAAGTGAATCCACTACTAGCTTGGGCGTGGCAATTTCATGCAAAACAAATGATTTTTTTATGTCAATTCAACTTATGATGATCTTGCAAGCTAATCTAGAGAACCTAAATGCCTAACAACCAAATTTCAAGTGATTTATCCTATTGTGGTCTCCAAAAATGTAATGCAATATGAAATTTTAGAGTTCTACACTAGGAACAATGAAAATGCAATTCAAAATTTCTACCCTAAATCTAATTACAAAACCTCATATTAAAGCTAAAGTAAAAAGTATCCAAAATGTAAAATAAATGAAGCATAAACAACAAGATTATACCTCAAATTCACAAGTGTATTCTTCCTTCTTTCTGTGTGGATGTGTTCCAAAATACTTGAGGGATTAATGCTTGATTTGGAATGTTTGATTGCTTGTTGACTCAAGGTTTGGGTGGCATTTTGATATGGATGCTTGATTGCTTGGCAAGGTGATGGAATGATGCCATTACAAGATTTCACATTCAAAGCTCTTTGTTTGCATGGGGGTATAGCTCAATATATATAACTACATATGAGGGATCAATGGCTAGGATTTAGCGAATGGTGGATTAAAATTGATGGCTCAGATTTGATGTGAGAATTGGGTAGCTAGATTATGGAATTAAAAATTCCATGGAGGATTCTAGGGAAGGTGGTGAGGGGATCAAGGTAGATTCGAGGATTCTATAGATGATTAGGAAAATAAATTAGGATTAAATTTATATTAATGATGTGATTTTTGAGAGTGTTAGTGAAGGTAGGTGGCAAGGAATATAAAATTCCTTAATAATTATGAGGAATTGATTAGAGACTAAATAGGATGATAAGTGGATGATTAATTGATGCAAGGGATGCTGTAAGGTTAGTGTGATGTCGAATGATGTAAAGGGTGATGTTAAGACAATGATATTATTATGGTTAGAGATGATGATAATTAATGATGCATAATGATAAAAATTAGTAATGATAGAGGAATGGTGAATTTTAGATGTTTATAGCATATAGATGCACATAATTATCCCAATTTATTGAACTTCAGAAAGTGTCTTTGATTTATAATATGTATCAAAGTGTTCCAAAAATCAACCTAGTGATTGAGATATAAATTATCTATACACAAATAAACATGTCTCTGCAATCTTGTAAAGTCAACACTATATATAGTTCTCTCTTGGTCTTGTTTAATTAATCAGTGCATTTCATCCAACATGGGAAGGAGACCACTCAACATCAACAATGTCTCTATATCAATCAAAAGGTGTATCTAATATTTAGCCATGTCCACTTTTTGTGATGCTATGACATTATTCCCAATAAGGATGGATGCTCATTGTATACCCTATGCACTGGTTCATACAATGAGATTCACCTGGTGTCAACCTATTTTAATAGTTTATGCTCATCTTTTAGACCTCCTAAAAAGTTTTAGAACTCCATGAATCTTTTAGGACTATGAAAAAATAAAGCATGCACATCATAAACAAGTTCTTCAGATTTTGATACATATCTAAATTTGTTGACTATTTTGTATGCTAGATTCATTCTATGAGCCATATAGTGAATGGCAATCATATACAAGTAATGGGATGTTTGGAGTCTTACACAAATACTATTTCAATTACCTTCCATTACATATCCCCCATCTTCCCCAACACATACCAACTTTGTTGCAATTTCAAAATCATCCATGCCACCAATCTCTTTTAAACTACTTATTACCAGTTCACAAAGCTTTTCATAATTGTAGTTTGCATTACAATTTTTTGTTAGCTTATGAAGAACGAATAAATGATATTGTCTCACATGATTCTCAATAGTGTAAACATGCATACAAACCTAATAAATATTAACTACCAATGTCACCTCATCAATAGACGGTGACACATAGTGCATGCTTAATTTTATTTTTCGTGTCTTTTTTCTCAACCATAGCTAGGCATTTCACCCAATCCCAACCATTGATTTTAACCGATGAGAAAGAGAAAAGTGTGGGACACCAATAAAAGTGAGTGTGGTCTTATATTAAAGAAAATATGTTATAGGATGACCTCTTTTAAGAGTGTATAAAGCAATGGCTAGCTAAATTGTTTTACCTAAATGACTAGTTTGAAGGATAATTTCAAATTGAGATAGAATTTTCTCTCCATATTCATCAAGTATTCTTTGATTTCTCATGTTTTCCTCATATGATTTGGCATTCCTAATATGAAAACAATCTTCCATAATTTCCATCTAGAAACATGCTTCACAATTCCATTCTCAGTTTTCTTTTTTGTATATGTTCCATATATGCTTCTCAATAATATCTAATTTTAGTTACATTGAAATTGTCCCCACCAAGTTTCCAACTATAAATTATGCATTTGCATTCCTTGGGAGCTTAATTTTTATTTTCATTTGCAACAGGGTCAATAAATGGAAACTCGGCCATCCATTCTAACATGAAATCCCTTCACAAGCCCTATTTTTCTTTGCTTTCTCTTTCTGGTAGAATTCAGTGTCCTAGAATATTTTTGGTCATGTAATTTATTCAAGATTGTTGGAATTTCCACTTCCAAAAAATCAATATGTTAGATCTCGATGTCCTAGAAGTAGTTTTGAATTATAATCCTTCCAGTGATGCATATTTAGACTCATTCAATGGGACATCTTCAATCGAAGGCATTTCATTGTTGTCGTCATTGACAATGTCAAACATTAAATTATCATTTAACTCATTCTGAGTTTCAATTTGATTTTTATCATCATACCTTGACAATGATGGAGATGAATCAAGTGACAAAGATGGTTTCTCAAAATAAGATCCAATACTTCCTATCCTAGTTTAGGTTTTGCACTTGCTTGCTTTCTTGAGGTTTCTCAATTACTTTTCATTTTCTTGTAAGGAAAGTTTTTGTGTTATTGATAGAGTTGAATTGTTGGAGCAGCATCGTGTAAAATCTTTGCATGCTTATAAAAGTATCGCTTGCCTATAATAACATCTCATGCTTCAAAAAATATTGCTCTTCTATAAAAGCATCACATGCACTAGAAAAGTGTCATGTTCCATGGAAAAGCATTTTGAGCTTAGAGAAACATCACAAGCTTAGATGAGCATCATAGAGTTAGATAAGCATCACAGGGGTAGAAAAGTATTGCAGCGATAGAAAACCATCTTGAGCTTAGAAAACCATCACATTTATGTAAATACATCATAGGTTTATAAAAGCATCACATTGATATAAATGCATCATAGGATTAGAAAAACATTACATAATAGAAAAGCATCGCAAAGCTTACAAAGCATCGCATAGATGGCAAAAAATCATCAATCTATAAAAGCTTTGCAGAGATGGAAAAGTATCACAGCTTTGAAAAGCATCATTATCTAATAAAGTTGATAAATATATAAATTTTCAAAAAAGATCACAAATATGCTTTATATTTGGATGAATAGATTTACTTATACGCTGGAGACTGCAATGTTGAAAGAGTTTTGAATTGAATTAATAGATTTCTTAATTCGCATTCAATAGTGCTTGATTTATTCAAATCCTTTCATACTCGCCCAATCGCTGAACAATCTGAATTCAAATCTCACCAAGAAGAAAAATTACATTTAATTTTGAGTATATATATTACTACATTTAATAGATTTATGTTGCATATAATTAGCAACTTTAATTACATTTCAAATTTTACCTTTAAGATTTTGGTGATTGTGATTTCAAGGCCCATAGAATGTGTAGCAATCTAAACATTGTTTAAAATCCTAGACCATCAATTTGTTGGTGATCCAAAAACAAAACCCCATTAGAATTAGTTTGGCTATTCGAATAGAACACAATAACGTGTATGGATTTTTTTGGGCAAACTGTTGGGTGGTCAAACATTATCCACATAACCAATCCCAAGTTTAGAAATCCCCAATATTCACCTAATTATAAATATTCATCCCCAAAATTTCCCCAAGTTCAACATCCTTTCATCAATTGTACACATCTTAAGCTTCTCCAATGCTTTTTGGACAAGGTCATTTTACGATGTGGTCATGAATTTATGGCCTTGATAAGGTGACCTAGGAATTTTGCTCAATATTATCTCATAATTTTGTCCCAAATTGTCACCTAGATCACAACTATGTTAGAACAAAGATTAGGAAAATTCATTAAGGAGATTAACGTTATATTGTTTTCAACCCGATTCAGATGGTAAGTTGGGACATGTAGCCTCATTGGGTTCAAGCAAGTTTTTACAATTTTATCATTGTGAGCTTCAACATGATCCATGTTGTCAAAGATAGATAATGGAAGTTATGTGACTTTTTCATTGTTTTAGCTTCTTGAGATTTTCTGAAAGGTCACTAATATTAGAGTTCCCCTTTTTGTGATTTGAAGGTCAAGTCACTTTGTAGTCGTTTCTCCATTTCCCAAGGTTGAAAAATTAGAGTTATTAGTTTTATCAATAAAAGCAATAAATTATAACATGTCTAGTGTGTATATTAGACTTCTATGATCGGAAGAGCAAGCCTCATGAGCTTTGTTGAGTCCAACGAGTGTTATTTCATCTAGTCGCTTCCATTTAGTACAATTCATCGAGTCTCGGTAATTTTCAAGATTGTTCGCAAACATAAGGTATAATTTTCATGTCTATCTTGTTTGAGAATGCTTTCTTCAGGTCTTGATAAACATATATTTTAGTGTAGGCAACTCTGCATTAGTATCATTTGTGTCTTTAACATATCTACAAATCAAATTTCCAAATGTAAGAGAGCTTTGTTCTAAAATTCTAATGGAAGAGGCAGATAACCATATCCAAATTTGTACCCTGGAGAATGTTTCCTCGATGACGAAACCAAATTAGGTCTAAACAGTTGAAAATCCAAGTTCCACCTTGAAAAAACTTGTCTTTCTCTGCCTGCAGGGGAAACGTTACAATGAAATATCCCCAAGTTTCATACCTTCCACTTCTAAATACTCAATGTCCTAATGCTTTCCTTGATAGAAAAATTCTTACAAACCAAGAAATCAAAGCACAAATTTGCAACATAGAAATATATCATTCATTAGGTGCAGAGCTCAACTCTAAAGTTGGAACAACATCACACTTGGTCATGCATCTAAACGAAGATGGAAACGATAAGATCTCAATTTAGGGTTTCTGTTAGCATCCTGAGAGACATATCTGCAAATTTCACCATTATAAGTATAAAGGGTGGATTAGACAAGTCGACCACATCCTCTGTTGTCAAATGGAAATTGAGAACAAAGGAAGCACAAGAAGTGATCAAAAAGCCTTCTCAAATAAAGATAATATAGGAATTTCACTAACATAGCATGCACAATCATTATCGGAATTGTCAAACAGGGAAAAAGGGCAACTTCAGAAGGCTGCCATGCTTAGTGCGAGGGAACTTGAACATTGCATTGCCATTATCTTTGGTAAATTTAAACTTCTGCACCAAATGGCACAAGCATTAAAGCAATTAAAAGTACATTAGGAAAGCTTCCCCACAATATAGAACTATTGAAAACCAAAAAACAGATCCTGCTACAGGAGCTAACGGTGGGGAGCACCAAATTCAGGGCATTGCAATCAATATACGATGTCATGATGGAGATCATGTCAGAGCTTGAATTTGTGCTCATTTGTATATTTTAGTTGTTCTACAATTCCTCTCAACAAGATGGATCTTACTTTTTGGAATTCCATTATCTTATTAGACAATGGATTTGACTTTGTTGATTTTAGATTGAGATTAGGACTGGCCAACCTATTAGCATAAGTATTTTTAGCATACTACTGATGCTAAATTTATCTTAATTTCATGTTCATCTTAATAAAATTTCGATTTTTTACAGATTAATTGATACCTTTTCTTTGGGCATGATCTCATGTCATAAAATTGACAATTCAACACTTTTAATTTTAACAGTTGTAATGATTTTTTTGTAAATGGGAAACATAAAGAAAAATAATTGAGGATTACTTTACATCAGTCCATTTAATATTTTGTTCTTCGAGACATCATAGGACTGGAGCTCTTTATTGTGGTGGTCTGTCCTTGATAAATCATACACCAAGGCCTCTATTGCTGTCCTCATCCCCATCAGGAATGTGCTGCATAGGAAACCTACTGCTGTCTGTAACATCAGGTGGATGGTAGGCACATATTGTCATTGCAGTCCACATCTTAGGAGAGGGTAACAACTATTATGATGAATGAGTTAAAACTCAAATAGGTGAACGAAAATTCCAACAGGAAGCAACGTAATCATTGTCAAGTGGTGCCCATCCATCATAAGATTCTTGTCGATCGCATTCATCCCCACAACCAGAATGTTTGATAGCTACTCTGTAGTGCTTGAGTAGGGCCGAATTCAACACTAGCCTAGTTTGCTATAACAACTCTCTTCCCTGCATGCGCAGTTACAAGAAAGGTGATCTGCTCATCAGATAAAACTTAACTTGATTTAATAGGATGTGGTAAATGGCCATTAGTCAGGCACATGTCAGTTTTATTTGTCAAGATTATTCCTTCTATAAAAGGCAAAGTATAATCTATATCTACAAGAACCATTTATCAAAAAATGAAAAAAACAGGAGGGGAGGAGGGAGGGGGGCTCCTAGTTACCAATGCAAAGGTGAGTTGCAATGCTTGTCAAAATGCAAGCCATGTTTATAGCTTACTTGAGTTAGTATTACCAATAATTCCCACAAGAACACTGTCCATCTTTAAAATGATGGTATCTATTGGCATCTCTTATAATGATTTCTCTTGCAACAATCCTGGAGATGAACTTGACTGCCGAGTGACAATCACCACAAACTCGAAGGTTTTTAATGACCCGAATGGTTTCCCCAGGGGATGTGTTTAATAGCCCAAATGCAATTGCCAACTTCTCGCTATGATGGCAGAGAGCTTGCTCCTTCTGCTCCTCTTCAACATCATTCAACACAAACCTTGTATCAGGAACATATCCTAATGCCCTCATCTCTCTAGATAATCTGTCCAACTCTGTATAGATTGCTTGCATTTGTGGGTGTGACCTATCTCCTACAAGGAAACTGTGCAGCTCTTTATGAACCTCAATCCAACTGCATCCAGGTGTCTTTTTCACCCTTCTAACTCTCATCATTCTCTGCACTTTATCAACGTCATTCCACCTACCAGCTGTGGCGTAAATGTTTGAAAGAAGCACATAAGATACGGAATTTCTAGGTTCCAACTCAAAAATCTGTTCTGCCACATGTTCCCCTAACTCAATATTGTTATGTATTCTACAGGCACTAAGCACACATCCCCAAACAGTAGCATCAGGTTTTATTGGCATATTGTTGACAAATTCTAGTGCTTCATCCAGGCGTCCAGCACGGCCAAGGAGGTCGGCCATGCAGCTATAGTGCTCCATTACAGGCATGACATTATAATATTCATTCATACGGTTGAAGTATTGAATGCCCTCATCTGCAAGGCCAGCGTGGCAGCATGCAGACAAAACACAGACAAAGGTGACTTGGTTTGGACTAATTCTAGAGTTTTCCATTTGTTGAAAAAGTTTGAGGACTTCCTTGCCATGGCCGTGCATAGCATATCCTGCAATCATTGTTGTCCATGAAATAACAGTTCTTGCATTCATTTCATTAAATAGTTCTTGTGCCTTGCCTAGGTTTCCACATTTCCCATACATGTCTATAAGAGCATTAACCACAGAGATATCTGAGTGAAATCCATTCCTGATTATTTCTTCGTGGATTTCCATCCCCTTTCCCAGAGCTGCCAAGTTAGCGCATGCTGGAAGAACGCTGGCAAAGGTTTTGGAATCTAGCATAACACCTGCAGACTTCATCTCTTGAAATAGTTTCAGGGCTTCAACACTGCTCCCATTTTGTGCATTTCCTGCAATCATTGCTGTCCATGAAACAATGCTTCTTTCAGGCATTTTCTGAAAGAGCTTCATGGCCTCATCCATATGCCCATTTTGTGCATATCCCACAATCATAGCTGTCCAGGACACTGTATCCCTTACAGGCATTTTGTCAAACAGAATGCGCGCCTTCTCCACATTGCCACATTTTGCATACATGTTTATGAGACCACTCTGCAAAAAGACATCAGAATGAAATCCACATCTGATTATCTCTTCATGAATATCCATGCCCTTTTCCAGAGCTGCCAAATTCGCACATGCCGGCAGAACGTTAGCAAACGTCTTAGGATTTGGCTTCAAACCTTCCAATTTCATTCGCTGAAAAAGCTTCAGGGCCTCCATTTCCCCTCCATTGTGCGCATATGCTGCAATAATAAGCGTCCAGGATACCACGTCCCGTTGAGGCATTTTGTCAAACAGTTTGCGTGCAATCTCCAGGCTACCGCATTTTGCATACATATCTACGAGGGCGCTCTTTACAAAAACATGTTTATCAAATCCATTCCTGATTACTTCTTCGTGGATCTTCCTACCCTCTTCTAAAGCTTTCAATTTTGCGCAAGCTGAGAGAACTGTTGAGAAAATAAAGTGGTCTGGGCGTACATCTGTTTTAGCCATTTGGTTAAACAGTTGCAAAGCCTGTTGTGCAAACCCATGTCTGGAATAAGCTGAAATAACGACAGTCCAAGAACATACATCTCGCACAGGCATGGCGTCAAAAACTCTGGTAGCGTCAGCCAGAGTTCCACATTTGGCATACATGTTAGCAAGGGCATTCCAAAGAATATTGTCAGGTTGGAATCCCGTTAAACCGATGTGAGCATTTATTAGTTTTCCCTCTGGTAAGGATTTTCTGTCAGCGAAGGCCTGCAATAAAGAAATATAAGTAGAGGAGTGTACATGGTGATCCACAGCACGTAAATTGTGAAGTCCCACTTTCACGTGCTTGGCATTGGCTGAAGAAGAAATTGTAGACATTCTGAACTGACGGGGAAGCATTTCCCACACAAATGGTATGGTGGTTTTATTCTTTTGAGAATTCAACGAGGTTTGAGCACCCATTGCCATTGACGAAAGAGTTGGGTTGTGTAATAGTTAAGGGTTGCCATTGTTCACTATAGCATCCTGCGAACTGTCAGCAATATCAGATATTGGAGCCAGGTTAACTGGCGGCCGCTTCCACTTAATCAAATTTGGATTTTTTAAACTATTTAATTTGTTAATATTTTCAGAGCTATGCAGCGCACCCTAATGTTTGCTTTATTAAATGAATGAATGAATTATTAAGTCGGAGGCTTATACGATGAGGAACCCCTCGAGATTTGTCTCACAGGAGACAAAATAGAAGAATATTCGTTTCGCTGACATGGCAATAATCTGTATATGGGGACAACAACAATGCTTCAAAGGTGAGAGACATCTTTACCAACGACGATGTTTAACAAGCACTGGGCATGGTGTGGAAAGAGTTTCTCACAGGAATCCAACTCCAATTATCCAAACGGCTATAAATTTTTGTTCGTTCTACATGCCATTAAAGACCGTTCACAACAGGTTTAGTATAAGTATAAATACATTTCTACTTAGAATTTATAGTAAAATGATAAGTTAATCATGTAGATATATTGCAGGGCAATTTACAGTAAAATGTCACCGACTCCAACCTCTTCCGTGACAATTTTATTACTCTTGGTGTCATCATTCGTCTGCTCTGAGCCGTACTATATGGAAAAGTTAGGTATTGCCCAAGGAAGCATTGTATTTTTTTCTCTTTTTATTCAAATATTCGCCTATATGTTGTTGTTAAGGTCCAACTTACTATTGGATTTGATCTTCATATCTTTTGCGTAGACTTTAAAGGATTCATCAATAAAATAAGAGACATTGGAGGATAACGAATTCTGTTAAGAACTATAAATAGCAACAAATATTGCAGAGAAAATAGTGTTGCCATCAAACAAGGATGGGGAGAATTTATTCATACAACATAGGGTTTTCCATGCTTGTGAGGAGATTTATGCAAAGACGAAGATACAAAAGGGTGGATAATTTAATGGAGTAAGAAAGAGATTGAGAATAGTGATGTTGGAAGGCCATAAGGGAAGGTTGGCTTAGAAGTTGAAATATGTGCTAGAGTTAACGCTGAAAAACATAAAATTGGCCATCAAGGTTTTTGCAAAATCATGGCTTACAAAACTGAGAGATGCATATGCAAATATGATGTTCAATAGGGCCCAATATAGAGTTATGCAGGGCCCTGCAAATATGGGTGTGGAAGATTTCCATGATAAGTTGATTGTGGAGATCTACAAATAATTGGAAACCCAGTTGAGTGCTTTCAATAATATGTACATAGAGTGTGTTTTTATCTACCAATCTGTATATATGCTATAAATATGATAGTCATCATGGCTTGCTTCCTCTGAACCTATCGTTTTTGTTTTTAAGTGATTTGGGAGGTTATTCATATTGTCAAGGTGAAACTTGAACTCTCTAAAACTCTCATCTTATAGAAAGAGTTTTATTTCCTATAGTTGGCTCATTAAGATTATTATTAATAATTAATGTGATATGTGCCTCTACATTGTGGTTGAGTTGGCCAAAATTTGTGGCTCCTCAATTTCCAGTTTAATTATGATTCTAAGTTCAACAACAACAAAAGTGGTGGCCTATCAACCGATTAATTTTTTTATTAAAACATACTTTAATTTTTTAATAAACCTTTCTTTTAAAGAAACATAGAAAAGTCTTTGCATTTGGAGTATAACATATTTTAAAATTAAATGTCTTATTATAATTTAAAAGTAATAAATTTTTTATAATTTAAAAATAATAATTTGTTTATATATATATGTTACTTAAAATTTATTTATTAATTTTAATGGATTGTAAAAATATTATATCTAGTTTGTTCATGTTCCGGTGATGAGTTTAGTGTAAGCAATGCATGAATTGCAAGCACAGGGAATCACATAGGGTCTACAGGTTGACATTGTCATTTTTGTTATGATTCTTCATGCAAAGTTGCGAGGCTATAAAAGGGTGACCATTTTTAAAAAAATAAGTATTATTACTTGACAAAAATTATTTAATAGCTTTTTGTGTACAACAAAGAAAAACATAAAACTATGTTGGATTAAAGGGTTGCATCATTATTGGGGGTAGACATTGTAACCAGTGGTGTAAAACAACTCAACAAATTTTGGGCGAGTAGCTCAACAGGGGTTGTGCGAGCATCTCAATAGCTATAGGGCCATTATGATTAATAATATTTATTACATTGTATAGCAGATACTTGCAAGCTGGGTTTTTTTATCACATTTAGAGTGTCGATAGATGTTGTATGTTAATATTTGTTTTATGAGTTATCCAATTTGTTTGTGAATTGTTTGATAGTAATAAATTTTCAATATATATAAATATTATATAATATTAAATTACGTGACTTAAAACCAAACAGACTTACAAAGTAGTGAAGAACCAATATAAACATTTAGCAAATAAAAAACACAAATTAAGATACTTTATCATTATAATAAACCATATATGAACTACTTTTATCTAACCTCTAAAATTTTCTTGCACCATAGGGGCAACTGCTAGTTTTAATAACATCCACAAAACCAAGGAGTGGTATACGACCAAATGCATTAACTAGAGTGCTCACTATAAGGGTAGTTCCTTAAAATAGGCAATCTTTCATTAGATTTTTGAAGTTTTATTCTATTTTTGATGTTGGATTTTTATTATAGATATAATTTTTGATTAAAAAATTTGTTATTTTATTTAATTTTGCCTCTTTAAATAAAGTATTTACATTGTGTACTTGTAGGTATGTTTATTTTATTTTTGATGTTGGATTTTCTACTGTAAATTTTGATTAAAAGAATTGTTATTTTACTTAGCTTTGTTTCTTTAAATAAGGTGGTCAAATTGTCCACTTTCAGATTTTCGTCATTTTTATTCAGATATCATTATAAGTTGGGTAGACCAGAATATAATACTACTTTATCTCTACTAACCCATGGTACAAAATATGTATGTTCTATTTTCCCAATCTTCTTTAGGCATTATCCATATGTTAGTTTCACACCTAAGATGATGTGAGCTAGTCTCTAGTTGCATCATTAACATTTTTGTCTTCCATTTAATTTATGTTCCGATGTAAGTTTTTTCATCATGATCATATATCAGATTAAATTCTTTGACATGGTATTCTTTCTTCCATCTAAGTTGCTTTGTTCACATGGTTATCTTGAATTTTTCTTTTACATGCTTTTTTATTTCTCTATTTATTTTTTGGTGTTCTTGCATGTTAATACCCCATTTGCTCATCCACTTCTTGTTTTGTTTCATCCACATGTTCTTCCACATGCTTAACTGTTCCTCCACTACCATTTCGGGCCATCGATAAGTTTTCATATTTTTTTGTCTTCTTTATGAAACTTAGCGTCTTAATCATAGTTTTTTATTATATAGGGGTATAAGAGGGTTTTACAAGGATACCTCGACCAAGTTCACAACAAAATACCATAAAAAAATAAAAAGAAATAGTACTTGAGATGGACCCAAAGTAGGAAGGGCTGAAGAGGAACCAAAAGATTAACAAAACAACTACAAAACCCACCTAAAAGATCATCAATAGAGAGAATATAAAATTAAATTTCAACTATACCTTTGAGGCATAATGTAGTTTCCATGTCTTCTTGTATCTCACAGATAGTGATGTCAATGATGGTATCTTGTTATTCTAGAGGGGAGTCCTCTTGTATTTTATGCGTGCCTCAAGTTATTTTACATGTTCCATCAATGGTTTCCTTCACTACTCATTTCTTTGAGAATTTTTTCTCACTTTGTTTACCTTTTCCTTTGACCACCTTGGGAGTGCTCAAACCCTCATCCACCTCAAACATGGTATTTTTTTGCATTGCCTTGGATTCCACCATCTTATTATACATAACCTCCTGAAAATGGAGTAGGGTCTGGTTGTTACTATAAATGGCCTACTTGAAATCCTTACCCTAGCCTTCAATCCTAAGTTGAATTTTGAAAATGGCTTGATTGAATTTCTCGAATTCATTTATCAGGTCCTTAAGGAGGTTTAGCTAGGTGAGGAGAGCATTTTCAAGCTTTGAAATTTTGTCAATAGGGGTATCAGTTTCAGACTTCTTGTTCCCATCTAAATTGATAAGGGTTAATTTGGGGATACCAGGCCCTTTACGTTTATCCCTTAAATTGGTTTTACTTTTCTCATAACCTTTTTTGGATTGTTTAGTTTTGATGTTACTAGTGAATTGGGCCAGGGTCTCATCTTCTTCCCATTCATTATCTGAGTGGATTTCATCAGTACTGAAGAAATGTTTAATCCCATCAACTAATCCTTCATCACATCATTAGAAGTAATGGTCAGTTCAAGTGTGGGTAGATCAGATTTTATCATAAGGAAAATAAGGGCTTGATGAACCAGGACATTGGTTTTTTCCAACTGGTAATATGTGATATTACTCTCTATAGACACGAGGAGGAAAAAGGGAAGGCTAATATGATTATTATGCCTCAAATGGTTTAAAAAAATAAAATGGTGTGATTAGATGACATGATACTTACCTTCAAAAGTGAGGTACTTCATGATATAGAGACATATCTTGTCCTAGGTGTAAGGGAGGGTAGATTTGAGGAACCCGACGTTAGAATGTCAAATACACTCATTGGCCTTGAATAAATCTTGGAGTAGCTTCTTTTTTTATTATGTTCTTGAAATCCTAATCCCCCTTTACCGCCATATCGATGACCGACATGATACTATCTTTGAAAACTTCCAACATGAATCTATGCATTTGAACAATCCTATCAAGTTAAGACTTAGCAAAATCAAGGGTGAGCCAAGTGTTATAGTCATGAATGTGCTTGATAAAGGGAGTAAGACCACCTTGTTTCAGCTTGAGCCAAATTTTAGTGTGTTCCTTGAGGTTGTTGCATGACAGAGGTTCCACCCTAACTCTAGCTCCACCCATTTTCTTTGTAGAATACATTATCCCCATGTTATCTTTATGGGAAATCAACCTCAGTTTAGTAGAGAACGTGAACATAGGGAAATAATTGCTCTTAGAGTTAATATGTCTCTCACCACAAGTGTAATTAAAATGATTTGACAAATTATCATTGAAGTATTTCCAAACCATCGAAATGAAATCAATATGGCTCGAGGCAAAAGTGGAGTCATCATCAAGAATCATGCTTAAAGTTCCCACATCACACATGGGTTTGGTGATGTTTAAGGTGTAAGTTCAGTTTCTCATGGGACTAGGAGTTTTGCTATCATATACCCTAGATGGCAAGTAGTTCTTATTTATTATAAATAATAAATAAATTGGGAGGGAGTTGGTCAAGTTGAGTCTATCTGGTGAGATTTTGGCTATTGAACCCACAATTCGCTAGCCAATCAATGGATTTACTGCCTTCTCGGTAAGTATGCATTATTTGGATCTCCTCAAAGTTATTCATATTGTCTTGAGTGTCGCTTATAATATAAGAAACAATCCAACATGGAATTGAGGAACCTTTAAGGATGTTGATAATGTTCATTGAGTCCCCTTCAATGATGATTTTGGAAGCTTGCATATCAACTCCTATATAGATGCTTGAGAGAGCAGTTGTGGCTTCCACAACATGATTGGATTAGTGTCCCATTGGCCCAACATAGGCTTCCACGAAGTTACCCTAAGCATCTCTAATTAGACCACCACCCCCAACTTTGCCTGGATTATCTTTAGTTTCTCCATCAAAGTTGAGATTAGACTGATTCTATGAAGATTTCTTCCATTTGATATGCTTCCTATCAATTTTTAGGTTAAGATAAATATTTCCTTCATCTAATGAGAGGTTGCATCTTTAAATAATATAAATATCTAATGTGGGCAGAGGGGAATTGAATTGATTGTTGAAGATTCACCAATTATCTTTAATTACCTCATAAATTTTTGCTACCACCCTAAAGGGATAAGGTTTCTTATTCCTAAAGATTTTATCATTATGTTCTAGCCAAAGACCCCAAAATATATGTAAATGGGTGAGTGACCATAAGAATTTGAGGGTCGGAGAGGACCAAGGTTAGTACTACTAGAGGATGAGGTCATAAAAAGAATTGGGTATGGCCCAAGCAAAGCTAAAGAGTTGGCGAAAGTAATCCAAAACCTTGACAACAAATTGGTAGTGGAGAAAAAAGATGAATAATGGTTTCCTCCTCCATTTCACAAAGATAAAAACTATTATGAATCACCAAGCCTCATTTTTTTAGGTTTTCCACTGAAATTATCTTGTCTTGTGCAACTAACCAGAAGGAGTTGATCTTGGGAGTGAGATTCTTGATCCATAAAATGTTCCAATTCAGACCCACCTCTTTGGGCCTTAGGTTGACAAGGTATCCAGACCTGACTAAATAGGCCCCATGGTATTCCACAACCCAGATGAGCTTATCATCCTTGGGAAGACAATTGATGTGGGTACCTCTCAACTTGAGGTTAAGAGAATCAAAGTGGTGAGAAATGAGAGGATCCATAACATCTAAAGAAAGGGGAATCTAGGTTTTATCTTTATTGATCAAAGCCTAGTAATCCTTGATTTTGGTACCCATATAAAGTTTGAAAGTGGCCACAATGTTTTTTCATGGGAAGATAAAGATGAGAGGATAGTTGTATAACCAAGCATCATCCCAGAAAGAATCCTTGTTTCCTTCCCCTATGTTCCATTTTCATCCTTTATTCAAGATCTTCCTACTTTTGACCACTGCCTAGGATTTGGAATTCATAAGTTAGGAAAAAATTAGTGTTCCCTCCTTACATGTATTTAGCTTTAATGATTTTGACCCATAAATAATCCTCCATCATGATTTTCTATGCCATCTTGGTGAGGAGTTCATAATTTATGTTTTTGACCCTTCTAAAACCCAATCCCCCTCTATCTGTAGGGAGATAGACTTTGTCCTAGGTAGAAAGGTGAATTCTTGATCTTTCCTCGGATCTAGACCAAATAAATCTCTTTTGGATTTATTCCAATCTATTTGTTATTTTGTATGGAACTTTGAAGAGTGAGATAAGGTAAGTGAGAATATTTTGGAGAGAGCTTTTAACCAGCTGAATTTTACCTACTCGAGAAACAAGATTGCATTTATATTAAGTAATCTTCCTTTGGATTCTATCAAAAAACATGTTACAGTGGTTGGAAGACATAAGGCCTTTGAAAAGAGGCATCCTAAGATAGACCAAACGGAGGTTTTGAGTTCTATATCTCAAGATCTCAGTAATTCTTCTTTGAAGTGGTACCAAGGTGTTGATGAAAAAGATGGAGCTTTTGGTGAAGTTAATAGCCTATCCAAATATTCTCTCATATAGTAGAAGGATTTTATTGAGAGACTTTGCTTCTAAAAATAGTTGTTGTGCTAATAAAAAATGTGTCATTAGTGAATTCTTGGTGTGTGAGCAGGTCCACCCCTAGAGCAATTTTAAGCCTTGCAACTACCCAAGAGCCCTTGCATTGATGAGACACCTGCTGAGAGATTCAACCAAGATGATGAAAAGGTAAGGGGAAAGTGGGTCTCCTTGACAAATACCCCTCAAAGCTAAGAATAAGCCCTCATGTTTTCCATTAACAATCATAGATAATTTATGCTAGGAGATGCAAGAGATCATATTCCTGAAGAAGGGATGGAACCCCAATCTCTCTAGTGTTTTATCCACTAAATTCCAAGATACATAATAGTTGTTGTTCTAATCACAAATGTGTCATCAAAAAATTATTGGTGTGTAAGTGGGTCCACCCCTGAAGCAATTTTAAGACATTACATCTCCCCAAGATCCCTTACATTGATGAGACACCTGCTGAGAACTTAAACCAAGATGATGAAAAGGTATGGGGAAAGTGGGTCTCCTTGACAAATTCCCCTTAAAGTCGAGAAAAAGTCCTCAGGCTTGCCATTAACAATCATAGATAATTTAAGCTAGGAAATGCAAGAGATCATATTCTTGAAGGAGGGATGGAACCCCAATCTCTCTAGTATTTTATCCACTAAATTCCAAGATACGCAATCAAAATCCTTATTCATGTCTAGCTTTAGGAATAAGGTGGGTCTGGTAGACTGAGAGATAGAGTGAATGCCTTTGGGAACCAGAATGATGCCATCAGTAATCTATCTTCCACTAACAAAGGCTCCATGTTATTTAGATATGAATTTGGGGAGAAGGCCCTGAATTCTTAGAGTAATGGTTTTTCAAGCAAATCTTGTAAAAAGTATTGCATAGGATAATGGCCTTGAAGTCCTTAAGGGAACAAACACACTCCTTTAGGATAAGGACCAAGAAGGTAACATTAAGTTTTTTGAGAATGGATTCCACTTCAAAAAATTCCTTGACCATTGCCACCACATAAAATTGAATGATATCCTAGAAGGCTTGGAAGAAGAAGGGGGGGAACCATTTGGGCCTGGGGTTTTGTCTCCTTCCATGGAATCAACGACAAAATTGATCTCTTCAGCAATCGAGGGTCAAAGAAGGTCTTTGATTATCTTCTAGAAAGATGGACTGTGAAAAAAGGTTTAGCATAAAATATTCTACAATAGGGTCAACAAAATTATCATTTGAGAGAAGATTCATGTAAAAATTGACAATTTCATATTTGATTGCTTCTTCCTCTTAATCGTAGTTAATGCCTCAATAGGAAAGTACTTGATTTCAGCTATTAAGATTTCATATGGAACTAATGTTTTAATTTTGAGGTTGTATATTATTAAATGTTTTCTAAATTCTCTCTATTTGTCTCCATTTTAAATCTGACACGTGTTTTCCCCAAACCTCACATTCATATAGCACCACTAGTGTAATAGGAAACCCAAACAAGGTCCTTTTAGTTTTCCAATCCCATAATTCTGCATTCCTACATCTATTTTGTAGCAAGTAGAAATCCTTCCATCCCCTCGTATTTTTTTGACATGAAAGATTCCCACCTAAACTTGATGTGAAAATCTAAACTAAAATATTTATACTCTTCTACCACTTCTAAGGAGACTCCTTCGAAAATGAAGTTAATTTGATTCTTTTTTCTCTATGATGAAGTGAACATGACTTTGGTTTTGCTAGTATTTACTTTGCATCTCAACCTATTAACTATTTTACAAAAGGGCACACAAGTGTTTGAAATGCTATACCACTTAGGTAAAAACTATGGAACAACTAAATTAGGTAAAATACAATAAATTATAATAATTCAGATCTACCTAGGGCTAGTGGGGGAAGATAAAAGTACCATTAACTATAAAAAACCAATGTAAATGAAAGAAGAGAGAAGGAGATAGATAAATAACTTGAACAAACATGAAAATCCTAACACAACATGGAAATACATAAAGGAGGGTTTTATATTTGTGCAAACTAAAATCTAAAAGTCAGTTATGTCTTATGCAGATGAACAAGATCAGTGACCACCAATAACATACAAACCAGAATCATACTGCCAATTATGGAAATTGTTGCTGAATTTGGAATCATGTTACGATTGTGGCCATGTTGATCTTCAATGTCTAGAACATGCTAAGGACTAGGATAGCTATGAGATACTTCATGTGCATAGAATAATTTATCATAAAATATAGAAAATTGGATGATAGAAATGTAAGATGCATTAATTATTCTATATTATTAAGCAATTTAAGAACAACCAATATTGTATAAACTAAAATAATGCATTCATAATAGTTCAGATAAAAAGTAACCAAGACATTACACATGGGAGCACACGAAAGGAACATAACAAAAAATCATATGGGTAACCATAACCAAATAATCTCTATTGATCTCTTCTAAAAGCAGAACCCTCTTCTTATTACAAGCAAAAGTATATATAAACATTTCTAATCTATGACTATTCATCTTCTTCTCATAGTTGGTGCCAAAAGTAGAATCTCTTCATATTCTAGTTTATAACGACTCATGAAGATAAGACAAAACATGCTATACAATGACAAAATGAGTGCATAACGCATGAATATCAGACAAATATCTTGTGTAACTTTACAATCCATGTTTTTATACCAACACTTTATCGAACTTAAAATGTTGTCTTGTCTTGAGATAATGTCACAGGGTCTCTGAGAATGCACAAGTTACAAGGAGCTAAAGAAATGGTTGGACCAATAAGATTCACAATAATTGCTCAAGGCATTGTTTCCAATTTTCACCTCTTTTGCACTACTTAGGCACCCTTTCAGGTTTTTAACTAATTAGTATACCAACCTACTACACTTTGTGGGTTTTCAATAGGCCGGCATAACTAGGTGGCTACCCTTTATGAGTTTTTAACTAACTTGGCCCCACTTATCTTACTAAATCTTCCCCAATACAAAATTTTCAAAATTTGTACTCTACATAGTACTTAACTCAAAGGTGGTGGCATGGAAACAGATGAAGGTTGAATAGAAGAGTATTTGGACTGGGACTGAGTAGCCTTTTGCTATGTGATGATATCTTAGAGCTATGAAGGTGGCCTATACATAGGTGTATTCACAATCTATGTAATTGAGCTAGTGATAGGAGTTAGATATGTTTTATATGCATTCTAATCCAACATCACTTTTTGTATCAAATGCAGTAGGGTGTGTAATGGAGCTTGATAGTTGATGATATACTTGAGTTCTACATTATCAATGATGTTCAATGTGGCCTTGGTATTTTCAACCCTTATCTAAATCTCTCTGCTCAGCTGCTCCATCTTGTCTGTGTGTCTTTAAGCTTGGAGGCCAGTAAAAAAATGCACAATAGTTGGCTCTACCATTCCACAAGATTGTCATGCACATTATCCATAGAATTTAATGATCTTTAGAGTGTTATGTCCATCTCCTCCATAGTTTTAGTGTGGATTACCATGGTTGCTTTAGTTGTTTTATAGCTTAAAGGTAATCAAATAGCTCTTGATCATTATGTTTAGTATCTGGAAGCACAAGATCGATGCCCATTTTTTACTTCTGGGCATATATCAACTTTTTTATGAGCTACAAATGATCTATGGTATCTAAATACTAAAAATTAGAAAATTTTTACTTTCCACACTGGATAATTTGGCTCAACTTTATAACTTTATCTTGAAAATGGTTGTAAGAATGAAATGAAGACTCAATTCACAACCTTATGCCTTTATAGATTTCATGCCTATTGGTTTCTACATAAATGTCATGTTGAGTTGACCCTTTGATATCAATTTGAATGTTGATGTGGTAAATCTTATCCGATCTAGCAATAAAGGTCATTAGTTATTAGCACATGTATTGAGATACGTTGTTATATTCTTTGTTGTCTGTACTAGGGTATATAGTAAAGATGTTTTTTGATCATCAATTTGGTGAATATTAAATAAATTGAACCTAGGCTCTGACATTAACTACTTGGGATGACCGTTATAATGCTGAGATATTGGCTGATGTGACATAATCATACATTTCTTAGACTTAATTACTTTCTTTTAATTCTACTGGCATCAACAATGATGCACCTGAGTTATTTTATGCATGGGTGTCACATGCTATACTTCTTATCATGGTTCCAAAATCTAGTGAAGAGATCATCTAACCTACAAACACACACATACACACACATCCAAAAAGAAACACACAATAAAACATATAGAAATGGTAAATCCTAATCTGCTTGGTGTTACTCAGCACCCACTCTTTTGGTAGAAAGAGATCAATTAAGACTATTAGAGGTAGGGCTTAAGCCTATAGCCATTCACCTTCCCTGGTAAAACGGTTCCTATAGATCTCTCAAAAAAATGGTTCCTTGCTATGATATTTTGTGTATAATATAAGGCCCTTTCCACCTAATCTATTATTTACCTAAAAAAGCTCTGAAGTGACTATCATATAATAAAATTGGTTGATCTTTGTGGAATTCCTTATGTCACAATTTCCTATCATGCCATGCTTTCTAACTCTACTTATGAACTTCCTACATCCAAGATGCTCTGCATCGATACTCATCCATCTGATTCAATTCAATAACCCTATTTGTGAGAGAGTCATGATCCCCTAGTCTCATAACCATTACAATGCATAGATTGGGTACCAAATATTCTATAGGCATTACTGCTTCAAGCCCATAGACCAACTAAAATGGATTAAAACCTATAGCCCTCTTATAGTGCATTTGACAAGCCCAAATAATCACAAGAATGCGATCTTCCCATTCATCCCTCTTGACATCATAGATCTTTGTCAACATCTTGTCCAACACTTTATTATAAGCCTCAACTTGTCTGTTAGCTTTCAAATGGTACATAGTACTTTTTTGATGAGAAATCATGAATTTTTTAGTAAGAGATTTGATAGTATTATTCAAAAAGTGTGTCCTTTGATCATTGACGAGCTTGATGGGGGATCCAAACCATGGGATACTATTATCATAAAAGAACTTTGCTCCATCTTGCACCCCATAGCTAGATGTCAAAGCAACTTCAACCCATTTGGTAAAGTAGTTTGTCATAATGATAATATACCAAGATTTATTGTGTTTACTTGGGGGTTTGATAGGCCCTAAAAAATCAATGCCCCATTATAGATAGTGTTTCCCTATCAAAAAATTAAATGGTGTCGTAAGAAGATAATGTCTAAATTTATGTAGTGTGAACATTATAGATAGTGTTTCCCTTTCAGTTGTTATGTAATTCTTTTCTGCATCAGACACCATTTAGCTTACAAAATGTATTGGGTGGTCCAGTCCAACATATCCTAGCTATGTAAGCACAACATCGACTATGATACCAAAATCATCAACGTGCACCTAAAAGGTCTTACTCTAATCTAGAAAGACTATAATAGGCATAATGGCCAATCTTTGCTGTAGTTATATGAAAGTTTCTAGATACTCAGAGGTCCAAACAAACTTCGTACCTTTGCATAGAAAATACTCCATTGAGATAATTGGTGGGGGCATACTAATAATGATTGGATTTTTGGCCTAGTCCACCAAAATCCCTTTACTACACACCACATGACCTAGTAGGAAACCAAAAGGTGTAAAAAATAAGAAAATTTTCAAATTTAGGGAAATACATAGAGCTCAATAGTATTCTAGCATGAGGCACAACTTGGACAAGTGATCTTTAAAAAAAGACAAGACTACCAAATCATCTAGATATACTTCTAGAAATTTGTGAATGAAATCCTTAAAGTCAGTCACCATTGCTCTAGAAAAACTTGTAGGTGTATTCTTGAGGCCAAAAAGCATTACCTTGTATGCAAAAGATCCCCATTTCATGATAAAAGTTGTTTTATCTCTATCTTATTCTATGATGGGTATTTGATGATACCAACTGAACCCATTTATGAAGGAGGAAACTTCATGACCTACGATATATTTCAAAACTTTATCTGTGAATGGAATAAAAAATGGATCATTCATACATGCGTCATTCAAAATTTGATAGTCACTACATACTATAATCTCCCCTATTTTCTTAGGTTGTACTATCATGAGACTAACCCAATCTACCTTCTCTATAGGATAGATTATACCTGCTTCTTGTAGTCTATCCAGTTTAGCCTTCACTTTCAATTTCATGTTTGGATTCAACTTATACGACCTGTTCTTTATGGGTTGTGCACACTCCTTGAGCTCAATATACATTTCACCTAGGGAAGGATCTACTCATCTGACTTCTAAAATTTTTGTGGGAAACACATCTTGATAATCCTATAGGAGTTGCAGAGATTCTAAAACTTTAGATTCAGTCCAATAGTCACTCATATGTGCCAATTCAGGAATATCCTTTCTTATGATATTTTCCACATGCTTTTTAATAAGTTGTTGATAAATATTTCACTTTTCCTTAGTGATAGATTCGTGTAATATTCTTTTCCCTTCCTTCTCTAGAATCTATATGTTATGGAGCTTTTCTTCTTCAATGGGTCCTATGACTGGATCTTTTAATGGTTCTACTGGTCATTTAAGTTCAAACAAATTAGTTAGATTGATATCATGATTAGTATATGAATCTTCAATTTACTCCTCTTCATTCTTTATTCAATGGAATGGCTGCATACGAGATTGTTTTTCCATCTTGGTAGATTTATATCTTCATAGTGTTGTATTCAAATCATAGGCTATGCTTTTATACATTGTAGACTCCATCATGGTGCCTAAATCCTATATGCACCCATGGCATAGGAAATGTTTGATTTTGAACAATGAATTATGAACCACAAGATTCTCATTTTCAAACATAAAGGTTTTTATGAAGTCACTTTTCTCCTATTCCCAATAATTTATTTCCCTCATGCATTCTTGATGCATATACCAAGCTGATGGTAAAGGGGAAAGTGTGTAATAAAAGACATGAACCCAGTATTTAGGTGCATCACATTCTTTAGTCCAAATCTCAACACATTTATGGATATGGATTTCAGGGCACTCACCTTCCTTAAAAGAAAGGGTAATTAATTATGATTACCTATGGTAGTTGAAATCTACTAATCATAAGTTTGCATACATCATCTCAATCGAGCTGCTCATTTTTATGAATTATCCACCATGCCACTGTAACTCCTTTTAGAGCATAATTCAAGGCACTAACATGCTAACTAATCCTAGGCACATGAACTTATAGGTGTAGAATTAATTGATTGATATCCTCAATCTCAAAGTATGGAGGAATTTGTCTTTCATTGGAAAAGACCATTCTCATAGGCTAGAGTTCATGATCATCATGAGCCTAGTTGAGTAGATGCATATCTAAGTCTCTGCTTAAAAACAAAGTTATTTCTCAAGGCAAGGTACCTTCTTTGGTCACCTCTTTATAATCTTATATATGATCATCTTTTTAATAGAGAAAATAAATTTTTGAGTGAGTAGGCAATTTAGTAGACATAGATGTACAATATTCTATGACAAACTGAGGTACCAATGGCTAAGTAATTACTAGTTTAGGCTTCCATTTTTTAGATGTCTTCAATTATTCAGTGAGTAAAAACTATGCCTGAGGTTTATTATTCCCATACAAGAAATTGCACTCAGATGCACACAGGGCTTTCAGGTTCTCCTCAGATTTTACCTCATCTAGTTGGTTTATTATGCAACATAAAGATATTTTGTTTTAGCTAGAATGATATAGAGTTTGTGCACATTATTTAGAAGAATGACTACAATCTAACCTCCCTGATGTGCCTCTAACTATTTTACATAATATTGATAGTCATTTGACCATCATATGCCCATTTATTACTAATCAACATAGGATAATGAGTTTATATTGTCTTCATATAGATGACTTCAAATTTAACTCGTAGGCTCAATTCTGTGACTTTGATCTCAATGTCTTCTAATAAGCCAATGGGTTCAACTCTTCCATAGTCTATTAAGCTCAAATTCACTGGGTTGTAACTAATAACTGGTCATCTGATCACCTCCCATGTAGACTTGGGGATCATGTTAACCATGCTACCAAAATCAAAGACAACATTTAAAATTCCATATCCTATAACTTCAATGTCACTTCATGCATCTACATCCCATGGTTTCTTTGTTTTAACATACTAAACAAGTTTTTATGTCTTTTGTTGCCCTCACTATGCACATTCCAGTAAATTATGTAGCATATTTTTAATGTTATAGGAAATATCTTCATTACATAGTGTACTTAGAAGCTTTATTAAATTTGTCGGCATAGTAATAATTCCATCCTATCTCATAATGCACACAATCTGACCATACATTTGGGTATCTAGTGCTACAACATCTCCTTCAATAGTGGTTGATATAAATTAGAGGAGCCGATACAAATAATTAACTCAGATTAATCTCATAATAAGAGCCACGCATAATATGCAAACAAATTTTCCACACACAATAATAATTTTCTATCTTATTATTCTCTTCTCTGAACTATCTAAAACATTTCATGAGATTACATATATATAGGAATTATATTCCTATATTCTCTCCCTTATTTTTCTCTCACCCTATGATTATGCAATACAATATATTGTTATAAAAATATAAAATCTATTATCATAATATTGTTAGTATAACAATATTCTGATATACAAACTTACTAACTATATTTACCTCTCGATAAATATCAATCATAGTAAATACTAATTTACTATTTACCATCCCGTAAATACCTATTTTCACCTAATGTGAAAACTAATCCCAACATCCCCCCCCATTGTTTTTACATGGTATAATATATCTCTATTTCTAATTATAGCATACTCCACCTCTGTGTGCTCATGATGTTCTCTGCATACATGTGTCATCGCACATCTCTTCCTTCACATTCATCTGCAGTTGGTTTTCACAGGTTTACCAATAACCTTCCAAAATGGTTTTTATAGGTTCACCAATAACCTTAAAAAATGGTTTTCTTAGGTTCACCACTAAATTTAGAGAATGGTTTTCACAAGTTTACCACTAACCTTACAACATGGTTTTCACAGGTTTACCATTAACCTTTCATCATGATTGCTACAATGCTTTTTAGATCTACATTCTCTAATGTAAATATATAAAAGGGTTACATGGGAATATCATAAGTGGATTGGTATATACTTCGGTTCTTATTTATAACACATAACGAAAATGTAAAACACACCATATTAAAAAACTAAAAAATAACACACCACACACATCACCACAACATTAATGCAGCCCCATCATTGGTGACTGATGAGAGATCTCTAAAAGACATTCTTCCTTTATGTAGCCTCCAGTCTCCAGTGTCTAATACTCTTACTCAATTGGTAAAGATTTATTCTTTAGATGTCAGATGTATTGCTTTGCTGTCAAACACTGACATTTTGTTAGTCAAACATTTTTTAGTTCGGTGTCTACTTTGTATCCTTCTTCAAAATTCTTTAAAATTTTGATGTCTTGGTTTTTCATATTGTGGATGTTGGTTTCCACTGATAATACATCAGTAAGGCAATTTTTTTTTTTTTTTTTACAATATTTTGATAATGACTCATTTTTGACATTAACCTAATTCACCTAAATGACAAGACAAATTAAAAAAAGACCTATAAAGCCTAAAACTAAATAAGGTACTTCAATGACTCTACCCAATACTAATCAACTAATAAAAAATATAAATTTACATGGACTTATAAAGATAAAAGACTCCTAAATAAATTAAAATTGACCATCTTAAAAAACAATAAATTGAATAAAATGTCAATCTTACTTTATTGACTCGACTTCAAACCTAAACTTGGACAAAGCTTAATATAAAAATACAAAAGAATAAACTAAAACCTTTGACTTAACTTTTGACAGTGTTCGTGTAAAATTTATAGAAATGATGAACTCTTAGAGAAAGGCACAAATCATGAATAGGTAACGGCTGGTCCAACATACTTTCAGAGCTTAGCACCAAGATTCACCTATCAAATATCATCCTCTCACAATGTCCCAAGGACCTCCATGCCATCATGCATGAAACTGTGATTGGCATCTTCAAACAACAAATGCATAGGCTTGACGGTGGGTAGTTTGACCTTAGCATATGGATTGGATCTACAAGCTTTGAATGCATAATAGAGGACCATGTAATATACAGGATTTGAATCCATAAAAAAATACAAACTATGTAGTGGAAGGCATAATAGATGTAAGAAAATAATGAAAATGTAGAGGCCACCAATAATAATCATGATCTTCAAACAAAAATTGTATCCAAACTGAGTTCAAGTTTGGGTGATGCATCAAGTAAGGAATCAACTAGTTGAATAAATTTGTTAAATGAAACTCTTAACAGAGTCAAATACTGATGCCAATAATGGTAGCTAAGTGCAGATATTAGATTCTAGCTATTCTTTGATTTATAAGACGACACTTCTACAAAATACAAAAATATTGCTTTACTCTTTAAAACTAGATAGAAGACCTCTCATCATAATAACTCCATATTCAAGCTACCATAAATTGAAATGGATCTACCCAACACAAATTGATTAATCATTCATTGAATAAAATACCCGTTCTGATACCAATGATAAAAATTAGAGGAGTTGATACAAATAATTAACTCAGATTAATCTCATGCAAAAAGCTGAACATAATATGCAGACAAATTTTCCACACATAATAATAATCTGCTATCTTATTATTCTCTTCTCTGAACTATCTAAAACATTCCATGAGATTAAAAATATATAGAAATTATATTCCTATATTCTCTCTATTATTTTTCTCTCACCCTATGATTATGCAATATGATATATTGTTATAAAAATATAAAATTTATTATTGTAATATTGTTAGTATAACAATATTCTGATAAACAAACTTACTAACTATATTTACCTCTTGATAAATAATAATCATAGTAAATACTAATTTACTATTTACCATCCTGTAAATACCTATTTTCACCTAATGTGAAAACTAATCCCAATAGTGGCTTGTGTTGAATATTCTTCAACGTCTACATAACTTCATACATTAGACCCTTTTCTACAACTATGTCTAGGCATTTGTCCTATTTCACTTTATGGATTCCTTGGTCCTGAGGCATTTTGAGAGGAGGAAATCCTCTCTCTACGTATTAGTGTCTTGTAATGACATTCAGAATTGCATCCTCTTTAGGTTGCACATTCACCATGTTGACATTCCTAATGACCTTTTCTTTTCTTTTCTTATCTAAAATATGATAGTATTTTTTCTCATATTGCTCATATACCCTATAATATGCGTAGTAAGACCATCTTTGGGGATTTAAAAGATAATTGCATTGCACATGGTTATACTCTCAACATAAGTAACATTGTAAAGGAGGGCATTGATAATTATTTTTTATTTTACCTTGATAAACCCCTTTATATCCACCCCTAGATCCTCCTCTATTTGACTGATAGCCTTCTTTATAACCTCCTTATTGTTTCACTATATTCTAGTGCTGATGTTGTTGGGTATTATCTCTAATCCATATTATTGTTGCAAAACTAGTGGAGTCCAAATAGTTTGCTACTGCTACATAATTATCAGATTCCAAGGTGATGAGTAATGGTATCATGGTGATGGTGGTGTCCAACCCAGTGAAGAATGAGTCCATCCAACCAGACCTTGAGGCTAGTACTAAGGTGAGTTGAGAATCCATTGTAGACCCATTTGGTTCACACAACACTTATCAACCTCTGGGCCTGGAATCATCTACTTCACTGAGGACACTTATTATGCAGTGATAGTGAATATATTCTTTGAGCTATTGAAAATCCCTATAATTCTTTTCATCATGATTTTGTGATTTAAAAAATTACAATACAAACTCTATGGGATTTTTACATACTATTGTAGGAGATGGAACTACATTGTTGTGTGCCCCACTATTATACAGATTTCATAGAATTCTATCTCCATCTTAGGATAATCATTCATGTGATGTCATTTTCCACACTTCATGCACCATAGACTTATCTTAGGATTATCTGCTTCATGATAATGTTCCATACTCTTCATAAAATCTTGCAATGTACTTTCAATCTTAGAACCTGCTACAGGAGCTTCCCCATAATCTTCAATTTGCTCTACCTGAATAGTAGTAGCTCTAGCATCTGCCTTAGTAGATATTTAAGTCTTCACTATAAAAAAATTGATCTTGGAGTGTAGTCCTTAACATGTTTTAGATTTTCCCGACTGATATCTCTATAGTATATAAACTCAAGTCCTCTTACATTCAATTCCCTAATCAATTCACACTTCTTTATAGCCTCATTGGTAATACCCTTAGCTTTCCATTTCATCTCACATGTTAGTAAGTACTGCTCAGGGTCCACAAACCCATTATATGGTGCCAAGTTTATTAATGCTCCTAAAGTACCCATATTATAAAATGGTGTCAAGGGTATCTACTATGTAGGTTTTATAGTGGGAAGCTAAGTTATATGTGATCCTACATTTGCACTAAGAAGATTTACCTATGCACTAGAAGAGTTTATTTGTGTACTCTGGTTTTCTATTTTTTTTCTTTTATCTGCTCGATTTCAATGAACCATATGACCTTCAAAGCCTTATGAATTGACTTTATTTCAATTTTAGTACCCCATGATGCACTTACTCTGAAAATGGACCTTCCCAACTACTGTCTACCTATCCTTCTAGTTGAAATTTTTTACTGGAATATAACAAATTGGGTTATGGCGATGGGTATACTTATAGTGAATGATTCTTTTCTATGACTTCTTCTTTTTCCATGCTTGAACCTATGATTACTTTATGAATTTATCCTACTTATTTTATTAATACTTCATGTCCTTCTAGTAATACCCATTGTTTTAGCTATGTACTACATCTATCAACTAATTGATCTACCTCTACATTATTCTCATCTTTATCTTCGAACATTGCTTCTTCCTCTCATTCTTCATCACTTCTTTCTTTTTGTCAGCATTCATCTTATTCTTTCATCTCATCTTTCTTCATTCTTCATTTATTTCTTCTCACTCAAAACTTCTTTCTACTAGTTATTCAAATATTTTAATACTAATATTAACTCTACTCGCATTTACCTAGGTATTTTTATATTTAATCAATTTATCTTATTATCACAACTCATGTTATGAATCTAGACTCTTCTTCTGACTCTTTTTCCCTCATGTCTCCATTCTAGATTCAAGTCTAAGCCTTATTTTCTCATATAATAATCATTCAGTATCATGTTGCACACACCCCCATACACCCAAATTGACTACTCTATATTAATTAGAGTAGGTGTTTCACTCAAATTTTGATATTATCTAGAAGAAGGTAGTAAAATTAAAAATACGAGTTGTGGTAGGAATACTTATTTATTTGTGCATGCATTGAATCAAAATATTTTGAAGAGCTCATCTTTATCTTGGGAAAAATACCTACAGATAAGAAAGCATATAATTCAATTGGATGGATAGTTGAGATGGATTGTTTGTTATAGAAGTTGGTCATGATTCTAGCAAAGTAATGATATTTGGAAAACTCAATGGAGAGATGGTGGAAAGCTAGCTCCCTAGTATGGATGTTGGATTGCTGAAATGATTAAAGATGATTGACCTACAAAAAGATATTCTAGATACACAAAGCTTTTGATCACAATTACAAATGGATTTGGCCTCCCAAGCCTCTCTCTCTTATAAGCATAAGAGATTGAAGTGAAGGTGTAACTAGGCCATCTAAATATAATTTATCTATGCAAAGGATCATAACAAGATTTAGATGAGCTATATTTAGAAAATTAATGTGGTGGTTTGGATGTGGTTTGCATGCTAAAAGTCTAGGTGGTGTAACCTAACTATCGCCAATTAGGGTGACCATCACCGGTCAGCCTGACCATCACCGATCATGACTAAGGGTAAAAAGGTGGCTTGGCTAGGCTAGTTAGGTCAAACTAACTATGGGTTGGGTTTGGTTAGGGTTTGGAAGGTGGATGCTCCCAAGGGGGTCCTAAGATAGTAAAGAGGATTATGACCTTTGGAATCATAGTGTGCAGATTTTTGGTGTCTACATTTGCCCCTTTTTTTATGTAGCTTGAATCAACAAGCTATAAAACAAAAAAAATTAGCATTGGTCAAAGGTCTAATGCTGGTAAAAGGTCTAGTTACCCTAAGTATGGGAGGAAGTATTCCCCCTCAAACTATGAGTTGATGAGGTAAAGTAGAATTAGGTCAGGGTTTGATCATGGGTAGATGATGGGTCATGAGGTAGGTGACAAAAAAATGGTTAGTCATTTGAAATGTAAAGATGTGCATAGAATGTGACTAAGTATGTTAGTCAAGATCATGTAAATACTAAAGTTGCCAATGTTAGTAAAAATAAGGGTTAGTGCTAAGAAGACAAGTGACTAGTGTATTACATGACCATATTTAGGCATGGTGGTTGGATATACCTATGAGTCTTCGAGGTAAGGTTAGTGTCTCTATGGGTATCCAAAGAAGGAAGTGTTCTCAATGAAAACACCAATGGGTCAAGTGTCATAGTTATCTAAGTTATAAAGTGATATAAAAAAGACATAAATGATTTGGTTATGAACTAGGTGGTGTAAAAATAAATAGTCAACAAGGGAAGGTTGGTTTGCATGGTCAAAAGTACCAAGCATGGTCAGTGTAAAATATGTGATTGGGTTGGGTCAAAAATAACCAACATCAAGGTAGACATGGACAAAGGTGAGAGGTTGGTTATAGGGGGTGGCTGAGATGATTCTATATGCACTAGGAAAATATATGCTACCTATATAGTTCTATGGATATAATATCCAATAAAAACTTTAGACCAAATGTAGTTCTTCCCATCTGAGTAGAGAAAAGGTTGAGCATCAAAGTGGGATGCTTAGAAAGTTTTTTAAAGAAAAAGGAAAGGGAAGTCACCTTGATTGATGATGGTTAGGGGTTACCCCATAGGTCGACCTGCACCGGTCACCCTAATCATTGATGGTTAGGGTGAAACCCTAAAAAGCCAAAAGGTTAAAAGTGAAAAGTTGAATTATTTTTCACCATTTGACTTTTGGCATTTTACTTTGTGTGAATAGTGTGGCTTGTCCATTTGTGTTTTGGTGCTACTGAGGTGGAAGGTTGGGATTGGTTTGTTTGTTCGAGTGAGGATCAAATTGATGGAGGGTGGATAAGGATTTGGCTGAGTGGTGGGATGAGGCCTTTGATCATGCCAATGATCACAGAATGAGGTAGGTATTGCTTTGAATTGATAGCTAGGTGAGTTTATGGTTTGAATAACATTTGGTGGTAAGAATTAGAGGGGTTAAAATGGGTTTATTTAAGCATTTGATTTTGCTTTCCTAGGTCTAGGGTTTGCATAAAGTAGAAAAATTGGATAAACATATGTGTATGAGGTTGGCATTGGGTAGAAAAGATTTTAAAGAGGGGAATTAGGTAGATTTGTAGGTTTGGTGGGGATGGAAAGAGGTCATAGGTTCAATTTATTTCTCCATGAAGCATAAATAGAGATTGACGTCAGTTCACCTTAGCCAATGTTGATCAACCCAAGGAGAATAATGGGTCCCAAGGGACCGGCGATGGTTCTACGAACTGTTGGCAGTTGATGGGTTTGGTTAAAAGGGGTGGAATTTGTTTTAAAAGTGTTTTTTTTAAATATTTTAAGATGTGAAATTATAGTTGATGAGGATAGTTGTTTAGCGAGTTGATTACGCTCTTAGCTGATGAGTGTGTGATAAGTGTTGGGAGTATAGGGGCATAAAATAGGTCTAGTTTTCACAAAGAAGGATATGGGGGAGGGTTGAATAGAGGCATAAGGTTGTGTGGGAAAAATGTATGTAGGATAGATGTAATGGGGCAAATCATAATAGGTTAAAATAAAGGTGTAAGTTAGTACTTAGCTTTAGGTGGAAAACTAGTTATGCACATGTTGGATGTATGTTGCACTTGTAAGTTCATAAGCATATTTGGCTAAGGGACCAAGTTCCCATGCTCTTTGTAGAGGTTTAGGTTGTTATGACTACTAATGAGTGGAGGCATATGGAGGCTGTTAGATTAGGTGTGATGCAACACTATCATCACTTGCCATGAGATCTTGTGATGATCATCATGCTCATCGAGAGATGGGATCTCATGATGAACACTTTTTGGCTATCGACTGGAGAGATCACCATCCTCCCAAAGGATGTGAATAAGATCACATAATTATTGATTTGAGGAGATCTAGTCTACTACATAGAGAGCGATGAGATAGACTATTTCATAGATATGATATATGGTGCAGATCAGGTTCATGCATGTTTTCACATAGGTGGATTCAGTTATGGTTCATTATACCAGAGGGCTTGTGAGGATATATGCTTACTCATGATAATGATGGAATTGATGAGTTTCATGCTACTTAATTTAGTTAGAGGGTGGTTTTCACATCTGTTACTTAGTGTTTTAGTTGAAATGTTATTGGGGAGGACCATATTTGGATGGGCCCCAATTTTACTACAATAGATATACCATGAGCTCTAGGGATTTCAAAACATAGGTGATATGGAATTAGTGTTGGGTTTATACTTTAATACTAAGCATTTGAGCATATTTAGGTGCTGAGACCCTTAGGGCTGCCGATAAAGGGTTATCTATCAACTGATTACATAGTGGGCTTCCTATATTAGAGGTGAAGTGGCACCATGATAGGGGTAGGTAGAGGATCTAGAGATATTGAGTGGTTCTAGAATGCATTGGAGGTCTGATGGTAGGAGATGTTATATGGAGATCATATGTTAGGTGGCCTCAGTGGAGAAGACTTAGATATCACATTGTAGGGCTTTAGAGCTGGCAGTAGATATATAGGATATGGGAAGGTGAGGGTGAGCTCATACCTTTTGATCACATTTAGAGGTAGGTTAGTTTGGCATAGGGGATCCCACCTAAATTTTTGAGGTATTAGAAGGAGGAGGATAAGTTTATGTTACCCAAGCCATAGCCATAAGATGTTGTGCTTGATTATGAAGAGCTACTAATTAGAGCTCCTATTGATGATGTGGGGGTTGCTAATGGATACACAACATGGTATCAGGGAAAATACATCACAATGGACTTTGGATGGGGTTATGGGGGCTAGTAGGCCATGGACATAGATCTAGTGGGGGTGCAGGTATAGGGGGATGGTCAGGTGGTAATAACACTCACTATATCACAAGCCCAAATTACCACACTACAGGGGTAGCTAGTGGTTATGACAGTGGAGAAGGATCAGGTATAGGCATAGATCACCATAGGATAGGGACAAATAACTATTATATAGGGTCAAGTGTCCACCTTGCAGGGGTAGGTTTAGGTGATTATAATTGAGAGGGACCAGGCATAAGCATCCCTTGGGGTAGTCATGTAGGAGAGAGATGCTCTTAGATAGAGGGTAGCAGTAGGAGGGGGACCAACATCGATATCTAGAGGAGCACCAAACATAGTTATGAGGTTTTGATACTTAGCCACTATTAAGGAGCTTAGGTATTATGAGGTGATGGTGATGGATCAACTGCTATAGGTGATGAGATATGGGGAGTACAAATCTAGTTCGGCTGGTGGGCCATCTATAGCTACCCTGGGATAGTGGGCCTCCATAGTGGGCCACATAAGGATACCAGGGGGGACACCACCAGATGGGAATGTAGGGTTAGGTGGTAGCAGTGTAGGTGCTCTGAGGGCATGATTTACATGTGTTGATATGTCAGTATAGATAGGTGTATATTATTTCTGATGTCAGCCTACGTGTTGATACAACAAGATGTACAAGTTTTGAGAGAGAGAGTTCATACACTATTATATGTATTTATGATGACATGATGTATATGATGATGATGCATGGTTTATGATGTTTATATGATGTACGTTTATGGTTCATGGTTGATATGCTTAATGTGATTATTCATGTTTATGCTAATGGTTGATGGTCAATGGTTTCCTACATATGTTTTATGAGAGGTTTGACTCAAAAGCTTAGGCATGTGATGTTTGAAAGATAGTTATGATGCTTTGATTTTGTTCATGGATATGATAGGATGTGTTATGGATGTATACATGCTATATGATGATGTAATCAGTAATGGATTTGGTTATGGTTATGATGATGTGGTTTGCATGAGATGTATTATGGTAATGTTATGGATAGATTGGTAGACAACATATGATATTATTCATGATGTTTTGATTATTGATTTTGTTTATGCTCATGAGAATAAATTAGGATATAATATATGTTAGCATGATGTTTTGATGGTAGATGGATAGGATTATGTTTATGGCATGACATGATATGATGTGCTTTCATGGTGTTTAGATCATAGATATGTAGGTGATGTAGTCCATGGACATAGCTCATAATGTTATGATTTTGATTTTATATTTGTTGCTTATGATCATGGAGATAAAATGTGGATATGGTTGAAGATGTGATGAGAATACATAAAGTAAGTAGATAATGAACAAACTAAATGTTGAGGATGGTGAGAGGAATTATGAGAGGTTCATCTATATGAACCAATAAAAGATGAGAAAATAAACATGATGCCTCTTCATTGGTAATGATAAAAATGAAACCTGGAGTTAGATCAACTTAGTGAAAATAAGCCTTTTAAATGCTTTGCATTAGTGTGCTTTGGTTTGTAAATGGGTATCTTGATCAAATTACATTAAGTAAGCTCATAATCTTATGCATATGATATATGGAGGGAGGATGGGTGAGACTGGAACCATTATGTGAGACTAGCATACCTCTTTTGTAGGCTTCCTTGAGGATAGTGTAAGCAAGTCTATACTCATATATAAAGTGTGTACTGATTGATGTGGGAAGTCTACTAAGGAGAGCTGATTGTGAATTTCCAAGATTTATCACTTTTATGAGATCTAATAACAACTTTCAAAATTATTTTATTGTTGCTTATGGTTTTTTACTTATTTTGATTTTGCTTGTGGTTGGTGAAGTTGATTGATGTAGGAAGCTTCTAATAAATTGCTATATTTTGACAAGTGCATTACTTAGCCATCCTTCAAGGGAGTGGTCTAGGTTTACGTGCCTAGTTTGAATGCTTGTGATAGATATCCTTTGAGGGAGTAGTCTACCTTACATTTGTGAAAATTTAAATAAGTATTCAATAGTCATCCTTTAAGGGAGTGGTTTATGAATGCTAAAAATGACCTAGGATTTTTTTTTTGACTTTTGATATTGCTTTTTATTTTGTTTGATTTTGATTGATATAGACTTGCTTATACATGCTCAAGGGGTTACCTTTATGAAGGCAAGACTAAGAGCACAAGAAAGTTTGGTAGGTGAAAAAGAGGTGTAGGTGACAATGACCATGAGAACCGATCTCAAAGAGATGGGAAGTACCTTGAGAATCATGCCATAGGTAGAGCCATGGTACCCATAGTTTAAAATTAAGCTATGATTATGATAGATAATCACATGATTTAGTTATAATCAGTTTCCCCTAAAAAGAGGGAAATGAATATGGTTATAAGGGATGAGCTTAAGTTAAACCAATGACGATTGTGACTCCCATTTAACAATATAAAGGATGTAGATGTGAAGTATTTAGAGGCTTCAGATCTAGTTTGCCTTCAAGGGAGGACAAATAATAAGCTCCTGATCCATACTTAGGGTTACAATGTAGGGTCTAAGCTAATTGAAAGTAAATTTACCCATTTTGCTTTTTACATATTATTTACATGTTAATTTTCCTTGAGGACAAGATATTTAATATTGAATTCTCACACATTCAGGTTTTTTTATAAGCATGCTTGATTTGTTATTGATAGACATGGAGATGGGAAAGAACAACAAAATGATGCTCGTAAAGTAGCTCAAGTTGGGCTAAGAGTTCTTGACAATAATCATCTTCTAAAATAAGGTGATGTAAAGATATGCAAAGAGAGGGTATTTGGACCTCAAGATGCAACACAACTTTAGATCCAAACATGAGGGAAAAAGGTGTAGCACATGTAGGGGTTCAGATACTAGTATGATATGCCCATAAGGTGAAAGGGATGTGTAGGTGCCAATCCCAACATGAGGTATTGACCATTTTTGTAAGCATGTTGTTAAGGGTTTTGTAAGAGGCCACTGCTTATCCATTTGCTTGTGGATGATAAGGTGATGAAAAAATATGTTTAATACCAAATACATCACAAAGGCGTTGAACTTGTTTATTTTTGAAGGATTTCCCATTATCAGTGATGATTTTATGGGGAACACCAAAGTGGAAGATGATATGATGGATGATAAATTTGACAACCTTTTCAACTTTTGTCAAGATAAAAATAATAGTCTCCACCCATTTGGTGAAATATTCATTCATGATGATGATAGATTGATGTTGTTATGAAGAGTGGGGGTTGATTTCACCAATAAGGTCCAGACTCCATTATGAAAAAGGCTAAAATTTAGTGGAAACTCGAAGGCTATGGATGGGTACATTATGCAAATTAGTATGTTGTTGACACTTAACACACATTTTCACATAATTACAACAGTCTTGGTTAAGGGTAGGCCAATAATAACCTAGGTAGAGGATGTGTTTAGACACAACAAGTCCACTAAAGTGACCCCCACAGATACCATCATGCATTTTATTGATAGCGTGAAAGGCTTTTGAACCATAGAGGCAATGAAATAAGAGGATATCAAAACTATGTTTATATAGGATGCCTCCCATAATGGTATAGCAGGAGGTGCTCTAAATAAATGATCGATGGGCATTCCTAGAGATGCTAGATGGAACTATGCTAAAGTTTAGGTAGTCAAATGTGTGTTGATACCAAAGGTCAAGTTGGATCTCCTCCAAATTAAATATGGTTGGAGTGTCTGACTTGATGTAGAAAGGTTCAATAAGGTGATGGACAGTAATTGATAGCTTAGAGTCTAATGGTGATGATGGGACCTAGGAGGAAAGAGAAGCCATGGTGTTGGCAAACTTATTGGTAGATCATGGGGTGGTTTGAATATGGTAGTGTTCAAATGATGTCAAGAGTTTCATGACTAACTATCTGTATAGTTGTAAAATATCATTCTTACACTAGTAGATGCCATTAGCTTGGTTGACCACAAGTTGGGAGTTATCAAAGATATTGATTGTTCTGACTCTTAAGGCTAATGTGGTTTGAAGACCTATTACTAGGGCTTCATATTTGACCACATTATTGGTAAATTCAAAGTTGAGTTTAAAAGATAAAGGAAGTGGTTCATTGATAAAGGGGATAAGGATGATACAAGATCCCCCACCATATTGACATTTGGAACCATCAAAGAACATGGTTACATGATTAGTGAAATCTACTTGGGATAGGCTTGTGATGGACTCATCTAGAAATTAAAGAGGAGGAGGTTGGTTGCTTGGAAGGGGTGTGTCAGCCAACTGGTTAGAAATGACTTTCCCCTTAATGGACTTTTACTAGAGGATTTCAAGGTCAAACTTGGCTAAAAGCATAAGCCATTTGGCCATACACTAGTTTTGGTATGGCTTAGAGTGCATGTACTTGAGCAGGTCAGTATTAGTTATGACAAAGAATTTGTGGTTAAGAAGGTAGTGGAAAAGTTTGGTGGCCACAAAGACTAAAGCTAAGCATAGTCTCTTAATGTGAGTATACCAAGTTTCATAGTCTACAAGGGTGTGGCTTATGTAATAGACAGCTTGCTCTTTGTGTCATTCATCTCGATGGGCAAGCATTACCCTAGGGAATGGTCAGTGGTAGAGATATAAAGGTAGAAAGGTTGGTCATCCTTAGGGGGTGTGAGGATAAGTGAAGATATAAGGCACTCTTTGAGTGTATCAAAGGCCTTTTGACAATCGACCTTCCACTTAAAAGAGATGTCTTTTTTTAAGAGGTGATGGAAGGGTTGACATTGATCTAAGAGCTTATAAATGAAATGGTGAATGGATTAGAGCTTCCTCTACAAACTAAAAAGTTTTTAAAGGTTGGTCAGAGGTAACATCTTGAGGATGGCTTTGATCTTGGTTGAATCAACCTTGATTCCCTAAAGGGAAATGATGAAGCCAAGGAGTTTGCCTAAAAAGAGCCCAAAAATACATTTCTTGGGATTGAGGTATACATGGTAATAGATAAGTCTCTCAAAGATAATTTTGAGAATGGCTAAGTGGTCCTTGAAAAGTTTGGATTTTTCAAAGAGGTCATCCACGTAGTCATTGATGATTGTGTGGATAAGATCATGGAAGATGTAGGTCATAACACATTGGTAGGTTACACCAACATTATTAAGACCAAAGGGCATGACCCTATAATTGAAAGTTCCCCATGGGGTGATAAAGGTAGTTTTGTGTTGATCTTTAAGGGAAATCAAAATCTGATTATAACTTGAGAATCCATCCATGATAGAACATCTCATGGCTTGCTGTAAGATCAACAAGTTGGTCAATGCTAGGTAGATGAAAGTCATCCTTTGGGTAGGTGAGGTTGAGGTCACAAAATTCCACAAAGATATGTAGTCCCCCTATGGCTTTAGTGATAGGCATGATGTTCAAAACCCACTAGGGATAATCAATGGGTTGAATGAAGTTGATAGAGAGGAGACATTGAAGCTCTTCTTTAATAAGAAGGGCTATGTGAGGATGCATTCATTGAATCTTCTATCTGATAGGATTGAAATCATGATTGATGATAATGTTATGGGTGGTAATGGTCGGGTTAATACTAGGAATATCAACATATGATTAGGCAAATGCAATGCTATGGTTTTAGAGGAAGATAAAGAAGTCCTAAAGTTCCTCAGGAGGCAAGAGATTGGCCTAGTTTTACAATATGAGGGTTTTCCAAAGTTCCTATGTTAATATCTATAGTGGATTCATTTAACATGGTTGAGGTCTCTAGAGGTAAGGATTTTTGGATGGAGGAATTAGGTGCACCAAGGTAGGTGAGAATAAAAGCATCATCCTAGCACTGGACAATGTTAATGGTAGGAGAGTCTTCTTGCACTAGTTTTAGATGGATTAAAGGGAATGATACTAATGCCCCTTATTTTTGATAAGTTAGGGAACTAAGGGTAATCATGTTGATGAAAGAAAAAATTTAGGTGGGATAATGTCCTAATCCTTATACTCAGGTGGAGGGGGTGCTAATGAGGAAGGGGTCTCTTATTTGATGATGGTAGTGGTAGGTTGTTTGGATTTATTCTTATTGGGTAGAATGAAGCCAAGGTCATGCTTACCATGAGGCTTTAGAGTCTCAATTGAGATCAATGTGTGTGGTCCATGCTTGTATTTTCCTAATCCAAATCCTTTTTAGGCACACTTGTGAAAGTATATTTTAGCAAAGTCTAGGTTGTCCAAGTAAGAGAATGTAGAGGTGAATAGTTATGGGGAAGAGGGGGTCACAGTAAAATTGAGTGACTTGTCAATTAACACATAGATAAAATGGGTTTAATATCTTGAAGGCCCTAAGGGAGTAATGGCTCTAATGTTGTAGTCATAACCTAGTTGGTGGTGGATTTTCCTATATTCTTAGGGAGTAGGGAAAGCATCGAGGGTAAGTAGTCAGTATTATCTAAGGGTAAGGTAGTGAAAGGTATATTCCAAAGGATCAATGGTGGGTATTTGATCTATGAGAATAAATGAGCTAGTAGGTGCCTCTGTGGGAAGGGAAGCAATGGCTTCATTTTCCATAGTTGAGGACTTGGTGATGGATAATTGGGGTGGTTTGGTCAGAGGTAGATGGACATCATTAGGTTGGTAGGTCATGTTGCATGCTACAAAAAGTCTTGGATCAACTTATATGGTAACAACCTAACCTTCACGATTGAATTTGACACAATGGTGGAGGGTAGAAGGGATGAAATGCATAGCATGGATCCATGGTCTCCCTAACAAAACATTGTACTAGAACTCACCTTTGACCACATAGAAAAGTTTAAGGAGCATGCATGGTTTGTTCTAAATGTGGAGGACAATGATTGCTAAGGTAGTGATCATGGTGTCATTAAAGGATCAAAGTATAACTAAATTTTGTGACATGACATTATCTGATATTTTGAGTTGGTCATAGGCATGGGAAGAGGTGATGTTGATGCTAGCTCTCCCATCAATCATAACCCATTTGACACGGGTTTGGTTGATGTGGGTAGTAATGAAGAGAGGAGGATCTAGATCCTCAGAATGGATAGAGGGTATCTCCAAGTCATTGAAGGTAACAAGGGTGGAGAGTTAGAGAGAACCTAGAAAGGTGTCTATAGGTGGGAAGTCACCTAGCCTCAATAGCTTACATAGCCTCCATCATAGCCTGATGATGGTGAGGTGAGGTGGAAATGAGCTCTTAGAGGCTCATCTTAGCTGGGGTTTGGTGAAGTTGTTTAAGAATGACCCTTTTGATGGATTCAAAGGGGTTAGCCTTAGAATTCCCTAAGATGGTAACTTTGGGCTTAGATGAAGATGTAGGGGTTTGGATCTAGTTTGGTTTAGGATGAGTTGGTGGGTATGTACATGGATTGGAAACCCTGGCCTTTACTCTATCATTTTTTTGTGATCATGTAACCTCATTAATGGTATGGATAGAAGGGAAAGGAGTGATAGGAGGTTGGGTAGATTCTTTGTCACTTTGAGGTGAGAGTGGAGGATTAGGGATGCATTGGCAAATGGTTGTTGGGTGCATTGGTAGAGAAGTCAAGGGAATTTCATATAATAAAAGATCATCTTCATCATAGAGATGGTGGATAATGGCTTGGAGAGCTTTGAAATTCTCTGTGTCATGCCCAAGTGTCCTATGATAAGAACATATTTGATGGTCATTATACCAAACTAGTTTTGAACCAAGAGGATTGAAAACCTGATAAGGGGTAATGTGAGGTAGGAGGTCTACAATAATCTTTGAATAATGGTCATATAGGATTCCATTAGAGGTGGGGAAGGTATAGAGGTTGTGGTTTTGGTTGGGAAAATGGGTATGTTGGTAGAAATAGGTTTGGTGAGAGAGGGTTTGGGGAAGGTGGTGTTTTTGGTCAATGGTTTTGGTTTGGGTATGATAGTTGTTGGGGTGCTTGAGTTTGATAGTTTAGCTATTGATAATCCAGAAAGGATCAATGCATCAGATAGTAAGTGAATTGGTGTAACCAATGGTGGTGGATGAAATATGTTAAAATGAGCTTGATTTTTAGGCAAAGTTGAGGGATGAGGCCCTAAAATGGAAGGCAAGGTAGAATCCTAGACATATGGCTCTTTAACAGTTTCAGCGCCTTGGTTGGTTTGGGTTAAGGTTTGGGTATAGTCTTGGATGAGGTTAATTATACTTTCAAGGATAGGTGAACCAAGATTTGTGTAGGGAAGGCACCAAGAGTTTTGGAAGGTTTGGTTGGTGGTGTGGTCATTAGAGAGGTGGATATTTTAGTTGATGGAGAAGGTGAGGGGTTGGTAGAAGTTTTGATTGGTTTAAGAGGTGTTGGAAAAATGATGGATTGGTTGGTTAAAGGCATGTTGGAAGGTTTGGGTTTGTTGATGTAAGGAATCCCTAACTATTTCCAAAAAATGGATTGATCCATGTTTGATTTTGTGACCATACTTAACTTTTGAAAAAGTTTGAAAAAAGGTTTGTATATTGGTCTGGCCTCTTGAGTAGTGGGTGTTAAGGAAAAACCTATGTGTTTAGGAGAAGGGTTGGTGGCCTCATTTATTTCCTTAATCAAGGGATGTAAGTCTAAACTGGGTGATTGATCCATGAGGGGTGTTTATGAAAAGGTCACTCCCTCGAGCATGATGTCCATAGTTGTGGTTTGTCCTATGGTTAGGGGAGATGGTAAGTTAGGAATGGCTATTTGTTTAGATAGGTTATTCAAAGCGGTGTTTGATGATTCTAAAGCCTCTATGAGTGAAGTTAAGGAAAAAGGAACCTCATTAATTTGGGCCTCTAAAGGAAGGGAAAGTGACTCCACCACCTAGGTGGGTGAAGTGGTGGAGAAGCAAGTAGGAGGGATGGTAGGTTTCCCATTGATAAGCATATTAAGGAACATATTAACCATGTGGGCATCATGAGAACATTTAGCTTGTGTGTCCTCAATTTTGGTAGGGGCATGGTTGGGAAAGAACTTCTTAGAGATATCAAGATCTTGATTTTGAAAGGCATTGGGATTATCCAACATGAGTTCCCCCTTGTTGATAAGGCTCTAAACAACATTGTTGAAAGTATTACATCAATTGACATCATGCTTGATTACCTGATGAAAAGCAAAAAAGTCATTCTCATTATACCAAGTAGGTGTTGGATGACAAGAATCAAATTGCTGAGGAGGTTGATGGGGGGAAGCTATATGAGGTTAGATTTTAGTAGTTTTTCTAGTATCGAGGCATAATATTCTCCAAGCAGAGTAAACTATTTTTGTTTGCTTCAGTTTGGGTTCTTTATGTTTTGGTTGAAGGTAATGGGAGAATTTTTTCGATTGACATTAGGTGGAGGGGCAATTTTAAGGACAACTACATTCATAGTTCCCTTACTCTTGGTTTTGGGGTTATCTTGGTTGCCTAATTTGGAGGAAGAGGTTTCATTGGTCTTGAAGGTAGAGTTTTTGTTTCATAACTTCAATTTTCCCTCATCTATGGCCTAATTCTCTAGCGTATGCACCATGGTAAAAGCTTCATAAAAAGTTTTGAATCTTTGAACACGTAGTGTAGAAGATACATGTTTGGCATAGGATTGATTAAAGAGCTCTATAAGTTCAGGTTGAGGTAAGGAAAATGATATCTGATTAATCAAGCTTTTTAATGGGCAACAAAATCAGCAACAAAATCATCATCAAATTTACTAATAGAATAGAGGTTAGTGATAGAGACCTTCTTGTAAATGTTAATGGAAAAGTGATATAAGAAGACCTGAGCTAGTTGGGTGAAAGAAAAGATTGAATGCCTTGTAAAGGTACTATACTAGTCAAGTGCTGGGCCACATAAATACATGGGGAAGGTTCAGAAGAGAAGGGCATCATTGTAAGCAATCATGTAACATGCATGTATAAAATCCCTAAGGTGTTATTGGGGGTCCTCTTTGCTCTAAAATTTGGTAAATTTTAGAATCTCCCATTAAGGAGGGTAAGGTCTGATAGGGACAAAGGGATGAATAGGTTCGTTACAAATATGATCATAAGAAAGGATGTTATGAGCCCCTGAAATGGATGACTTAAGGTTTTTCATCTTGTCCATGAGCATTTTCATTAGGTCAGTTTGAGGTGGTGGACCAAAAGGGTTGTAAGGTGGATATTATGATTGAGATTGGGTAACATATTGGTAATTATTTGGTGGTTGAGAGGTTGTCACATTTTGGAATGTGGATGCTAAAGGTTAGCTAGGTGGTATGTAAAGGTAGGTGGATGGAGTGGTAGAGTAGTGGGTACATACCCTTGTGGGTTAGGGATGTATCCTAGATTGGGTGAAATGGGTACCTACTGAGGAGTCCTTGTGGATTGGGCATGAACAATAGTTGGGTTGGTAATAAAAGGAGAGGTAGTGACCTTTGTGCTAGTAGGTGGTAAAGTAGAAGGGATAGATTCCCCTAAGCTTAGTAAAGGGGTATTGACCAATGGGTTGGGGTTGATAGAGGGAAGGTTGGTAGTGTTGGTGGTAGGTGATCCAACAATAAGTGGAGCATGATGGGTTAATGATAGGTTTATTCCTAAGGTGGAGGAATCATTGGTAGGGGTGGAAGGTGTAAGAGTAGCGGTTGGTTGGGTAGGTTGGTTTTCAGCTATGGATTCAAAGGGATTAGTAGATGAAGATGCTTGGGTGGTTGAAGGTTGGGTAGTGACCATGGAAATAAGAACATCCCCCATAAGGTGGGATGACATGCTGTAAGGAGGATCTTGAGATGGAGTTGAAACCTGGGCATGGTGAGGGGAGGTATTAAGGTAGTGCTGAAGGGCAACTGGGTTATTGTCTAAAAAAGTGGTAAAGTCTATGTCTCCATAGGAAAATACCTAAGGAAAAGTAGGCCTTCCTAAATGATGAGGTGAGTCTTATACTTCAAATATGTACTCCATAGATGAAGAGGTAGAAGAAGTTGAATTGAGTGACGGGTTCTACTCTGCTAGGTCTCTTCACTGCTGATGAGTGAGAAACATACAAGAAAGGGGGATAGAAAACAAGAATAAACTCACCACTAAAACAAGAAGAAGATATGAAAAATGATAAAGGAAAATAAGACACACACTATAAATTACGTTAAGCCTAGAGGTTAGTTTTAATCTTTCTTTTGGCTTATACCTTAGTTTATGAGAATGTGTGACAGAAGTTTGCTTGTAGATTGAGTACTATAGAAGTAGTTTATGGTTGTTTTTAGGTTTTTTAGGTGCTCAAAAGAATCTATATTGGAATCAATATGTGGCTTGGTATTTGGGATTACCCCCTCACTTCATAGTCCCACAATGATAGGGGTGTCAGGGGCTTATCCAATATATATTGATATCCAGAGTTTATACTCAACTAGAGAGCTAAGTTGGATGTATCTTTGGTAATGACCTCCAAGTAGGATTATTGGGAAAGGGTAAAAGGTGATCATTTTGATGTTTCAAATTGTTTTGATGTTTGATTAATGAAAGTGGTTTGGCTAGTATGTGAAATAAAAATGATGTTATGATAAGATTATTGTGATTTAATTCAAAGTGAATTGATGTTAAAAGTAAGCAATGATGCAATTGATTTTAAGCCCAAAAGAGATTTTAGTTTCAATTTGGCCTCCCAAGATTCTCTCTCTTATAGGCACAAGAAAGAGGTGGAAGTGAAGGTGTAACTAGGCCATCTAAATATAATTTTTCCATGCAAAGGCTCATAATAAGATTTAGATGAGATATATTTAGAAAATCAATGTGATGGTTTACATGCTAAAAGTTTAGGCTATGTAATCTAACCATCATCAATCATGGTGATCATCATCGATTAGCCTGACTCTCACTGGTTGTGGTTGAGGGTAAAAAGGTGGCTAGGCTAGGTTAGTTAGGTCAAGCTAACTATAGGTTGGGTTTCATTAGGGGTTGGAAGGTGGATGATCCCAAGGGGTTCCTAAGATGGTAAAGAGGATTATGACCTTTAAAATCATAGTGTGTGGATTTTTGGTGTCTATAGTAAGCATCATGGCCTTTTCCACAACCAACATCTTCACTAAAATAGGTAGTTGTAAAAATTTCCCTAAAATTCCTATGATGAACGAGTCATTCATAGCTTTCATAGCTATGCATCCTCGCACTTCAAACTCAATTATATATCCATATACTATATTAGTAACCTAATGATATATTTCTCTTATCCAATTAGTTTCCAATCTCTGTAACTGGTCTATCTTTTCTTTAGTTCATATTATAGTTTCTTTCATCCTTGGTCTAAAGCAATAATATTCCAACCATGCTAACTAGTTAGCTATCAATTTAGGCAACTCACACCAGAATATTTATTAAATTTCTCCATAAATATGCTCCTAAATGATCTCCTAAGATATAAGACTATTCTTTCTTGATTCTTATTTTATGAAATTACATATCATTTGTGGTCCAACCATATCTCAATATCTCTCTTCCCTGGTAACCATCTTAGCATAATTTCCTCTAAAAAGAGTTTCCATGCTCACTGCACCATTGTTAGTAGAGGTTCCTAAAGCATAAAAAAATTATAAGGATGAGTATAGTTGTGAGATACTTCATGTATGCATAATAATTTATCATAAAATACAAGAAATTGGATGATATAAATGTAAGATGGATTAATTATTCTATGTTATTGAGCAATTTAAGAATAACTAGTATTGTATAAACTAAAATTATGCATTCAAAATAGTTCAAATAGAAAGTAACCAAGACATTACACATGAGAGCACATGAAAGGAGCATAAAAATAAATCATATAGGTAACCATAACTAGATAATAGTTATTGATCTCTTCTGAAATCAAAACCCTCTTCTTCTTAAAAAAAAAAGTATATATAGATGTTTCCAATCTATGATTGTTCATATTATTCTCTTACTTATATCCAAAAGTGAAGTCTCTTCATATTCTATATTATTAAAGCTGATGAAGATAAGATAAAATAGGCTACACAATGACAAAATGAGCTCATAACATATGAATATCATAAAAATATCCTGCACATCTTTACAATCCACATTCTTCTACCAACAATACCTCTCAACTTGAGGTTGAGATAATCAAAGTGGTGAGAAATGAGAGGATACACAACATTAAAAAAAAGGGGAATCTATTTTTTATCTTTATTGATCAAATCCCATTAATCCTTGACTTTAATACCCATATAAATTTTGAAAGTGGCCGCAATGTGTTTCCATGTGAAGACAGAGATGAGAGGATAGTCGTATAACCAAGAATCATGCCAAAAGGAATCCTTGTTTCCATTCCCTATGCTATATTTACATCCTCTATTTGGAGTATTCTTAATTTTTACTATTGTATTCCAAAATTAAGAACTTAGGACGTGGAATTTAGAAGTTAGGAAAAAATTAGTGTTCCCTCCCTACATGTATTTAGCTTTGATGATTTTGACCCATAAATAATCCTTCATCAAGATTTTCTAAGCTATCTTGGTGAGGAGTTCATAATTTATGTTTTTGACCCTTATGAAACCCAATCCCCCTCTATCTATAAGGAGTTAGACTTTGTCACAGGTATAAATGTGAAATATTGATCTTTCTTCGGATCCAAACCAAATAAATATATTCTAGTTTATTCTACTCTATCTATTATTTTGTATGGAAATTTGAAGAGTGAGATAAGGTATGTGGGAATATTTTGGAGAGAGATTTTAACTAGCTAAAGTTTACCTACTTGAGAAAGAATATTTCCTATACATCAAGTAATCTTCTTTTGGATTCTATCAAAAAACATGTTACAATGGTTGGAAGATATAAGGCCTTTGAAAAGAGGCATCCTAAGATAGACCAAATACGGGTCTTGAGTTCTATAACTTGGGATCTCAACAATTCTTCTCTGAAGTGGTACTAGGGTGTTGATGAAAAAGATGGGGCTTTTGGTGAAGTTAAAAACTTACCTAGAGACTCTCTCATATAGTAGAATGATTTTATTGAGAGACTTTGTTTCTACAATAGTAGTTGTGCTAATCACAAATGTGTCATTAGTGAATTATTGGTGTGTGAGTAGGTCCACCCCTAGAGCAATTTTAAGCCTTGAAACTACCCAAGAGCCCTTGAATTGATGAGACACCTGCTGAGAGTTTCAAACAAGATGATGAAAAGGTAAGAGGAAAGTGGGTCTCCTTGACAAATGCCCCTCAAAGCTAAGAATACGTCCTTATGTTTGCCATTAACAATCACAGATAATTTAGGATAGGATATGCAAGAGATCATATTCTTAAAGGAGGGATGGAACCCCAATATCTCTAGTTTTTTATCCACTAAATTCCAAGATACATAATCAAAATCCTTATTCATGTCTAGCTTCAGGAAGGTGGCGGGTCTAGTAAACCAAGAGATAGAGTGGATGGATTTTAAAACCAGAATGATGCCATCAATAATCTATCTTCCACTAACAAAGGTTCCATGTTACTCATATATGAATTTGGGGTGAAGGCCCTAAATTCTCAGAGTAATGGTTTTTCAAGTAAATATTGTAAAAATTGTTGCATAGGATAATGGCTTGAAGTCCTTAAGAGAATAAACACCCTCTGTATTTAGGATAAGGACCAAGAATGTAACATTTAGTTCTCTGAGAATGGATTCCACTTCAAAAAAATCCCTTACCATTTACACCACACCAAATTGAATGATATCCTATATGGTTTGGAAGAAGAGGGGGGGAAATCATTTGGGCCTAGGGCTTTGTCTCTTTCCATGGAATTAAACAAGGGACACTAGTGTAACAAGAAACCCAAAAAAGGTCCCTTTAGTTTTGTAATCCCATAATTCTACATTCTTACATATATTTTATACAATTATAAATCCTTCCATCCCCTTATATTTTTTTGACTTGCAAGTATCCCACCTAAGCTTGATGTGAAAATCTAGACTAAAATATTTGTACTCTTCCACCACTTCTAAGGAGACACCTTCGAAAAGGAAGTTAATTTGATTATTTTTTATCTGTGATGAAGTAAACATGACTTTGGTGTTTTTATTATTTACTTTTCATCTCAACCTATTAACTATTTTAGAAAAAGGGCACACAAGTGTTTGAAAGACTATACCACTTAGGTAAAAACTATGGAACAACTAAATTAGGTAAAATACAATAAATTATAATAATTCAAATCTACCTAGGGTGAGTAGGGGAAGATAAAAGTACCATTAACTATAAAAAACCAATGGAAATTAAAGAAGAGAGAAGGAGAAAGATAAATAAATTGAATAAACATGCAAATCCAGACACAACATGGAAATACATAAAGGAGGATTTTATAACTATGCAAACTAAAATCTAGAATTCAGCTGTCTTATGTAGATGAACAAGATCAATGACCACCAATAACATACAAACTAGAATCATATGGTTAATTATGGAAATTATTGTTGATTATGGAATCCTGTTATGATTGTGGCCATGTTGATCTTCAATGTCTATAACTCTTTGATACAAAAATATATCTCTTAGATTTACAAATTGGCACATTAAGATATACTAATTTTTTATATTATTAAAGTATCCCTAATCACATCCAAAGACCAAATAAATGTGAAATAAATTGTTCCAATCCATATTATGAGGGTTGTCACTACATATCCTACTATAAACACTAATGTTTGGTACAATACCCTTTTCTATTGTGTCTTTGTCATGATTTATCACACTTGGCCTATTTGTATATGATTGGCTCTTTTCAAAAACTTCCTTATATATTGGAACCCTTAGAGTCTTGATTCATCCATATTTCCTCATAAACATCTCAAATCTCTTCGTTGTTTGCATCGAGATCCCTTCGATTATCCTTAGGCTAACTTGATCTTTGTTTTTAGCCCTTTTTTAAACATGAGCATAATCATGGGTCCAAAATTATGGTGTTATCATAATTATTTCTCCATTGGTTATGGTTACTTCCATTTTTTGGGTCTTTTCAACCTATGTTGATTTCTCATGCCTTGAATGTAGGTTCTCACTACTTCTCATGGTCAACTTATTTGTGAATTTCTCCTTATGGAGCCTATATATACAAAATTAATCTAAGCTACTTAGACTAAGTAACATCTTATCAATTGATTCTACCCATGAATTTTCTTATTAAGTTGTAATTTGAGTATTGTAAACACAAATTTATTCTTTAACACTTTGGAAACATCAATTTAATATAGTTTGACATACTTAGACTATGTACATATATTTTACTCATGTCCACATTTTCCCTCTATCACTCTAACCATCCACTATTTTAGCCACCTTTATCTACCAGACATATTTATTCATGTTCATCTTGGTCTATACAAGAACACATTTAGAATCCTAAACAAACATTCTTTATACCTCATATTTTTAGTTGCACTCCTAAGACACTTCTAATAATCTTGGACATTATTGGTTACCATAGGTGTCTACCTCTACCAACAGTGTCTAAGGACCCTCAATGACTATCTCTCAAATTTATAAATCTCCACTATGTTGGCCTAGACATTTTTCATGGATTGATTGTGGTGACAAATTGATGAAGGGTCACTATCATCCCTAAAAACTGACACAATGAAAACTCACACAAAAAGGCTAATTTTTTAAGAATGTATAATGCACATCCTAGATAGCTGCATTTCCCATTGGCTATCCAAAAAAGTGGCATAAGATGCACCATATGTCTAATTTTATTTGCATGCCTAAGCTACATATATCATAATGTGAAAAGGGTCACACAATCATTACATAAACATGTTAGCCCCACTTGCTGTAATTGGCCTAAAGGCTATCAAATAAGTCTACAACTCTCTAAGCTAGCATAATGGCCCCCATATCCCCATGGCCCAAAAGTAATGTTTTATTAATGAGAGGTGGTTTTGAGTAATAATTGGCTTTAACTATACTATCTAACTCTTTTCAATACTTAAAATCATCTTTGAGTAAAGTTGACCAATCACAAGGCTCGATTCACACTTTAGTCATAATCAAAAATATTTTTTGACTTAAGTCAAAGTCAAGGAAAGAGATCAAGTAAATATCATACAGTCCCCATATGACCTCAAAAGGGGTCTAAAATATCCCAAATAAGCTCCTTGAGGATGTAACACCCCATCTTAATCATTAGATTGATTCAACCTCAATCGTTAGATTTAGTCAAAGGTGAGCAAGCCATATAAATCTTATATAAATAGATAAAGGATTAAAATCAAATGTTAAGTCATAATTTTTTATTATGTAATGGAGGGAGGAGGTATTTTAGTATTTGTCCATAGTCATCCTTCCTCTCCTTCCTCAGCCCTAAATGACTGCCATTAATAGAGTCTCTAAAATTTTGATCCTTTTTTTAATTATGTTTCAATTTTGATCCTTTTTTTAATTAATTAATTTTTAATTATGTTTCAATACACACACACACACACACACACACACACACACACACACACACACACACACACACACACACACACACACACACACACACACACACACACACACACACACACACACACACACACACATGGTTCTATTTTACAACTACCCATAGTTTTGGAAAGGTTCTATAAGGTCTCAGTCTCCTACAATTTCCAAAATGGTCTTAGGAGCTTGAAGCTCCTCCACAACAATTAATGGCCACCACAAGGTAAAATTTTAGAAAAAAATTATTTTTAGATTTTAAATCTCTCAAACTAAAGGAAACACAAAAATAACAAGGGTCCCCTTTTGGGTTAGCCTATTTTTGGGCTCCCAAGAGCCCATCATAGCGAAAAAGGCCCAAAATGACCTCCCTAGGATAAAATGACCATAAAGTGAAAAATATTAATTCTAAAGTTACATAATAAATTAAAATTGGAAGGGGATGAAAAATTAAGGGAGTTCCTTTTTGGGTTCCCCCACCTTTGAACCACCAAGTCTTGACAATCACATGTACAAAAATGTGGTAAATAGGCTACAAAGAGGTCAAATAACACACCTATATGAGAAGGGGGTCATTTATAGAGAAATAAAAAAAATCAAGGTTATATGATTGATTCATAATGAATATTAAAAAAAACTGATGGGGGTTCATTTTGGGGTCAACCTACCTTCAGGTCATCGAGTACTGCAATCATCAAAACAAAAATGGTTTATCTATATTTAATTAGTTTTAGTTCTGAATTTAAAATGTATAGGTTACAAACCTTATAAAAGTGTAGGTTTCAAAATTTAGTAAAATTATGGTTTAAAATTAAATTAAAATAATTAAAAGGATTTTAAAAAACCACTAACTACGTGGTTTAAGTGGGTGGCAGTCAAAATGCTTTGACCACCCCATAGTGGAGTTTGGTGGGATCACCACATAGTTCCCACCTATAAACCACCAAGTCAAGCCAAGTCCATAGCTTTTTAACTCACCATGCAATCCATATCCCCTTAGGGGGGCTTCCCAAATGGTGCATAATCACATAGGTTACCACTGACCAAACACTACTACCCTATAAAAAGGGTGTAATGCCCTTCCTAAGGCCCTATGATTTATTATTGCCTTGCAGAGTGATAGTTTTTAAAAAATAATTTTGGCAAAAATAGGAGTCCAAAAATTATGAAACTAGTGGAATTGGTCCAAATTTATATTAATTTTATTATAAAATTATTTTTTACATCTTATTGCCTCATTTTTCATGCTTAAAAATTACATGAAGTAGGGTTATTATAAAGGAAAATAACCATTACTAGTGGTTGAAGCTTAAAAATTCACAACTTTAAAATGGTAACACCTAAAAATATTCCATAAATTGACATAGAATCCTAATAAATCCTAATTTATAATAAAATTCATTTATAAAAAAATAGGTGAGTTTAAAATTAAATAAAAATTATATGAATGTATCTAGCCTTCCCCAGCTTCACACAAAACTATGAATTTCACAGTTTTAGGAAAGATAACATTTTTATTTTCAATCAAATGTAAAAATTACCAAAAAATACATGTCCATTATAGAATATACAATTTTAATTTTTAACATAAAATAATCATTGAATTATTTTTACATCTTGATACACTCAATGGGAAGAGTTGGTTAGTGATAAATAACATCACACTATTTCCAATTAATATTACAAGTTTTCTTCCAATATATATATATATATATATATATATATATATATATATATATATATCAAAAATAATAACAATAATCATTTCTCTTAAATATCCAATTTAATATCTTTACACATATATACAAAATGTTGAACAAGTTGGTCTTCACAAGGACTCCACATGCAACTGCAAGGCCAATTGAAGGAGGGATCACCTCCCATCCTTTTTTCCATAATCATGCAGCTTCCCTAGGTATCCCTAAGCTTAATAATACTAGATCTAAGCATCATAACATATTTTTTTAAGGTGGACATGTAGGTATAAGGAGGTTTCGGTGGTAACAATACTAGGGAAGGAACACTCACTAGGAATTACATCTAGGATACTATAAATTCAACTACACAAAAGCGATGTCCATCTCCAAAAATAGTATACAATGAAATAAAAAGATAATATCAAAAAAAATGATAACAAGTATCCACAACATGTTTCCAACACCAAAAATTTCTACCAAAGGAGAAGAAGAATGTGGGGAATTCTTCACCCTTGTTCTACCATATCTTGGTCATGGGAGGGCATATGCACCTTCCACCATGCCAAATAACATGTATGAGGGCATATGAATTTTATTTCCATGGTATCCAATACCAATACACATAATAAAACAATGTAGGAGGGCATGAGAACCTAGTTCCACCACCACTTACACTATGAATGAGTGCACAAACAAACATGCATTATCACATAAAATTTGCAAGCATAACTTTGCCTTTTTAAGGAAAGAAAATGGCATAAAATAACTCCAAGAGTTAGGAGGTATATTACATCTCTATTCCCAAATGGGAATTTAAACCACATGTCGGCCATTGTTAAAACCATGGAATACAAATAAAAAAAGAGGGTAAGCCAAATGGCCTTACACCTCTTGAAATTTTAAAATAAAAGGAAAGGAGAAATATAATTTTAATAAAAAATTAATGCAAATGGAACATAAAATCCTACCTTGGTTCCTTCTTTAATCCACTCAAGAACACCTCTTATAATCTTGGGCAATGGCTAAGTTCCTCCTTCTCTAAGCTCTTCCTCAAGCTCTTCATCCTCTTTCTCCTTCTCTTCTCCACTCCAATTTTCCAAATTTAAAAAAATAAGCCAAAATTCCTCTCAAGGAAGGCTTTCATTAATAATATAGGCTCAAATCATTTCTCTGTAAGCCAATGGGAAGGTGACATGTGTCCCTTACCATCCCTTGGTGTATGGTCAAAAAGTCATCCCCCTCCATAACTCCACTTACAATCCCATGTGAGTAATTAAGTTCATACCTCATAAATGATCCCACTATCCCTTACCATAAATGGCACATAGGCTGCCTCAAAAGTCATCTAAGGCTCCTAGAAAGACTCTCCAACCTTCCTATCAGTTTAAGGACATACAATTCAACATAAAATATTTAAGAACTATTTATGACTCACTCTAAATTTGGCTCTCTCAATCCATCCTTGTTTTGGGTCAAAACGGGCCACTTAAGCGGCTTAAATGATACTTCAAAAGTCAAATAAAATTGAAATAGAGCTTATAAGGTTAAGAATGAAAAGTGTGAATAATATAAAATGGGGTGAATAATTATAAATGGGTTAAGGGATGCATGCACTTATTAATAAGTCCATAAATGATACAATGAGTGTTTTAGATCATGGTAGGGTCAAGTAGACATGCCACCACTCTACCAATGATGTGCTTATGTATGATGTAGTCCTAGTACCCTCATCAGACTTTCCTTAAGGATGTATATGCTTATGACTAAGTCTATAAATGATATAATAAGTGTTTTAGATCATGGTAGGGTTAAGTAGACATGTCAACACTCTACCAATGATGTGCTCATGCCCAGTGTAGTCCTAGTTCCCTTGTCAAGATTTACTATTACCTACACAACAATGTGCACATAAAATTCCATATTCTAGATTATCAAAGCTGAAAAATATAAACAATATAATTGATCTCAATCCACACAACAAGCACATGACATATCCAAGGCATCACATATCAATGGTAATAACTAATACCAATCATCTAAACATATGTATAATCAAATACATGCTTAAGAATAATATCTCAAGTAGTATGGAACCAATACTCATCAATATGGATAATCAAAATAATGTAATCAAATTGAAAATAAAATGCATAGTTTGATCATCTAATCTACTCATATAATTTTTATTTCATAAGAAAAAAATAACATCTCATAATATATATAATCTTAGTCTCAGTCTCAAGGGCTCAATAACATCTCATATCTCAATAATACATAAGGCTAAATATGCATAAAACATCACATGTCTAAAGGTGAGCACTATGAAAATAGGGGTCTCATAGTCACCTACATATACAAATCATCATTAAGGTTATTATTCGACTTGGAACATATAATAATACCTTTGATCATCTCACACTCTCTTGGAAAATTATTCAAAAGGCATATACCCATCTCAAATCTTCAAGAAATAGCCGTAAGGCAGTGTATAGAGCTAAATATGAATACAAAGAGGCCAAACTTGCATGTTTCCAAATGTCAAAGATAAAAAAAATGGGACTACACTATATATTATTCATGATGTTACACACACTCATCTAAATAGGAGAACCACATGCAGTTTGATCCCTCTTCATAGTTTTTGAATGTAGGCAATGATCAACCATTTAGTAGGGAGTGGTTGGGGTTTGTCCAACCCAAAATATAAAAAGGTTTCTTTTTATCCATCAAGCACAATTAGAGTCTAGAAAAAACATATAGAAAACATGTATCATCATATATGATCGAAGATTTTGCATATACAAAATCATATTTTAGGTGCAACAAAGGGTTTTCAAATTTTTTGGATCCCTAAAATACATAGAGAGATTACCATAAAACATTGATAGTGTTTGTTATCATGTGTCTAACCTTGGAAAAGTGTCCAAATAATATATCACCCCTATTTTAGACCTAATCACTTGATAAAGGATATCTTGACCATTTTCAAATCATGTGTAATCTTCTATGAATGATAGGTATATATACATAACTAAGAGACTTATCCTTATAATCTATTTTCAATTCTAAGTCAAGTAGTTTCAATACCTATTCACCATTTTCAATTCAAGTTATATATTTATTATCATTATTTTTGTAATCTAAATTAGTGCATAGTTTAAAATATTTTATATATCTTACATTTAAAATAATCAAAAAAAGTATATCATTTGCATTGTAATAAAGGATCCTACACATTAATTCAATTCTACCTTTATCATCACTTTAAGTCTTGTGCCAATATATCTTGTACCAAAAGAAGGTCATAGTAAAATATATATTGCATTTGCTTATCTAGGAGAGGAGGTGAAGTCATTTATCTCATTAGGTTGGGATCACTTAAAAAACACTAAAACTACATTTAGATCTAATACTAAGTGTGTGGTATATATAATATTAACTTTCATGGGGTCCCAAACCATTAACCTTGTACATATTATTTTTTCATGTAACTTTGTAACAATTAAGGGACAATTTAAAGAAGAGTTGATTCAGAAGGCACCACACAAAAATTCTATGAACAAAATCCAAGAACCTATTAAACACCCTCTTCAAAATCATCCCAACAAGTTTCATTTCTAAATTTTCCAATTTTCCATGATTTTATAAATTTGTCGTAGTTAGCAAAAACATGTATTAATCGACAACCAATTCTAGCAGTTATCTTTACATTGGTCCATAATTCTAGCCACCTTATTAATTGCAATCATTTTTTAAGGTTTTATTCAAATCAATCTCAGAAGCTTGTTTCTAGTCTCATAAGCTAATTATAGAATCTAAAAGTAATGTTTTTGTCAATTACCTCTCTTTTCCTATCTCTTCCATTTTTCTTTCCAATTATTAATCATTTAAGCTTTTGATTCTCAATTTTAGGCACTTAGGCAAGTATCATTAACTAAATTTATGTATTTACACAGGTTTTTCCCTTGTACACAAAGTTTTAATCATTTACATGGTGGAATGCACCCTTTGTGTCACTATTTAGTAAAAAAATGGTGAATCCCTTTGTTTTAAAACTTATCAACCTCCTAGAGTTAGATTGTCATTTCCTTCATTTCCTTGGGTCTAATTTCTAATTTTTAGATTTTGGTGTATTTCTAATTAATTTATAAATATCCATACCTTTATGTATGATTTATGATTCAAGAGCATATGGGTCCATAAGATATATTTCATCAACTAAAAATATGAGCATACTTTTAGCAATAAGTATCGACGAAGCCTTTATATGTTTTAATGGTTTATGATGTGTTTTCAAGCATCAAATTACTCATATATGTTACCAAATGTTATGATTTTATTCCTTAATTACATAAGGATAGATATGACTCACTGATTCTTGGTGAAGTTATTTTATCACAACATAAGCATGATGGTAAGCTATGTTGAGCATGTAACTTAGTATTAACCTCAACTATTGGAGCATCATCGATTAATTCAATTCAGAGCTATATTTTGTGGTATCTCTATACCACACTCTTTTATCTCCATGACATACATTTGGATACTTCATGATAGCATGTGGTAATATGGTAAGATAACATTTTTATTAAAGGTTTTTATACCTATCAGTAGAAACCACATAATCAATGAAGTCACATGATGCCCTTAGTAATATAAAAATTGGTAGAAGGGAATGTTTACAATGTCCTAACCATTTTTTATTATTCACTTTATTTTTTGATGTGTTACGGGTATTATGTATTTTGTAGACATTTAATGATTGTAATCTTAATGGTTAGGTGAATTAATTGAGATAAATTAATTTAGATTATTGGATTACATGTTTATTTAAACATGTTCCCAATACCTATGAGGTGAAAATATAGAGTGCAACTATTGGTGAAAATAGCAATAAAATATATGTACATAGATCTAGAGAAGGGATGAATGGTATAATACATCCCTGCAAGGACTTGGGGTAACACTATGGTGTTTTATAATCCTATGGGTATTATGGGAGTATGCATGTTTTTAAAGCTAGATTTGGCCAAGTTTTAAATCTCTCATTTTTTATTAATAAAAAAATAATTTGTGGTTTTTTGGTTTATTCTTTTGTGTTATTTTTTTTGGTCTATATGGTTAAAAGTGTCTCTTCATTGAGACCTCTAATCGTCAATGAATCATTTGAAATAAGAACAAGGAAATAACTTTGGTTTGAGAGATCAAATATTTTGAGTTATCCATCTTTGTAAAGGTTGGAATAAAATAAAATATGAGAAAAACGTGTGATCTATGTTAGTTTTCAAAAGGTACAAGAGTAGATGTGAAATTACAAGAGGATTCAATATGTCACCATGAAGAGTTGGAAGAGCGGGTGCAATATTAACCCATAGGACTAGAAGACTAGATGAGATCACAATTTTTTAAAACGTAATGTAAATAAAATTGGCTACAATAGAAGAAGATATAAGGAGAGGATGCATACCAAGGGATGATGGCAGTGACATAGAGGGTGGTGTGCAAGATCCAGATGAGGAAGAAGTGGGACCATCACATAATAAATTACATGGGAGAGAAGCGAGGCTTATCAAATCCATTTACAAGAATGGAAGAAGAACATAGATATGGGTTTCATGTTTTTCAAGAACATTCAACCCATAGGTGATAACATATTATCTCACAAAGATGGAGGACTACAATTTTGATGAATTAGCAGGTGAGCAAAAGATAAAGGTTATAGACACTAAGTTGATGGCTAATGTAACTTTATGGTGGAAATAGGTATAGATTGAGAGGATTTACAAGGGTGAAGATAAGATTACCGACTAGGAGATAAGGATTATGAAGTTTAAAATCAAAATTTTATCTAGAGATTACCAAATGGATTTATTGAAGAGGTTACAGAGTCTAAGACAAAACTATCATAACATGAAAGATTACATAAATGAGTTCTCCAACATCAATATATGCATCGGTCATAGTGAGATGGATTCAAATAAAGTGGTACAATACATTAACAACCTAAAATGGGCCATCCAAGATGAGATAAACATAGTGAGATTAAAATAGTAAAGGAAGCATATAAATAAGTACTAAGAGTAGAGGAAAATTTATCACACAAGGAAAACACTCTAGAGGTAGAGTTAAGTTTAGTAGTGGTAAATAATAACTGGCACATGAGTAGATAGGTAAATAATGTGTGATCACTATGAAATCATAATATGAAAGAGGAGGATCCACTTTCATGAGGGGAAGAAATATATTTAGTAGAGGAAGAGGAGGAAGGTTCAAGGTAAAATGCTTCAAGTGTGGGTAAGTTGGACACCATGCATATGAGTTCCCTCATGTGCATATCACTGGATAGAAGAGATGGAGTGGTGGTATCACACAAGTATTACAAGAATATGTTGAATTTGAGTAGTCATCTACACATGGAGAAATCCTAATTATAGAGAGAGTATGGTTTTAGTGAGAGGAGTCTTTAGAGTCATGGAAAAAGTGAGGATGCAAGTTAGAAAAGACAAATTTTCAAGACTAGGTGAAAGATAAAAAATTAAATGTTGTAGAGTTGTGGTAGATAGTGGAAGCATGGACATTGTTGTGTCCATAGAGATAATGATTAAGTTATGTTTTGTGTACAATCCATACCCAAATACTTACAAGGTATCAAGGTTGGTGGAGGATCCAGGTAGCATTATACAGGAGTAATATAAGGTGGAGATGAAGTTTGGAATATACATAGATAAGGTTTTATGTTATGACCTACTGATGGATGCTAGTCATGTTTTTTTGGGGAGGCCATGGTATTATGATAACAAGATGTTATAAAATGGTAATGAAACTATTTTATGAATAAGAAAAGATAGGTAGAGTTATAAATTTAATTCATTAAGGAAGAAGGATGGAGATGTTGTGCACTAAATTCATTTAGTCATGTGCAAAAGTAAAATTCACTTACATGAGGAGGAGATGATAGTGTATGTAAAGATAAAGATTAATGTCATGTAAAAGAAGGAAAGAGAGGGTGAAAATAATAATAATTATAAATAAATATTAATGGGTTGTGTCATAGAAAAGTGGAAAATTAGATTGCATAGCATAAACATAGTAGGGTGACCAAGGGGATGGGAGTTGGCTTAAAAAAGATGTGAAATGTTTTTGGTTGAGGATGATAAATTATGTCCTAGTTTTCAAACCATATTATCCCATGTGGCTTAAAGGAATACCAAGATATTTGGTAGGGTTTAAAAGGGTGGTTATATCATCTATCCTAATTATGTGAGGTTGATGCTCACATATTTTATTACCCATGGTGTATGATTTAGGAGCATTAGGTTCCATAAGTAACCTTTATTCAAGTAAATACATTAGTAAATTATTGGTAATTAGTAGTGTTAATCCATTTGATGTTTTCAAGGTTTTTGATGTGTTTCTAAGCATCAAGTTACTCATATATGTTACTACAAGTTCTGGTTCTATTATGAAATTAGATAAGTATAGATATACTTAGTGGTTCTTAGTGATTTTTTTTCCTCACCGCACAAGCACATCTGCAACTTGTGTTGAGCATGCAACTTGATATTGAATTCACTTAGTAAAGCATCATCAGTCAATTTGATCCAAAATTATAATTCATGGTATCTCTCTACAACACTCTTTTAGCTTCATAACAATAATTTAAACACTTCACAACAACATTTAGTAATGTTATATTTAAATCAAGGGTTTATAGTGAGACAACATGTTTATTCAAAGTTTTTATACCTATAATTAGAACTGTGTAATCAAAAGAGTCAGACAATGGCATTTATAATGTGAAAATTGGTAGAAGGGAATGTTTAAAACATCCTAACCATTTTGTTATGCATTTAATGTTGTGATGTGTTATGGCCATTTTATGATGAAAGTGTTAGTGGGTAGGTGAGCTTATTGAGATAAATTAATCTAGATTGGTGGATTTCATGTCTATATACACATGTCCCCAATACTTGAGAAGGTATTTGGAAACCCTACAAAGAGGAAATTATAGAGTGCAACTATTATTGAGAATAAGAATTAGAGATTTTTATATAGATCTATGGAAGGGATGAAGAGTTAAATCACGTCCCTATGAGGACTTAGGGTAACACTATGGTGTTTTTTAATCTTATGGGCTATGTGGGTTTTATAATCTAGATTTTTCTACATGTGATATCTCATTTTCTAATAAATAAAAAATAATTTGTGTTTTTTATTCCATTGTGTTATTTGTTATGGGATGCGTAGTCTAATTCATCTCTTAATTAAGACCCATAACCATGACTACATCACTTTCTATGCCACCCACACTTACATATTATGTGAATTAATAAAGATAGACCTAAAATCCCTACTAGATAAAGTGCTAGGTTGAGTGGTTCCACTAATGATTTTTATTCAACTGCTTTTGAGTGTTACTTATTTGAAAATAAAATGGCAATTATTAGTCATACTTCTAATCCTTCTATGTTTATTGATAATACATTTTATACAAATGTAAATGATGAATATCCATATGTTGAACATGATTAAAATTCTGATGATGGTAATTATAATGATAATTCTAATGCTTGTAATGCCAATGCTTGTAATTCAAATGATAGTTTTCTACCAAACTTTGATACCACAAATCAAAATAATATTGAAGACTATCTTTTGAAAATTTCTCAAGAAATTGATGCCATGATATATGTTGCAAGTGATGTAAAAATTAAGTTGAAATTGGCTAAGGAATCCAAACCTAAGAATGAAATTCTTTCCAATGATACTTCAATTTTTTTAATCCATCTATTGGAAGTTCTCCTTCTACACAGGAGGTGAGGCCAATGTTGTGAGAAATATTTGACCATCATGAAGTAAATAGATATGAGATCATGAATACTAAGAAACACTCTTCAATTTGTACTTAATATATTATATTTGGAATCCTTAACAAATATATTAGGAAAGGATCAAGAGATCATATCAATATATCTGATGGAATCATCTAAACAAAATACAAAGGGGATGAGGGGTAGAAATAGCTTATGCAAGAATAAGTTACCATTTCCCTATCACTAACTTAAGTGGCACATATAATGAGGCCACTTATAGGTGGCATTAATAAATGATGTGAGCATTAACTGCTCACTTATCCTATTCTAAGCCTATATAAGTGTGACTAACTTATCATAGTTAAGCTAACCCAAGATAACTTAATATTAGTGCATGTAGAATAATGAACCAACACCCCCCTTAAGTGAAACTTAGGGAGGCCTATAAAAAAAAGGCTAAGAATACTTTAAAGATGGGTCTTGATAGCTTGGCCTACTAAGGTATCCATGTTAAATAAAGTGCACTGGAAAAATTGATAAACACTACAAGGGTCTCTTAAGAAATAGTAAAAATAAAATAAATCAATAGAGGTGATGATATATGCTACAAGGTGTCTTAATAATAGGTACACTAAAAGAGGGTGCCTTCATATATCTCTAAAAAGTGTACACTATATGGATTAATCCATCACTAAATAAAGTGTACCATAGGGGTTGAATATCTTGCTAAATAATGCTTTGGGTGGGTTGTTCAAACACTAAAAAAAGCGTAAGTGAATGGAAAACTAGTGAATAACTCAAAATGACACAAGTGGTTTGATCCCACTACTTGATCACTAAAAAAAACAAAGAAGACATTGGATACACCATAATAGCTCCATACAAGGAGACCATTGATATGATAAATGAGGTTTAAAAAATATAAGAGTTCACTAAATAAATGCCATCAAATAAATAATATACCAAAAGTAGAGGTGATATTTTATACCATAATAATAAGGAATGAAACTACAAAACACACCTATATAAATAAATATAACCTAGCATACCCCATGTTAGACACCTAAATTTGGTATTAGATACTTGAAAAACATCAAATTTGATATATTTGGACATTACACACACATTTGAATATTGTGAACAATATCCCCCATTTTAATTCCCATATATTATCTTGGACACCTCTATTATCCAAATACACTTATTCAAAATTAGCCTAGTATATATAAGAACATCTCAGAATCCTAGATAAATCTTCACCATATATCAATCACTTATTTTCACTCACATGATAGTACTGGTAATGTTTGTATAGTTATGCTTACCATAATAACATTTTCCAAACACACTCAATTGTTATTTTTAAAATTTAGAAGTATTCATTAGTTCTGCCTAGACATGTTTCATGGGTCGATCATAACATGGAATAAAAAAGAGTTAGCTATAAATACAAATCATTCCTAAGGCTATACTCACTTGTAAATAACTTGGACATCACATTGAGAATTACTTGGAAACTTGATTATTAAATTATCACTCTATTGAGACATTATCATGAGGACGTACACATCTAAAAAACATTTAATAGAGTAGTCCTAGAGCCAAGTTTGGATATGTGAAAGTCAAAGTTACTTGGTGCCAAATGTTGAACATCAAAACATTTAATTGTATTATAGATTGATCATGTGTGGCATAAACACACATAAATCAAATAACTACATAAATTTTGAGCCTTCTTAATAATATTTGAACATAGGAAACACTTGACCATTTAATAGGGAGTAGTTGGACTTGTCTAACCCTAAATAATAACCCTTATTTTAAGGGTCATCTTGTGGTTCAAAACACAATTATGATTTGCATGGAATGAAAAATAAATTAGAGGTAAATGCACATGATGAAAGGCAAGTGTACACATATAAATAATTTATATGTGTAGGTACAAGGATATTAGGAGTTGGATATCCACATAGTTCATAGGGATACTATCAGTAACCAATAGTCATTGTCAACTACTACAGGTGTTAGACTCTACTAGAAGAATCCAAAGAGGTTTTGAGCCTCTATTTTAAGTTTGAGTAGGTGACGAAGTAGATACTTAACATTTTTAGATACAAAATCACATTTTATGATAAATGCATAACCATAAGTATCTAAGTATACTTTTACCATGTTGTTTTATCAGTTCTAAAGTGAAAAAAGTGTAATATCTAGAATATCAATTTGATTTAAATTTTTAAGGGATTATGGAGTGTAAGCCCTAGGTTGTTAAATGGTATGAGTATAGTAAATAAGGGTAAAAATATGAAATAAATACAACCAATAATTTGTGAAATAATTGACCTAATTTGATATTTATAAAAATAACAATGAATGAAACATTTGAGCACTTAGCTAGAAACTGATTGAGACATATGATCTAGAGGCTAAATACTAGCGTGGAAGCAAATCTAAGTGTCAAAAATAGGATCCAAGTGTTAGAAACCCTCATATATAATAGAATTGTACCTTGGAGAGTAGCAATAGGGTGTTAGTGTCCTAATTTTATCACTAATGTCCTTTATTAAGGAACTATTTGATCTTTTGGGTGCACTCTGGCTAAGTTTGACCTACTTGTCTGTGTGGATGAGCTCTAATTCACTATCTATAAAGTATTTTGAGATGATTTAAGATAAAAAACTATACCTCCATATTGTTAGGATATTTTAGTGGTATAAGTAGTAAAAGTTTAGTGTTATTTGAGTAGGCTAGACATTCTAAATAACTCATTGTGTTGAGAATTTCCTACATACCATAATCCGATGAGGGATTAAGCCTGATGTAGTTCTCCTACCTAAGTGCTTAGTGTAAGTTCTAATGAAATTCTAGTATTATTTTCAACTTGAGTGCTTTGAATGAGGCTTGAGACTATAAATTTTTGTATTTTAGGCTTGGGATGGCTGTAGATGATTGTATGCATAAGTAGGGCAGAATAGGGATCAATAACCTTGATTGTACACAAATTGTTCTAAGCTTGTTTATGTAATCTATATCTAATTTCAATCTAGTGGATATAGGTCTAAAGTTAATGTATATATATGGATATGGTACTTGTGCAGGGTTAAAAATAGGTCTAAGCTGACCCTAAATGTCTTAAGAATTGAAAAGATATCTATTGGGGTTGAAAATAGGCAAGGGATATTAGCACTAAAAGTGGGACACTAGTGCAATGTGCTAGTGTCTAAAGTATAATGTTAATGTCTAGGTGGTATAAAATTAATCACTAGGGGATTAAATCCCTAGGGGAGAGTCTCGGACTAATTCTTACATGTTTAAAAATGTGTAAAGGTTTGTACAAAATCTGGATAAGTGTTGAAAGAGGTTCGAAGATAGGTCTAGGGATAAGCTAGGGATAGGTGGTCTTAAGTCACACTAATTAAACTCAAGTGACATTCTATATGACTAAATTTATCCCCTTTATTATATAAATATAACCAAGCAAAATGACTAGGATAAAGGAAAAAGAAGTGTATCTAGACCTACATGTGAGGCAAAGCCCGTGAATTTGGGTCTAAGTGTGTGAAGCGTGCTCTATTGCATATCCTAGAAATTAAACATGGATGAATAATTAATTACTTAAGAGATCAAAATCAAAGACAAAAATAAGTAAATATATGAGAGATAGGAAAGGAATGAATACACCTCACTAGGTACGTGAACTAATACAGAAACTTTGTAACATCCTATGCGTGTGCATATAGATAGTAATCAAATCATGAATAGCTTAGACTAAGATGATAGATTGATCAATCCCTATGTGTGGATGTCTTAATAACTAAACACAGTTTTGACTATATCCTACCCTTGCTCAGTGGATCATAGACTATAAATAACTTGGATTGGATTAAAGGCTTGTCTAACCCTCCTACGTAGGTGACTCAAGAACTCAAAATAGGCTATGACTCCATCATTGCCTACCCATGTGTAGTAGATTCATCTATAAATAAAACTTTAAAATGTAACTGTAACTATGTAGGATGGCCATGGGGCCATTTTGAAACTCTAAAATGAAAAATAGCTAAAGGGCCACTTGGTACGTGATAATGTAGCTTAGGGCTACACCAAAATACTAACCATTGTAGACAAAATAAGGCACCAATCTAGTGTGATACCTAATGCAAATGGTGTCTATATTATACCATGTAGATAATTACATGGGGTTTTCCATTCCATATGAGATAAGCTAGTGTAAAACTAATCATGTGGAATCAATGTACCACACACATGCTCCCAATTCTGATATATATGCATATGGATTCTAGATTGAGTTGTAGTAATCTATATCTATGTATCTAAAATTGAAATGGGAGTGATAATTCCTTGCATTATGCCCCTAATATAAACAATCCTAGTATGATTATGTGTAAAATTAAGTATAAACTGATCAAATCTGATATCCTATGACTAAAACTACGTAAATCTAGGCTATAACTATTGTGTCATTATGTCAAATCTAGATTTTTTCTATTTTTGGGATACTAGATACTAGCACTATAATTTAGAAAGTAGCATGGGGCATTAGTTTCCTAATTTTAACACTAATTTACTTATATATTTTTCTATGAAAATTAAAATTGATTTATGTCTAACTATTTTTTTTGCATTTGTATGATTTTGTACTCTGTATTCTATGTCTATGTGTTGTAAACTATACTCCAAGTGCACTCATATGGCATGATCTCTATGACAAACCCATGTGAATGACCCCTCTTTTGAGGGGATTTATTTTACCTATGCAATAATTGTCCTCAAAAGAAAAGCTTTGTATGATGTATATTAGGCTCAAAACATATGATATTTGCATAGTAAACCAATATAAAATATATATGTTTTAAATTTTTAGGATTTATGGTGTTTAATCTCTAATTTTTTAAAGGTCTGAGTATAGTAAATTAGGGTAGAAATATGCAATAAATATAGCCATTTATTTGTAATAAAATTGAATCAGTTTAACCTTTCTAAAAATAGCAATAAATAATGTAAACATGTACTTAGCTAGAAATTGACTAAGATAGAATATCTAGAGGTTGAAAACTAGGACAGAGGCTGATCTAAGTATTTTAGATAGGATCCATGTGTCACAAATATTTTTGGATAGCATTACCCTAATTAGATAGTAGTGTCATGTGGCGTTAGAGTCCTTATTTTAGCATTAGTGTCCTCTTTATAGAATTGTTTTGAGCTTTTGGGTGAACCTAACTTTTGTTTAGCTAAGCCTTTCCCATGTGTATGAGTTTTGGATATCTGTAGATGACCTATTTTGACTATTTTTTTATGAAAACCCTAAATACTCATGTTACTAGGGCATCTAGTTAGCACAAATAGTAGAGTGTGTTATTAGTGGGGTAGGATGGACATCCTCAACACCTTGTTTTGATGAGAGTCACCTACATACCAATACTTTGAAGAGGGATCAAGGTTCATCTAGTTCTCCCCACTTAAGTGCTAGTTAAGTGTAAGTAAAGTTAGTATGAATGTTGGTTTGAGTGATTTAAATGTTCTTAATACTATAAATCTGAGTGGTCTAAGCTTAGGAATGTTGTTGATGGTTGTATGTAGAAGTAAGGCATAAAAGGGATTGATAACCTTGATTATGCACAACTTGTTTTGATTTTTGTTTGTGTAATTTTCATTTTATTTACATCTAGTGGTTAGAGGGATAAAATTCATGTATATATATATATATATAATACTAGTGTTTATGCGTGTCTTAAAAGAGGTTTAGGCCAACCCTAGGTGGTTTCTCATTTGAAAATATATTTGTTGGTAACAAAAGGAGGTTAAAGGACAATATCATCTAAATTGGGACACTGGCACCATGGGGTGTTATTGTCCAAATTATGGTTTTAATTTCCAAGTGGAATAACATGAGGGACTAGGGGCCAAGATGTTAAAGTTATGGTTTGGGACTACTTTAGGGATGTTTAGGGATGCATGTGGCTTGTACGAAGGTTGAATAAGTGTCTAAATAGGCCCTAAGATAGGTCTAGGGATAAGCTAGGGATGGGTGGTCTCAAGTAACACTCTTAGTACTCAAGTGCCATTTTTAGGTGATTAAATATACATAACATTGTAATGTAGTATAATCTGAGTATAAGTTGGTAATGTACAATGTATGTTAGATATAGAATTCAAAATGTTGTCAAGATAGATATAACATTGTAAGCATGTATATGAACTACATAATCTGAGTAATAATCTATGTAAACTACTTATGGGGATGGGGCATGATGTCTATCAAGGCACCCAAGGCGGAAATGGGAGATGCATGAGGGCACTCATGGCATCCGAAACTAGGTGTAAGTGTAAAAATCAAGAGATAAGTGTCATGGCCATGATGCATACATGAAATCATATATATAACACACACAATGAATGCAAAATAGTCCAAGGGGACATAATACAATGGACATGGGCACATGTCACTAAATATAAGAAAACAAACATACAAGGACATGTCCAAATGTCCTCATACACATACAACAAGCAGGTTGGCTTAGATCCACATGGAAGGACATGTTCAAATGTATGCACACACAATCAATAAGGTACACAAAAGGACATGGGCACATGTATAAAACATACACATAATGAAAGGAATTAACATAGAGATGTAGAACAATGACATATTAAAATTCCCTCAAATATATGTGTAAGTAAAAAGAGACATTCAAGTTTAAACTAGGAAAGCTAGAAATGAAAGTATGCATGAACATGTGGTATAAATTTGTATAAAATCAAAGATGTACATAAACTAAGTCAATAGTAGAAGTGGTCAACACAAAATCTAATGAGTATGTAATAATCAATATCAAGCTACAATAAATACTAAATCTATGATATAAGGTGTATAAATATGTAACATTGCAAACCAAAATCTGTGTAGTATGGTGCCCCCAATGGGTGAATATATCAATGATGAGTCTATGTAGATGTATATATGCCCCCAATGGGTAGATAGTAGCAAATATGGATCTATGTACTATACTTGAGTCTTTTAATAATCTTTAAACACTTGATAATAACAAGTAAAGCATATATGTATGATAAAATTGACTATACTAAGATAAATAGCATATTTAGTACATGAAAAGTATAATGAATGTAAACATGGATATGTAAATAATATAATTTTTTATGTTTTGAGGAATATTTGAATGTTTTTGTATTTTGAACCTATTGTGTTATTTTTGTGTTTTCTGAGTATATAAGTTATGTACAAGCAATCATGAAAATGAAACTATATACAAGGAGCATGGTAAGAGGAGAGATACTCCTAACTAATGAGTCTCAAAAGAGACTCAAAATCAATGTGTCTTGTATTGAATAGATGGAAAATGATCATGCATGTTTTGTGATAAGGTATCCAATATCCAAGAATCAAATACATTGAGTGATCTATAGTTGAGATTGCCTATGGAGTATGGCTATGAATCTGACTAAACTAGTTGTGAATTGTAGGGATCTGAATATGTGAAGCTAAAAAAACTAGCTTGTGAACAATAGGGTTATTAGGGACCCATTTGGTAGAATAAATTATAATTGGAGTGAGTTATCGATGTTATAATGTTGATTTATGTGATGGTGGAGAGTGAGGCCCTCTAGAATCCACAACATGTCTTTGATGTATGGGTCTTTCTAATAAGGGTCTATATGTCAGATTATTCATACAAGGTATTACTGTAGGATTATAACTCACCTACACTAGTGGATCAATTGATATAAGATGTGTGTTAATACACTCTATGTGTTAAACTAGAACTATTGTTTTTTGTATGACTAGCTATGGAATAGGTAAATGATACTCATATGGAAGGTCCTCAACTATAACCACCTGATTAGAATGTATATATTTGAGACATATGTGTATAGTGGATGGAATAGATCTAATATTTTATATCTAAGACCTACCTAATAACATATCAAATTTTCTAACACTATGTACTACTATGAATCTAGTGGCCACATGTGCAAAACCTAACCTACAATGGTAGTACTATCTCCCTAATGGAGTTTTGAATATGGCCACTGAAGCTACAAATAATTGTATCTATTTGAGAAATGTCCTATTGTGAATAACCCAAGTGGTGTATAAGTGTGATATTACACATGTTTACACTTGACCTATTATCAACCATGACACTCTAAATAGGATGATGATCAATGTAGGCTCTTACAAAGAATGCATAGAAATTTATCTCATCATCAATTATCTTCTAATCTAAAAAATTAATAAGAGGTCTCACTGACACTATAGTATGATACACCTTAATGATATTATTTATGGGGTGTGTCCATCATTTGAGTTTGATAGGATACTAGTGGTGGATGTGCCTGATAATTATATTGAACACTTGAAGTGCTTTCTATCTAATTAGCTATATGATTTGGAAATAGATCTATTTTTTCTGGTCTAGGTGCCTTTATAGGAGTGTCAATATTAATGATATTATATTCTATAAAATCCTATATATTATGTCACAAGCTAATGCATCTATTTGTAGCATGGCTTAGTGCCCTGTGATAGTTATAGAATGCACTGGAATCATAGTTCTTTGGAAAAGGCCTAGTCATATCAACCTCTTAGATGAGAGGGAGAGATATGACATTTTATTTCAAGAGATGTTGTAGAACTTGTGCTAGAGACTGAGGAAGAGTCATGAAAGTTAGTCTTAGAGGATCTGATAGGACCAAGTGAGAAGGTGGCTCTAAAGCTACATTAACTATTGTTTTTGAATCATTATTGTTCTCATTGGGCTTTACCTTGTATGGGGGCTTATTGAAACTCTTAGTAGTTGAATTTGATCTAGTTGTGTAATTTAGTTTTCCTGTGGAGATAAGCTAGACTTCCCATTCTTTTATTGTATGATAAATAATTGTGAATGATGGAAATTTCTTGAATAGGATAGCTTTGTACAATACTGATAACAAACTCTACTTGAATATTTCTTGGAGTTCTCTATCTACCATGGGGTTAGTCATCTTTGATAATATAGTTTTATATCACAAGACATATTCAACTATTGGCTCATTGGACTTTTTTTTGAGTTGTGCCACTTGAGAATAGGAAACTTTATCACTAATGTTGATTGAAAATGTGCTAAAAACATATCTACTAATAGATTGAATGTTGTGATAGAATGATTATGAATATCATAAAACCATTATAGTGCATAATCATTTAGATTACAAAGGAAAAAATTAGTAAGGATCCAATATTTGGATACATAGTCCAAACATGCTACATGGAAATCTTGTAGATGGTGCTCTAGGTTACCCTTACCATCATATAAAGTAAGCTTAGGTGCCACAAATCTAAATGGCAAAGGAGTTGTTGATATATGTTGTGCCAAAGGTGTATGTAAAAGAAAATGAGAATCTAAGACATGAGATGGCCTAATAGCACCTTACTAAAAATGTAACACCTTGGCCTACAGATCATGGATCTCATGCATAAGGTATTATACATTTCAAGAAGAGGAACTAACCATAAGAGGTGTTTCCATTGTTGAAGGTTACCAAGTTAAATCATGTTGTTATACATTTTGAATTACCCCCAAAGTAGGTGTAATAATATTGGCATATGGGGGGTTATAATTTTGACTATTATTAAATTTATAAAGCTCTTCATAGACAATATTGATAATGTCATCTTGCATATTTGAAAGTTTGAAAATGAAATAATGAAATTGTCTCTTATTGATTTCATCAAATCAGTTATTGAATTCTACCATTATAGGTTTGAAAGTAGGAAAATAAAATGTTTTATATTTTGAAACTTTTAAGAAATTTAATTTATTAAAGATTGCCAAAATAACATAATAAATCATATTTGAGTTTTTGGAATTAATTTTTTAACATATAAAATAAAAGGATACAAACCCTAATAGCATATAGGACTAGAGTTTGGGTAGTATTTGAAGTAAGTTGGGTTCACTACATGATTTTTTTTAGGGATTATGGAGTGTAAGCCCTAGGTTGTTAAAGGGTTTAATTACAAAAAATTAGGTTATAAATATAAAATAAATATAACTATTTATTTGTTTAAGAATTGACTTAATATGATATTTCTAAAAATAGTGATCAATGACACAAATGAGAATTTAGCTAGAAACTAACTTAGATGGATGGTTTGGAGGCTAAAAATTAGTGTGAAAGTAGATCTAAATGTTTCAAACATGGTCTAGATGTTATAAATCCTCCTGAATAATATCAATATACCTTAGAAAGTAGCATTGGGGCACTAGTGTCATAGTTTTAGTGATAATGTCCTTTGTGTAAGAACTATCTATTATTTTTGGTTCACCTTTGATAGAGTCTGACTTGACTGTACCTATGTGAATAAGCTATAATTCACTTTCTATGCACTATTTTGAGAGTATTTAAGATCAAAACCTAAATCTCCATGTTGTTAGGGTATTTGAGTGTCACAAGTAGCAAAAGTGTGATGTTAGTTGAGTAGGTTAGACATTCTCAACAACTCATTGTGTTGAGAGTTTCTTATATACCAATACTCTAAGGAGGGATCAAGACTGATATAGTTCTCCGGCCTAAATGTTTGGTACAAGTATAAGTGAATGCTAGTATGAGTGTCAATATGAGTGTTTTGAATGAGACTTGAGACTATAAATATGTGTATTTTGGGTTTGGGATGGCTATAAATAACTTTATGCAAAGGTAGGGTAGAATAGGGATTAATAACCTTGATTGTGCACAACTTGTTCTAAGCTTATTTGTGTATTTTTCATCTGATTTCCATCTAGTGTATATAAGGCTAAAAGTCATATATGTATATTGATATAATGTTTGTGTGGGGTTTGAAATAGGTCTAGGATGACCCTAGGTGACTTAGGAATTGAAAATATATATATTGGGGTTGAAAATAGGCAAGGGAATTATCACTGAAAGTGGGACACTAGCATAAGGTGATAGTGTCTAGGTGACAAAAACTAAGGAACTAGGGGCTTGGATCCCTAGGGGAAGGTTTGGGATTGATTTTGAGATGTATAGGGATGTGTAAAAGCCTACATAAAAGTTAGATAAGTGTTGAATGATGCCTTAAAATAGGTCTAAGGATAAACTAAGGATAGATGGTCTTAAGTCATACTCATTGCATTCAAGTGACATTTTATATGACTACATAATTTTAATTTAGATTAGTCCTTTATTTTTATTTTTATTTCTAAACTATTTTATGACACTTAAATCCAAAATAAATGAAATATTTTGGTGAACTGGATCATTGAGTTGAGCATGAAAAACCATAGATTTCCTCCTGCATTAGGGTTTTAATTTTTCTTAGGGTTTTAAATTTATCCTTTATTAGGTTTGAATTTCATATCTAATTTTTGATTTCCCCTTATTTACATAATAAAAACCCTAAAATAATTAAAATTTAAGGTACCAATGATACAAATTCTCATTATTATGATGTACATAGAGGAAATAATAATTGAAATTTTGATGATCTTTTTTATGATATATATTGATGTGAACTAGGGATGAAAATAAAAATCTTACTAAGGCAATATTGAAGAACAACATGATGATATTTTGTATGAAATAATCCTCCTTTTAGAGGAATATATCCAAATGGTGTTTAAACTATTATTCTTACTATTTCCATACATGTGTCTACACTTATCGCTACATAAGTGATGTCTATACCTAGTGTACCTAATATAGGGGCAACACATTTTATTCCTCAGATATCTATGGTTAACCCTATCTATCATATTTTTATGCTTTCTAGGCTTAAAAACAATTTGACATCACCTCTTTTTAATTAATCTAATATTCCCACCAATTAATCACGTGTACAACAATTTTTAAATCTTTAATCCAAGGTTTCTTTAGTGGAACATGATTCTTATAGAGTAGGTCATTCTAAAAACTCTCAAGCATTATTACAAAATCATTTATCTCTATATATTTCCAATTATCCCTTACCTATAGGATTCATTACACCTAAGCTTACACCATTTTTATGTAAAGGTGATCCATAACAACATCTTAGAGCCTTCAATGCAACATGTTTAAACTATTTATGTAATGATAAGTAACTAACAAATATTTTTCCTAGGAGTATTAAATATAATGATTTACAATGGTTTATCTATCTCCTCTTCAATCGATACATGCTTTCAATCCTTTGGTGGACTGATTATTAACTAACTTCTCTATAAATAGTAGTGAGAAGGTCTCATATGGCCAATTTCAAAACTCAAGCAAGGACCTAATGAGCCCATTAGTGACTATGTGATTCACTATAAGACTATGCTTTAAAAAATGGCAAATATTATGGATGAAAAATAATTTTAAGATATACTCAAGTAAAGCCTACTCTCAGCCATCCATGAGTTTATTATGGTCAAATGCTTCTAATTTTTTAATGACATGTGCCATATGATAAAAGGCTGTGAGTTTTAGCTAATCACTATGAAAAATTTAAAATATGGGACCAACCCTCCCACATATTTTAATGCCAAGTTTTAAAAAAATGAGCTTTCAAATCTAGGGCTAATGATACTAAGATTGAGGATAAGAAAATAGTCAATGTAGTTTCAAAACCTACTAATAGTCTTATCCTTTTAGCTCCTTAATGGAGAAAATTTAGACAACTATCAAAACCTCCTCGTTAGGTGTTATAAAAGTTAATTGAGTTAAATATCATATCTCTCCCTCTAAAAATAAAGGTTGTTATGAAAAAGGCAAAACCTAAGTGTTTGATATTAATGCATATTATGATTGGCATAAATGTGCAAGGCATTCAACAAATATATGTTTTGGTTTGAGGTGTAAGATACAAGACTTAATTGATAACAACACTATTGATCTCAATAATTTTAACACACCTACTAATGATTTAGTTTCAAAACCTAAGGCAAATATTAAGATGTTTTCAAATCCATTTATAAAACATGTGGTGCAATAAACTAAGACTAATCCTGAGGTACATATGAATTCCATTTCACATCCTCCTCTAACTTCTTACACTCCTATAAATGAGGAGGTTCATCTTATAGATGGTATTATTGATACACTTGCAAGTACACTTATATAATGACCTAAAATTATATGATAATGAAATTATTGATGATGATTCTACCAATGCACCTTTAGTTGTTTACATACGCTTTCATTGACTGATGGAATAAGACAACATAGGGTGCATTTGTCTAAATAGGGTGCTCTTGTTTGTTTTTATTTTATGAGTATGAGATAATGAAATAATATATAATTGGTTATGGGAATAGAAACCTGTATGTTTTGCATCCACTCATATACACTTGTGAAGCATATATGATATGAAACTAGATAGAAATAAATACTGAATAACTTGTATACAAATTAACTAACATAAATGAACTAAATATAATCATTTATAGATCCTAATTTTTTATTTTAATATTCTACCTTTTTTTTATTTTTATCTATATAAACTAAAAAATATAAAATAGAGATAAGGATACTAAATGATGAGTCTTGTAAGGGACTCACAAACAACGGGCCATATGTCTAGGATAGGAATGGTAGCCATTCATGAATAGAAAGGGATATTTTTTATGACTAGACTAAGTTGGATTTAGAATTTGAATATTTATTGACCTATATACCATAACTTCCATTGTCATATTGATGATCTATAGCATAATGTACCTCTATATGAAAATGGTAAGAAACTAGTGGTGGGTGTGCATCATATGCATAATGCACTCCTAATGCATATGTTGACGCATTATTTTTATGCTTAAAAAATTATCTCTAAAAATTTTAATTGATTTGGTTTCACTTGGTTGTGATTTCAAAATATATGTTAGTGTGCCCATACTAATGATGTTTGCATCTATCAAATCCCAAACCTTGTGCCTAAAACTAATACATTTATTAGTAGTGTGGCCCAATGCCCTATGATAATCATAAAATGCATTATGATAAAAACATTTTATAAAATGTTTATTCACATCAACATCTTTAATGGGAGGGAGAGATATGATATTGCATTATAATAGTGTTTTGAGGACATTATATGGATCCTTTGGTAAATTGGTAAGCTGTCTCCTTAGAGGAGCTAATAAGATAATTCATAGAGTGGGCTCTAAATCTGCATGTGCTTTTTCCTTTTGATCATTCTTAATATCAGTTGGTCTCACCTTTTATGGTGGCCTACTTGAGATATTTGTATTATAAATTGAATTGGTTTTATTATTAAGATTATTCATTTCCAATAATTTTACTTCCTTTTCTTTTACTATGTGGCTCAAATATTTGAATGATATAAATTTATTAAACATGATGGACTCATGTAAGGGTGAAAGCAAATTTTGTTTGAAAATACCCTATAATTTTTTGTCTACCATAAGACTTGTACTTTTGGATAACATAGTCTTGTATCTTAAGACATATTCTACTATAGGATCATTATATTTATATTTGAGTTACACAATCTGAGTGTATGAAAATTTCTCACTGATATTAATTGAAAAATGTGCTAGAAACATATCAGCTAATGGATTGAATGCATGAACGAATCAATGAGGTAAATTATAAATCCATTATAAAGAATATTATTTTAGACTCCTTGGTAATAACTTAATCAATAACCTATCATTAGAAACATAGTCCAAACATGTGTATAATGCTCTTAAATTATGTTTAGGGTCACCCCTTTCATCAATAGTGTAATCTTAGGTGCCACAAAATTGGTGGGTAGAGTATATATTGTTATGTGTTGTACCAATAGAGTGTGAAATAAAATGAGAATATAGTGTTTGATTAGGTTTAAAATAACCTTGATCCAAATGTAACACTTTAGTTTATAGATATTTAATGTCATGCATAAGGGATTATACATTGAGAGAAAAATAATGTGTGCTAACCAAAGGTGGTGTTCCTAATGACTAAGTAGGAATCAGAATATTAATATGTTTAATCCCTTGGGATTCCCTCATATTAAATGGTGGTACAAACGCTGTATCCATTAGATCCATATTGGTGAGAAGTCTCAAGTGATGGTGCCATACTTGCACTTCTTATGTCCAAAAGTGTTTAAAAAATGGTATGATATTTGAGAGATTGTTCATATATTATTTCTTGAAAACTCATAATGACTTCTAATTTTTTTTATCTCTAGTTATTCATCACCCATAGGTTGGATTTCATATTACTATTCATTTTTCGTATCAATGTTTTATTGATCATACTGTTCATGATCTGAAGTGGTGTCATTGAGATCTATATGCTCATTGTGTCGATTAACATTTAAAGGTTATGATATACCTTTGTTCTTATCCATGTTATATAATTTAACAAAAATAATCTAAGTATGCATAATTGTAATACACTTACTCTATCACTTCCTCTAAGAGATGTATAAATAGCTTTTTTAGAGTGCATAATATATGAATTGAAAAATTGAAAGATTGTTATTATTAAGAAATTTATCATATCTAAAACCCCCAAGGAAATAATTTGAAACAATAAAAATAAGGAGAGAAACTTGAGTAACATTTATGGTTAGGGTTTATAACATTCAAACAATAGATGACTTCACCAATATGTTTTATCAAAATTTAGAAAAGAAATGAATTAATTGCTTAGATAAGATAATCTATTATGTAAAATTAGGATAATACAGGTATGTAATAAATGACACAAACTGATTTAGAACTTGATAAATTTGGAAATATGCTAAATCAATAAATTACTAAGGAAACACAAAATTATCTTGAAAACTAGAATGTAAAATTATATCAAGGACCAAAACTGACTGGGAGGCTATGTTGAGTTAGTATGGATCTAACATAGGGTTTTACAAGATCTATGGATAGGAGTATTATAATTAGATAGGATATTTGTACACTATTGTCCCTAGGGAGCATCAATTTCTAGTGGGTGATGAAGCCCTTATTTTTTTTATGATAGGTTTATCTTCACCTATGTGTTCCATGGACTATGTGGGATCCTGTGATCCTTAAAAAAAATCACTATGTATCTTCACCTTCACTTAAAAACCCTATCTCAATAGATCAAGAAGACATATAAAACTATCAGGTAATAATGGGTTAGGTGTTGAAGTTGAAAACTAGAATGTAAAATTATATCAAGGACTAAAACTGACTGGGAGGCTATGTTGAGTTAGTATGGATCTAACACAGGGTTTTATAGGATCTATGGATAGGAGTATTATAATTAGATAGGATATCTATACTCTATTGTCCCTAGGGAGCATCAATGTCTAGTGGGTGATGAAACCCTTATTTTTTTATGATAGGTTTATCTTCGCCTATGTGTTCCATGGACTATGTGGGAGCTTGTGATCCTTCAAAAAAATCACTATGTATCTTCACCTTCACTTAAAAACCCTATCTCAATACATCAAGAAGACATATAAAACTATTGGGTAATAATGGGTTAGGCATTGAAGTTATGTTTGACCTTAAAACCCCATGTGTTGAATGCTAACAACATACCAATACTCTAAATAATGATCAAATTCCATGTAGTTCTCACTTTCTATAATGGTGTGTGTGAAAGACTGGTGTAAAATTTTAAATGTTGGTGTAATCCTAGTGTGATTAAGTGCTTCAAATGTGACTTATGACTTTTGAAGTGTATTCAGACTTTAGATCAAGGAATCTAATGTCATGTCCCCTTTTTAGAGGACATTGACAGACTTCATGATTAGCCTATTATGCGACCTTCATAGGCTAATAGGATGGATAGAGGGTCATAATGGAGATTGGCTTAACTTCAATTCGCAGAATGGTTTCAGGGGGCGTTCATTCAGGGTCCTTCAGACATGTTTGCTTGATGCTCCTATTATTTAGGGATATTTGACATGCAACGGAGCACCCTTATTTTGGTATGGTCATGTGCAGAATCACTCCTTGATTCACCAGCTTCGATCGGTTTGAGGATCCGACGTATATTGAGGGAGATATTAATATTTGATTGATTTAATCAAATATTAATTATTTGGTCTAATTTTAAATTAGATATTAATTAATTATTAATTAATTAATTATTTGGTCTAATTTTAAATTAGATATTAATTAATTATTAATTATTAATTAATTGGTCTAATTTTAAGATCCAAATTCTAATTTAAGAAGCCCAAGTTCTAATTTGAGGAATTCTAATTTTAGAACCCCAAGTTCTAATTTGAGGAAATCTAATTTTAGCAAGCACACCTTTGGAAGGGTATAAGAGTTTCTCATGGGAGAGAGTTGGATTATGTATGAATTGATTATTGATTTTGATTTTGAGAATTTCTTCTATGAAGACTGAGCCTAGGGTTCAAGGATTCCATCTGCATTGGAGAATGTTCCCTCTTCAGTGTGTGCAATTAAGAGGCTGTGGAATATCAGCTGATATATTGCCAAAGTGAGAGATAGCTTCATCCAGAGGTTATCACAAAATTTCAGGTTTGAGAGATAACTTCACATAGAAGTTATCACAGATATTCCAGGTATTTATTGCTTTATGTTTTGATTCAATAAATTATACAGCTAGAGATCTCCTGTGTTAGAGACATATATTTCCAGATCAGGGGGTTGAAAATAGGGAAGTTGTGCTTAAGTGGCAGCCGTACAAAGTCTGTACAGGTTCGTACAGATCAGTGCAGGAATCGACCTCGACAGATAGAGGGTTTCCAGTGACCGATATCGGTCGACTGAAGACCGACGTCGGCAGAAATCTATTCTGCAGTGACCGACGTCGGCAGTTTATTCAACAGAAGTTATATCTTGTTCAGAGTTTTTTGTGTTGCTATATTTCCTGTTTGGAGGGGATATTACAGTGGTATCAGAGCTTTTGTGCAGAGAAAAGAGCCCCTAAGTAAGGGACATTACAGTGGTATCAGAGCCAAATTCCTGCCATCCTGTTGGGCACATCAGAGCCAAATTCTTGCCGTCTTGTTAGGTAGTTTGGGTAGTTTGATGACTCAATTAGTAAATCATGATGACTCCATATACTCAGAGATAGTGGGACTATGATATGAAGAAGTTGAAACTAAGTTTGAAGAGGTTAAATGAATCTCTTTCATACCCTACATCCAAAGACAAATCCACTCGGTATATGACAGCGAAGGATGAGTGGGAGTTATTAACTCCACGAGCTCAGGGGAGGTTGTCTTTTGATCACTTTGTTAAGCTGAGAAGAGACCACTACAGATCACTTAGACAAGAGCACAGCATGTCCCATGATTATTATGATTATTATGAGATAGAGGATAGTGAAGATGAGGATGAGTCTGATGCTTGCACTCAGAGTGTAGAGGTGTGTTCAGATGTTAGTGCACTAAGGGTTGATGATCTCTCAGTTATGACAGAGATTGTAGAAGAGTCCTAGGATCCGATTATTGTAGATGATACTCAGGAGGATGCAGTGGACAGTTTTGAGGACTTAGTTTCTTCGGTCATTTCTCTTGGTATGGAAGAGTTAGTCAGTGATGCTACAGCTTTCGATACTATGGATGTTGATATGAGCTTTGGATTTGATTCACAGAGTATGGATGGTAGTATTACAGAGGTCAGTGATTCTGAGTCTACTCTTTTGGGCCATGCATCAGTGGAGGATTGTAGGAGACAATCTAGCCAGTGCCATCATGTGTCTAGTCAGCTGAGAGTTAGTGAGCGAGACATTGCTACCACTTGCAAGCATTTCAATGATGCTCGTCAATTGTTAGTAGTTTATGGATGGGGTTTTCCTACTAGCATCGACCAGGGAGGCAGTTATTTATCCTTGATAGAGATCCACTCTTTATGGGAGGCTATCCAGATTCTGAGATAGGGCTATATGCAGTTGGTCACCGACAGAGATTATCTTATAGAGTGGGGCGGCACAGTGTATGATGCATTATTGGCCAAGGAAGATAAGGTGAGTGAGCTTACTCAATAGCTTGAGGTGACTTCTGAGATTCTTGAGAGTACGTATTTGGCTTTCGAGGAGTCACAGTTTCATTTAGCTGAGGTGACTACAGAGTTGGAGCATTTGCGGTCTTCACCAGTACCAGGCCCAGTCCATTTATATATTGAGATGGTTGGTGGTGAGTACATTCCTACAGGGGTCGCTGAGGAGCATGTTATTGACGCTGACACACATGTTCAGGATGTGGGAGTACCTGATTCTGATGAGTTGGAGATACCAGTGGAGTCGACTCTCCAGATTGATTCTTCTCACACATATGACAGTGTGGTACTGTTCGTTGTGCCACCTTTACAGAGGGATCAGTTATGGGATGGATTGGCACCATCTTTCATAGATGGAATTGGCAGTTGGAGTTGTCCATTCTACTTGGGTTATCTTACTTCAAGAGTTTGCTTCTCATGCGTTCTTGACTATGGTATTTGTGATCTTAGAGATTGGTTGAGTTGCATCCGTCAGTTTGATTTTGGATTCCTCTTTGTTCTACTACTAATGATTTTGGATTCATCAGTGTAGATCATGACTACATTTGGGATCCAGGAAGATCGAGTGGTTCATTGTTCTGAGATTGCTTGGGGACAAGCAATTTTAGGAGGGGCGGATTGTCATGTCCCCTTTTTAGAGGACATTGACAGACTTCATGATTAGCCTATTATGCGACCTTCATAGGCTAATAGGATGGATAGAGGGTCATAATGGAGATTGGCTTAACTTCAATTCGCAAAATGGTTTCAGGGGGCATTCATTCGGGGTCCTTTAGACATGTTTGCTTGATGCTCCTATTATTTAGGGATATTTGACATGCAATGGAGCACCCTTATTTTGGTATGGTCATGTGCAGAATCACTCCTTGATTCACCAGCTTCGATCGGTTCAAGGATCCGACGTATATTGAGGGAGATATTAATATTTGATTGATTTAATCAAATATTAATTATTTGGTCTAATTTTAAATTAGATATTAATTAATTATTAATTAATTAATTATTTGGTCTAATTTTAAATTAGATATTAATTAATTATTAATTATTAATTAGTTGGTCTAATTTTAAGACCCAAATTCTAATTTAAGAAGCCCAAGTTCTAATTTGAGGAATTCTAATTTTAGAACCCCAAGTTCTAATTTGAGGAAATCTAATTTTAGCAAGCACACCTTTGGAAGGGTATAAGAGTTTCTCATGGGAGAGAGTTGGATTATGTATGAATTGATTATTGATTTTGATTTTGAGAATTTCTTCTATGAAGACTGAGCCTAGGGTTCAAGGATTCCATCTGCATTGGAGAACGTTCCCTCTTCAGTGTGTGCAATTAAGAGGCTGTGGAATATCAGCTGATATATTGCCAAAGTGAGAGATAGCTTCATCCAGAGGTTATCACAGAATTTCAGGTTTGAGAGATAACTTCACACAGAAGTTATCACAGATATTCTAGGTATTTATTGCTTTATGTTTTGATTCAATAAATTATACAGCTAGAGATCTACTGTGCTAGAGACATATATTTCCAGATCAGGGGGTTGAAAATAGGGAAGTTGTGCTTAAGTGGCAACCGTACAAAGTCTATACAGGTTCGTACAGATCAGTGCAGGAACCAACCTCGACAGATAGAGGGTTTCTAGTGACCGATATCGGTCGACTGAAGACCGACGTCGGCAGAAATTTGTCCTGCAGTGACCGACGTCGGCAGTTTATTCAACAGAAGTTATATCTTGTTCAGAGTTTTTTGTGTTGCTATATTTCCTATTTGGAGGGGATATTACAGTGGTATCAGAGCTTTTGTGTAGAGAAAAGAGCCCCTAAGTAAGGGACATTACATCTAAGGTTGTATGTAATTAAAATTAGGATAAATTTGGAATTCACTCTCAATGTGTAATATAAATTTTGGTGTTTTTTGATATGGAAGCCTCTTGAGTGAAAAATGACTTGAAATGTGTATGTATATTAATCAATATGGAAATTATTCAAATGGGGATTTATGAAATTTAGGAAAACCCATTACATGAATTTAAATTTGATAATTTAGTCATTATTTAGTAGGGGGACAAGAGGGATGGAATTGGACATTCCCATGAAGTGTTATTGTCCTAACAACACAAATGGCTAATATGAGAGTATGAAACATTTTTTGGATAACACTAAGTTGTTTTGAATGAGGAATAAGGATGTTTTAGGATAATTATTTTTCTTATAAGAATGGGCAATCCATGTGTAAAATGAAGGAAAATAGTCAAAAATCCATAAAATAAAGCATGAGCTAAGTGTGTAAAAAGGGTGGTCAAAAGTGAATTGTTTTAGCTTAAATGTTATATTATGTTTCTACATAAGTGATCTAAACCTAGTATTCAGACATTGAGGTATTGGCATATGTTGGGGATGAAAAAAAAAAAAATTCAAGTGAAATGTCAAAGATATAGAGAAAATATCAAACATATATGAAAGTAGACAAAGAGTCGTTGGGGATGTCAAAAATTTATCTTGCCAAAAAAGGCTATTATAAAGGTGAGATTCAATTCAAAAAAATAGGGATTTACTAAATTTCAAGGTGGATTCATCCATACTCAGATATGGCTATGCAAAATGGGAGTAAAAACATGGTGAAAACCCTTAAGATAACTATACTAGCAGCCTAAATCCACTACTCAAACAATAAGGGGATGATAAATATACATATGAGGTCACCAAATAGATAAAATCTATCATGGATGGCATTAATGGTGATGTGAAAGATGAAGTAGTATGAAAAGTGTGTGGATGATGCAAGTAAAAGGTAGAGGAACCATGCCATTAAAATATTTGAAAATATCACTTATGATGTCACCATAAATAATAAAAATCCATCCCAATTAAACATGGATGGAAGAAGAATATGATTGCATGTGAATTAGTGATGTGCATGAATGGTGCATGCAAGGAAAAATATAAATTTCAAAATGTGGTAGGAATATCATGCTTGAAAAAAGTAACAATAAGTCTCTCATCTTGAGTGAAGGTAAAATAAAACCCATGTGTCACTCTATGTCCTCATGAAGAGTGGAGCAATAAAAAATATAGTTAAGTTTGCATGATGTTGTCCAAATGAAGGTAAAACACCTAATAGTCATCCAATTCCTTATAAATTATTCCAATCAATAGGATGGATAAGGAAACTAATGCCCTATGAGTTTTCACCAATACCTCCACCAAGATAACTCATAAAATGGAGTATGCGGGAGTTAAAACTAGGGGCATGCTTTTCAAATGAGACAAACACATAGGCAAGTGGATTTGAAGTGGGTATTACAATAGGTGAAATAATAGGTGCTTTATATACAATAAATAACTCAGGATATGGTATATTATAGGATAAAAGTGAATTACAATGATGTGTACCAAATTCAAGAATAGGTGGTGTGACACATAATAGACTAGGTTAAATGGAACAAATGTCCATAATGTCAATCATACATTGCAAGTGTGAAATTATGTCTATTAATGAGTGAATGAGAAAATATTTACCAAAAATGAGTGAGAGATATAAGGTGGCTTGTTTTTTATATTCTCTTCAACTAACTTAACCATATCCTCATTTTTTATTAGATATGGTCAAAACCTGGGAAGAGGGTATTATGCCCTTACAATAACTAGCAAAAGATATTCAAATTAAAATAAGAGAGACAAATATAGGAATACGACAACGTAGGCCAAAAATAGAACGTAATCACCAACCAAAAATTAGCCAAAAACCATATAATATAAAATTAAAAAGAAACTTCGAGGGGAAACACTGAAGCAACTATTTAGACTCCTCAGATTTAGAGTATACAACCAGTTTGTTGCTTCTAGCTTTAGTTTTTTCTTTGTTATTTCCTATAATACTTTTACTCGAGCCCTAAGATGTTTTTTCAATTAGAATCTTTCCTTTCTGTAGCGACATCCACTCCTCCTCATTATCCAGTGATCTCTTCTTCAAATCCATCTTATTCTCCTTTATCTATTTCTTCTTCCTATTGGGGGAAGTGATACTAATATCTCCACATTATTCAACCCCCACCACAAATCCTTTACCAATCTTAGTTATAACATCCTATAAAGCAAACATCCCTTTCAATTTGTTAATTTCCTCCAGTAGCTTCATGAAAAGTAAGTGATGCATGGACGCCTTAGTCTAGATTTTCTCCAGAATATTTTCCATGTCAGTTGTGTTGGAGAGTTGTCAATGATGTTGTGGAGGTTTCTAGGTGAGTGGATGAAGTGTCTTGATAGTCTATGTGTAGATGAAAAAGTGTGCAAATGTGCTTGTTCTAGTATGTTTAAAGTAGGCTTAATTTATCTTCAGTTTTGGCATGATTTTGACAATAGGTCTAAATTATTAAGAATGTGTGAGGGGTTCTATCAGAGGTCAAGGATGATTGGAGAGCTTGTGGAAGTGCATGGTATTCATCTGATTCTTCATTATGCTCATTTTGGCATAGTTGGTTCTGTGATAGAAAAATTTGAGTAGGCATATTGATGATGCCATATCTCACACATGTAAAGGTTCCATGAGCAACTTGATATATGAATGGATTACCCTATATAAGGATATCATATGGTATAAATTTTAGGTCATACAATTAAGTGCATCAAAAGTTATTAAGGTTAAAATTTGGCCTTCCAAGTAGATTGTAGTTGTTTTTATACTTAGCTAGACCATCATTGCATGTCATGCAGATTAAATGAACCAAAAAGTTTGTGCATTTGTTTCAAGTATGTAAAAATTATTTTTTGATCAAAGGTTTACATGGAGATGTTTTCTATAGTACTAATAAGTTACCTTAAAAATTTGGAGACTTAAAGTGATTTCTAGCTCAAGTTATAAAGCTTCAAAGTTGCTCTAGTAGATTGTGATGGGTCACCGACCGTCAAGATAACCCTCATTGAATTTTGAAGTCATCTAGTCAGTAGATATAATGGTGCACATTAATTCATGATATTGATCCAATGATGCATGTAAGAGTTAATATTTCAAAGGGTACATGTGCAGGTGATAAGTGTCACAAGATCTCTAGTCTGGCAGAAGATCAATAGTTTGTGGCAGTTCATACTAATCAAGATCAACAGTGTAGGAAAAGTCAAAGAGTAAAATTTTCACATGAGACTTATAAGTGGAAAAAGTGCAAGGGACTATCAATAAATTGCTTAGAAGGCACGTGAGGGTGCCAAGTGTCATAATCTTGAGAGTTTTAAGTAGTAAAGACTTGGTTAATCCATAGAGATTAATGGTACAAATTTGGTTAAGATTTATATAATGCATGAGATGAGGTCAACATGTTCAAATTTTAACAATTTAAAAAAGGTAAAGATCAAGACCAAATAGGATCTAATGGCGAGCAGGTGTTCATATAGATGTAGATCTATGATGCATATTGAGTCAAAGAGGTCAAAGTGATAGATGTTTAGCATAGTTAAATATCAAAAGAGATCAGTGGTAATTATTTGATCTAAGATGTGAGGACATGAGATGTTGACATAGTGTTCAAAGTTTAACAGTTTCTCAGTGACCGTTGGAATTCAAATATTTGAATTTATAAGGGAAGATAGGTCTATGGTTTTTGAGCCACAAATTTTGATCTATGCATAATTCAAAGGTAAAATAAAAATCAAAGATGTATAGGACTTCAAGGCACATCCAAAAATCTTAATTAGAATATTTAGATATTCATATAATTATAGATATTGAGCTCTAAAGTTGATTGTGTGTTTTGAACATGCTCTGCAAGTAACCTAAAAAGTGTATTTGAGTTTGTTTAGATGGTATTTAGATGTTTTAAGGTGACTTAGTTATTGGAGAGTGTTTTAGAATACGTGAAGATCATTTGTATGGATTTTAGAGGTTTGACCAATCCATCTTCAGTATGAAAAAATGCCTAGGAGTTGACTGTGTATTTATTCACAGTGTTTTTGTGTACACAATGTTGTTTGAGAAAATTATGATTTAGCATAAGAGTGTTCTGGTGAGTATGATCATTTGAGGATGTCAAAGGGGTCATGTGGAGTGGACCTATGCATTTGGAAGTGGTCCTATGTTTCATAGTTTACTTGGAGAAGTGTCAAAGAGGTGAATGGGTCTTCATAGGACCTAAAAGGTGACTTGGGCTTATTTGAAAAAGGGTTGTGCTTAAAGGTGACCCATGTAGATGCCTTAAAAGTGAAGTTATGTGTTTTGGCTGACAAGGAAGGTTGTGAAAATGATAATAATCATGAAGGCTCTATAAAAGTTGAAATCAAATGTGGTGATTTCTAGACTTGAGGGCCCTAAGGGAAGAGATGTGTGTGAGAATTATGGAACAAAGGAAAGGATGGGTGCCTAGTGGATGGGTTGTAGAAAAGAATAGGTTGACGAATATGTGTATGACCTATAGGTTATATTTTTGATGTCAAGGATAGTGCTCTTGTAGTTTTGAAGATTAAGGATGAATGAAGAGGTATAGTGTGATCCAAAAGGTGGTCAGAAGGACTTGATCATCTTATGGGTAGGTACTCATGAAATAGGTGTTTCACTAAAATTGATTAGAAGGACTTGACCAAAAGGCAGTTAAAAGGACTTGATCATCTTGGGGGTAGATGCTTCTTATGAAACATGTGTTTCACTAAATTCTAGTTAGAAGGACTTGACCATTCTCATGTTTGCATACTTCTTATAGGATAAGTAGTCCATGTGTTTATATGATTGAGAGTGGGTTGTATTCCCCAAGAGGGTTTCACACATAGATATTATGTTGTGTGTATGATCTTGAATTATCTATTATGAATGACTTGTATATTTTATAAATTCTTGTGGTAATTGAATAAGGGTTTGGAAATTGAATTGGATTGTGTGTCACCACTGATTCACCCCCGTCTTAGTGATTGTACATATAATAATTGGTATTAGAGTAGGTCATTCTTGAAATTTTAACAACTTGAAGGTGATCAAAGGTATAATGGTTAACAAAGAGTCTATGGATTGTCTTCAAGACAAACTAGTATGTGCTTTATCAAACATCAATGCAAGCATGGATGATGTGAAGATGTAAGTGAAAGATCTAGAATCAATAGTCAAGAATATATAGGTCACGATGGATAAAGGTCTCAACCAAAGGATGGAACATTTGAAAATAAATTCATGACTTACTAAAATGTGCTATTATCCAAGGACAAAAGGGAGTTTAGCTCCACTAAAAGGGTCAAAAATGAAAATTCATGGATCAGTAATGGCCAAGAAAAAGGAAGGTCAAATATGAACAATGTATTCAATTGGTATTGCTTCTCCTATAATCAATTTGGTTATAGGTGTAGGGATTGTGCTTTCTCTCCACAAATCAAAAGGAATATCATATTATGAAATTGTAACCAACAAGGTCATATAGACAAGAACTTTAGAAGATTTTTTTAGAAAAAGGATATACAAGTCATTGACACCATCAAATGGTTCAATGAGACTAAGTCTAAGATTGAAGAAGAAAAGAAGTAGAATTCAAGCAGTCCATCGAAGGAAGAGTCAATGTTTGTTCAAGCAACCTTGCATACTCAAGAAGATGGGAGCAAGATTTGGTTTATAAATAGTGGTTACTCAAATCATATGACAGGAGACAAGAGCAAGTGTATCTCTCTTAAGAATACTAACCCAGGTTCATTGAGATTTGGTGACAATAAATCTTTTAACATATTGGTAAATGTACTATGAGTTTGGAAAATGGTCATATTACGACTGAGAATGTCTTATATGTAGAAGGTTTGAAACATAATATTTTAAGTGTGAGCCAAATGTGTAAGCAAGGGAATGTTGTAAATTTTCAAAATTATATATGTGAAGTAAAAAGGGCTTATAGATTAGTTTTAAATATTTATAAAATAGATAACAACATGTATGTATTCCATGAATCTAAGGAGTGATTCATGAATCAATTGGAAGAAAGCTGGATTTGGCATAGAAGGCTTGGACATATAAATTTTGATAATATGGTAAAGAGCAGTTAAAATGGGTTGGTAAGGCATATGCCCAAGATTTCTAAGATTCCTCATTCTCTTTGCAAGGCATGCCTTCATGGTAAGTAGACAAAAACAAGATATAAATCCAAGGAGTTTTCCACTTCAAAGCCATGATATAGGAAGTTAAGTTTACAAAATGTGTGAAGGATAAAAACTTGGTCCAAAAGTGTGTGATGTTTGTCTCTAGGTGTGCAAGAAGTTTCAAAGGTGGGTGTTGACTAGAAGGAGGTTTATTGACCTTGTCTATTTTAAGATTATAGAATTTTTATTTATGATATAAAAGAGGTTTGCCTTATGATTTAAGGTCTTAGGATTATTAATATATTGAGTGGGCCAAATAGGTTGTCAAATAAAGCTTCACAGAGATCTGAAGGTTTTTGGTTTTCAAATTATTCTTGTTTTTGTCAAGATGGAGGTCTAATTAGCTAATAGGTTTGTGAAGGAATTATGTTACAGAAGATGATATAGGTGATAGAAATTGGTGTGCTTGAGGGATCATATGAGAGTGATTTATATATGAACTTTTAGGTCTTGAAAGTATATCTAATGAAAGTTGTGGGCTCTTTAAGTTTTAGATAAGGCTACAAGGAGCCTAGATAGGTCTAGTGTGAAGATTTGATGTTTTTACCTAGTTTTTACAAAATATCAAGGCATGAGTGTTTCAAGGTGAGTTCTTAGGTTGGTTTAGAGCATGTTTCCTATTTGGATAGTGGCATGAAGTTATGTTAGTAGTTTTTGAGGTGGCTTGAGAGAGAAGGCTAGTAAGCTTGTGTGGTGGTTCTTCATGGTGTGTGGATTTTTGAAGATGATCAAGAGGTGAAATGGATCAAATATATTAGGGGGAGCCCCTCTCAGATGTTTCTTAGTGAGTTCCATTAGATTTCAATGTTTTTGTGTGTTTTTTATTCATTGGTTGTAGGAAGAGAATATTGGCATGTAGCAAGAAGTTATCAAGGCAAAGAAGATTTAGGATCAAGGTAAGGGGGAGTTTGTATCATATTTATAATGTGGTCCTATCCATTTGATGGTCTTTTTACGTCCTCAATATTAGTTTTGTGACCACTTTGTCATTGTGTCAAAAGGGGCAAAGGTTCATATAGGGAGAGTGCTTCAAAAGAGAGAAGGAAGGTGAGTTATATTATGGGTGTTAACATCAACAACAAAGGGGGAGATTGTTGGAGAGTTATTAGTGATGTAATGGAGGTGTACAGGTGAGTGGATGAAGTGTCTTGATATTCTAAGTGTCAATGACAAAGTGTGCAAATGTGCTTATCCTAGTATGCTTGAAGTAGGCTTAGTTGATCTTTAGTTTTGGCATGATTAGGGATGGTTCTAAAGTATTGGCCATGTGTGAGGGGTCATATTAGAGGTCAAGGATTATTTGAGATATTTTTTAAGTAAATTTTATTCATCTAGTTCTTTATTATGTTCATCTTGGCATAGTTGGTTCTATGATATAAAAATTTGAGTAGGCATATTGATGATGTCATATCTCACACATGTGAAGGTTTTAGGAGTAGATTGATATTTAAATGGATTCCCACATGTAAGTAGATCATATGTTACAAATATTAGGTCATGTGATTAATCAAAATAAAAGTTATTAAGGTTCAACCTTGGCCTTTTAAGCAAATTGTAGTAGTTTCTATACTTATCCAAACTATCACTACACATCATGAAGATACAGATGAACTAGAAATTTTGTGCATTATTTTAGGTACAAAAAAATTATTTTTTTTATCAAAGGTTCACATGGAAATTTTATCTATATTAATATGAAGATATCCTAAAAATTTGGAGACTTGAAGTGATTTGTAGCTCAAGTTATAAAGCTTCAAAGTTATTTTAGCAGACTGTGATGGGTCAGAGACCATCAAGATAAACCTCATTGAAGTTTGAAGTCATATAATAAATAAATTAAATGGTGCATGTAAATTCATGATATTTATATAATGGTTCACATAAGAGTCAATATGTCAAAGGTTGCATGTACAAGTGACAAGTGTCACAAGCTCACTAGTTTGGCAGAAGATCAATGGTGAGCGACTATTCCTACTAAAGATCAGTGGTGCAAGAAAAGTCAAAGAGTAAATATTAAATATGAGACAACCAAGTGGAAAAAGTGTAAGGGACTATCAATAAAGTGATTATAAGACACGTGAGGGTGCTAAGTGTCATAATCTTATGAGTTCTAAGTAAGATTTAATGGTGAATGCTAGAAGATAAAGACCTAGTTAATTTATAGAGATAAATGGTGTGTATTTGGTCAAGATTTATATAATTAATGAGATGAGGTCAACATGTTTGAAGTTTAATACTTTCAAAGGGTAAATATTAGGACCAAATAATGATTTAATGATAAGTGGGTGTTTGTACAGATGCAAATCTATGATGCATATTGAGTCAAAGAGGTCAAAGTGATGTTAGGGTGTGGAGCTAAAAGCTTCACCAAGGAGCATACTAAAACAGGTTCGGGTCTACACAGACGCCGACGTCAGTCAGGAGCGACCGACATCGGTCAGTAGTAGTTGCAGAGGCACCGACGTCGGTAGTAGGGTCAGCCGACGACGGTCACAGGCGAACAGGCAGGAACCGATGTCGGTTACCTGTGTGTCCAGAAAGCGATTTCCATGGACAGAAGTGAGTGTTTGCATGATGAGTTTGAGTTGTAGTCTCAAGCTCGCGTCTCTATTATTAGCAATATTATTTTTAGAGCCCTTGTTGAAGAGGCTTAACTGTTTGTTGTAAGAGCATGCTCAAGTTTCCTATTTCTATATGTAGGAAAGATCTTCTTAGCTTAGTGTAGTATGAGAGTGTAGAACTGTAATAGTAGAACATTGTGAATGTTTGAAGGACAGTATAGAGTTGCATCAATCCAGGTTGTTGGATTTGAGTGTACTTGAGAGAGAGCTCTTGAGGAATAGAGATCTAGTGAGAGATCTTGTGTGCATCTGAGAGAGGTGTGGAAGAATGAAGTTTCTTCATTGTATTCCTATTGTAAAGAGTTTCAATACAAGTTTTCAGGGTGTTTTCTTGTATATCTTGTTCTGTGCTATTTATCATTTCAGTTACTTATCTATCTGATTTATTTTCGCATTTATTGCTTTCACAAGTGTAATATATTGTTGGTTTGATCCCCCAACAAGTGGTATCAGAGCCTTGGTTACAGGTTACAGGTTACAGGTTACAGATTACAGGTTGCTCACAGGGGTTTCTATAGGGATTTCTGTTTGAGTGGGAGAAGCAATGGCAGAAGAAAGTAAGTTGAGAATGGAAAATTTTAATGGCAAGAACTACCAACATTGGAGAATGCAGATAGAGGACTATCTGTATCAGAAAGATCTCTACTTACCGTTAGGTGGGATAGCAAAGAAGCCCAAGGACATGGAGGATGAAGAATGGGAAGTTCTTGACAGAAAGGCTCTTGGGTCTATAAGACTGAGTCTGGCCTCCACTGTGATATCTAATTTGTCACAGGCAAAAACAACGGTAGAGTTGATGACTACGTTAGCAAATATGTATGAAAAACCCTCAGCTTCAAATAAGGTATATCTTATGAAGCAGTTATTTAATTTGCATATGAATGAAGGTGGATCTGTTTCTACTCATCTGAATGATTTCAATGGAATCGTTAATCAATTAAGTTCTGTCAATATTGTATTTGAAGATGAGATAAAAGCTCTTTTGATATTATGTTCTTTGCTTGAAAGTTGGCATGGCTTAGTAATGGCAGTTTCTAATACTGCATCTGCATCAAATATTTTGAAAGTAGAGGATGTTGTTAGTGTTATCTTGAATGAGAAAATACGCAGGAAAAGCACAGAAGAGACATCTGGGAATGCTTTAAATTTTGAGAGTAGGGGAAGGCAAAAAGAAAAGAGCAAGAGGAGATCAAGATCTAAGTCTAAGGTGAGAGGAAGATCCAAATCCAAGAATGGCAGGAAGCCACAATGCTGGAACTGTGGAAAGATGGGGCACATAAGCAGAGATTGTTGGTCAAAGCCTAAGGAGGACAACCAGCACGAAGGAAAGGAAGAAGCCAAGGTTGCAGGTATTGCACAAGATGCTTTAATTTTCTCTTTGTATAATAACATAGAATCTTGGGTATTAGATTCTGGTGCATCTTTCCATGCTACCCCTAACAGAGAATATTTCAGTGACTATATCCATGGAGATTTTGGAATAGTGTACTTAGGGGATGATGAGCCTTGTAAGATTACTGGCAAAGGTAAAGTGCAGCTGAAGATGCAGAATGGCAACACATGGGTGTTGAGAGATGTGATACATGTTCCTAGTTTGAAGAGAAATTTGATTTTTGCAGGTAAGCTAGGTGATGAGGGTTGTACAGTAACTCTCACAGCAGATTCTTGGAAGGTGACCAAGGGTGCACTAGTTATGGCCAGAGGTAAGAGAGAAGGTACTCTCTATTTTGTGTAATTGTGTTACTAACAAATCTCCTTCAGTTCTATCTACTTCAGATGTGGATTGTAAATTGTGGCACTCAAGGCTTGGCCACATGAGTGAGAAGGGGATGTCAATTCTTAAGTCTAAAGGTATGCTTTCAGATTTAAAAAGTATGGATCTAAAATTTTGTGAGCATTGTGTATTTGGAAAATAGAAAAGGGTTAGTTTTCTCAAGACCGGGTCTACTAAGAAAAGGCAGAAGTTGTAGCTTGTTCACACAGACGTGTGGGGACCGACTCAGGTAGCCTCTATTGGCAGATCATGGTACTATGTTACATTCATAGATGACGCCACAAGAAAGGTATGGATCTACTGTATTAAAAAGAAATCTGATGTTTTTGAGACTTTTAAGTTTTGGAAGGCTTTGGTTGAGAATGAAATAGGCAGAAAATTAAAGTGCCTGAGATCTAATAATGGCGGTGAGTTCTGCAGTCTTAAGTTCAAACTGTATTATTATACACACGAAATCCGTAGGCAAAGGACGGTTCCAAGGACACCTCAGCAGAATGGTATTGCTAAAAGGATGAACAAAACTATCATGGAGCGTGCAAGATGTATGAGATTGCATGCAGGGTTGCCCTTAGAGTTTTGGGCAGAAGCAGTTGACACCGCAGTGTACCTGATTAACAAAGGACCCTCTACAGCTCTGGATGGTGGAATTCCAGAAGAGGCATGGACAGGTAAAAAGGTAGATCTCTCATATCTCAAAGTTTTTGGTAGTGAAGCTTTTGTGCATATAGATAAGGAAAATAGAAAGAAGCTTGATCCTAAGTCTATGAGGTGCACGTTTATAGGCTATGGCTCAGATGATTTTGGTTTCAGATTTTGGAATCTAGGAACTAACAAGGTAATCAGGAGTCGTGATGTTGTTTTCAATGAAAGAGTGATGTACAGTGATCAGATAAGGAAGCTGGATCAATCTAGGCAGAGCAATAGTGAATTGGACGAAGTTATGGTTCAAAATGAGCTCGCGGGAAAAAGAAATAATCACTTGCAGGAAAACACAAAGATCGACGTCGGCAGGTTAGGAACCGGCGTCGGCAGTATAGAAACTGATGTCGGTAATACAGAGACCGACGTCGACAGACCAGGCACCGAGGTCGGTCAGGAAGAACCGACGTCGGCTAAAGACAGGTCTACAAGTGGCCGAGGTCGGTCACTGTCAGAAAATTTGGGTGGATAGCGTGTTGAGAACGAGTCCAAGACACCCATCAGGAGGTCTGAAAGGGTAAGTAAGCCTCCAATTAGATATTCTCCTTCCTTATATTATTTATTGCTAACCGATGGTGGAGAACCAGAGAGTTTTGAAGAAGCATTACAGGTGGAGTCCAAGAGTAAGTGGGAGCGTGGCATGGTTGAGGAGATGGAGTCCTTAAGAGAGAACCAAACATGGGATTTGGTTGAATTGCCAGCTGGTAAGAGAACACTGAAGAACAGATGGACCTACAGGTTGAAGGAAAGTGATGGACAGATGAGATATAAGGCCAGATTAGTAGTAAAAGGATTTGCACAAAAGCCAGGTATTGACTTTGGTGAATTTTTTTCTCTGGTTGTTAAAATGACTTCAATAAGGGTTATATTGTCTTTGGTTGTTTTTGAGGATTTGCATCTCGAGCAGCTAGATGTTAAGACAGTGTTTCTTCATGGAGATTTGGATGAGGAAATTTATATGGAACAGCCAGAAGGATTTGAGGTCAAGGGTAAGGAGAAGTTTGTGTGCAGGTTGAAGAAAAGTTTGTATGGCCTCAAGCAAGCTCCAAGGCAATGGTACTTGAAATATGACAGGTTTATGACTGAGCATGGCTACAGTAGGTGTCAATCGGACCATTGTGTGTATTTCAAGAGATTTGATAATGGTAGATATATTATTCTATTGTTGTATGTAGATGACATGCTGGTTGCAGGGTCTCACATGCAGGATATCTCTGAGCTTAAGGAGAAGTTAGCTCAAACGTTTGCTATGAAGGATTTGGGAGCAGCGAAGAAGATCCTTGGCATGAGCATTAGGAGAGACAGGAAAAATCACAGGTTGATATTGTCTCAAGAAGATTATGTGAACAAGGTGTTGGAGAGGTTTAATATGCAGGATGCAAAACCGATATTGCCCAAGCAGTGGGAGTAGTAAGCAAGTATATGGCCAATCCAGGTAAGGAACATTGGAAGGCAGTTCAATGGATCCTTAGATATTTGAGAGGAACCAGCAGTAAGCATTTGTGCTATGGAGGTTCAGATACTTCTCTACATGGTTATGTAGATTCAGATATGGCAGGGGATTTGGATGGCAGAAGAAGCACCACAGGTTATGTTTTTACTATAGGTGGAACAACGGTTAGTTGGATATCTAAGTTGCAGAAGGTTGTTGCTTTGTCAACTACAGAAGCAGAATATATTGCAGCTACAGAAGCTAGCAAGGAGATGATATGGATGACACGATTCATGGAAGAGCTTGGAAGGGAGCATGGGAGTTGCAGATTGTATAGTGACAGTCAGAGTGCAATCCATTTGGCCAAGAATTCGGCTTTTCATTCTAGAACCAAGCACATACAACTAAGGTACCACTTCATATGGCAGGTATTGGAAGATGGTGAGTTGAAGCTGGAGAAGATCCATACAGACAAGAATCCTGCTGATATGCTAACAAAGCCGGTTACAAAGGAGAAGTTGAATCTTCATTCAACTTCTATTGGTCTTCATGATTGAGTTGAAGATGGAGGAGCTAGAAGATGTTGCTTTACAGGCTGGTGCCGCTGGTTTATCTCCAAGTGGGAGATTATTAGGGTGTGGAGCTAAAAGCTTCACCAAGGAGCATACTAAAACAGGTTTGGGTCTACACAGATGTCGGCATCAGTCAGGAGCGACCGACATCGGTCAGTAGCAGTTGCAGAGGCACCGACGTCGGTAGTAGGGTCGGCTGACGACGGTCATAGGCGAACAGGCAGGAACCGACGTCTGTTACCTGTGTGTCCAGAAAGCGATTTCCATGGACAGAAGTGAGTGTTTGCATGATGAGTTTGAGTTGTAGTCTCAAGCTTGCGTCTCTATTATTAGCAATATTATTTTTAGAGCCCTTGTTGAAGAGGCTTAACTGTTTGTTGTAAGAGCATGCTCAAGTTTCCTATTTCTATATGTAGGAAAGATCTTCTTAGCTTAGTGTAGTATGAGAGTGTAGAACTGTAATAGTAGAACATTGTGAATGTTTGAAGGACAGTACAGAGTTGCATCAATCCAGGTTGTTGGATTTGAGTGTACTTGAGAGAGAGCTCTTGAGGAATAGAGATCTAGTGAGAGATCTTGTGTGCATCTGAGAGAGGTGTGGAAGAATGAAGTTTCTTCATTGTATTCCTATTGTAAAGAGTTTCAATACAAGTTTTCAAGGTGTTTTCTTGTATATCTTGTTCTGTGCTATTTATCATTTCAGTTACTTATCTATCTGATTTATTTCCGCGTTTATTGCTTTCACAAGTGTAATCTATTGTTGGTTTGATCCCCCAACAAGTGATAGATGTTTAGCATAGTTAAAGATCAAAAGAGATTGATGGTGTGTATTTGATCTAATATGTGAGTAAATGAGATGTTGAATTAGTCTTCAAAGTGTAACAATTGATTAATGACTGTTGGAATTCAAATATTTGAATTTATGAGGGAAGATCAGTATGTGGTTTTTTAGCCATAACTTTTGATCTATATAGAATTAAAAGGTGAAATAAAAATAAAATATGTAGAGGAATTAAAAGGTTCATCCATAAATATTGATTAGAATATTTTTATGTTCATAAATTTTTAAATATTTAGCTCCATATTTGACTATGTGTTTTAACCATGCTCTGCAAGTAACTTGAGAAGGGTATTTGAGTTTCATCTGATGGTATTTGGATATTTTAAGATGACTTAGCTATTAGAGAGTGTTTTATACTCCATGAGGATAATATGTATGTTTTTTGGATGGTTTACCAATCCATATTTATTATGAAAAAATTCTTATAATTTGACTGTGTTCAATCATGGTGTTTTTGTGTACAAATGTTGTTTGAGAAAATTATGCTTTAGTATAAGAGCGTTTTGGAAACTATGATAATTTGAGGATGTTGAAGGGGTCATATGGAGTGGACCTATGAATTTTGAAGTGGTCCTATGTTTCTTAGTTTTCTTGAAGAAGTCTCAAAGAGGTAAATGGGTCTTCACAGGACCTAAAAGGTGACTTAGTCTTATTTGAAAGAGGGTTATGTTTAAAGGTGACCCATGTAGATGTATTAAGAGTGAAGGCATGTGTTTTGGCTGATAAGGAAGGTTGTGAACATGATAATAATCATAAAGGCTCTATAAAAGGTGAAATAAAATGTGGTGATTTCTAGACTTGAGGGACCTAAGGGAAGAGGTGTGTGTGAGAATTATGGAATAAAAGAAAGGGTGTGTGCCTAATGGATGGGTTGTGGAGCAAAGCAGGTTGATGATTATGTGTATGAACTATATGTCATATTTTTGATGTCAAGGATAGTACTCTTGTAGTTTTAAATATTTAGTATTAGCAAAGAGGTCTAGTGTGATCCAAAAGGTGGTCATAAGGACTTGATCATCTTAGGGGCAGGTGCTCCTTGTGAAATAGGTGTTTCACTAAATTCTAGTCAAAAGGACTTAATTAGTCTCATGTTTGCATATTTATTAAAGGACAAGTAGTCCATATGTTCTCAAACTTTAGAGTGGTGTTTATTCCCCAAGAGGGATTCCTACATAGATCTTGTGTTGTGTGTATGATCTTACATTATCTATTATGAATGATTTGTATATTCTATGAATGCTTGTGGTAATTGAAAAATGGTTTGGAAAATTGAATTAGATTATGTGTCACCACTAATTCACCCCCCCTCTTAGTGATTGTACCTCTAATAGTTTTGTTTATTACTTGAAGGGGTAGTAAGGTGAATGATATCCATGGGCTTCACCTCTTTAAACTTGTCTTCCAAAATTTTATCCATGGGGGTTTTACCATAATTACCCTTCTCCCCTAAAGATAGGGACTTATTTTCAACCTCAACTTTTTGACTCTCCTTAATATCTTTACCTGAGTCCTCCCCCTTATATATATATATATATATATATATATATATATATATATATATATATATATATATATATATATATATATATATATATCACCTCATTAAAATATTTTACCTATAGGGGTTCCCCTCTATAGATGGTAAGGAGGATAAGCCCCTAGTGAATCAGGTTTGAGGAGGGATTAGCCTTGAAAGAAGTAATAGAAGCTTTGAGAGGCTTCAAGAAAAAAAGGGGAGACTAGTCTTATGACCCTTAAAATAGTTCATCAATAAAAAATGGTGTGAGAAAAAGATAGTGTGTTTACCCTTAAGGGTAATATACTTTATGATTTGAAGTCAAACCTTGGGCCATTTCCTAGGTAGTTCAAATCTAGGAAATTATTTTTGAGATGAGATGACTGGTATATCAAATTTAAATAAAATTATCATTACCTCTTCCTTCCTCTTTTTGTCCTTGTAGGATTTAATTCCATCATAGCTCATGTTGGTCACTTCACCATTAATCTCCTATGTGATCATAATGCTTAGCCCTCTCATCCTTACCATATATTTATCCTAGCCTTTAGAAAAATCTTTGGATATAGCTTAGTCATGTCTAAAAATTATTTCTATGAAGTTAGAAAGCCCTCATTTAACTAGTTTCTTCTAAACATTTGGGTCTTCCTTTGCCTCTGTGAAGAAATAAGTTCTATCCTATCTCTCTCACCTCCAATATTGTCTCTGAATGAAAAGATTTGATATTCATAGGAAATTACCATTTTAATATTGGTAGGGGTTCTCTTGTCAAATTTCAAGAATTTATTGAATGAAATGGCATGGAACTTCTCATGTTTGGTATCATGGGTAATAATTTGGTTTTAATTGATATGCATCATACTTCAGGATCTACTTATCATATCATTGGTCATGAGGAGAGATGATGCATCATCCCACACATGAGAGAGGGATTATATTTTTGAATTAATAATGATGTGTTAGATGGGAGATAGACCATGTTTGTCTAATGTTTGAACACCTCACATCGGACCCCTATATTTACCATATGATCAACACCCTTATTACTTTCTCTATAAACATGGGATATGGTGTAATTTTTAAAATTACCTAGGAGAATTTTCACATCTTCCTTGAACTTTAGAGATGGTCCAAGAGGGATTAGAGTTACCTTTTAGGAAATTAAAAATGTTAATGGAGTCTCCTTCAATCTTTAGCTATTTTATGCCCAATATAAGTACCAAGTCTATTTCCCAAAAATTTATTGAAGCTTAAACCACATGGTTAGTTTAAACACCTAAAGGTATAGCATAGGTCGAAACTAGGTACCCATTAGCATCCCTAACAACTCCTCATCCCCCATCCAGACTTGGGTTACCTTTGGCTACACCGCCAAAATTTAGCTTAAGCTAGGGGGATGCTAAATCCATTTGACCAGATATCTATCCACCTACTTCTAGGGTTGAGATGGGATAGGGAGGTCCTGGATGGTAAGAAGTAAGGAAAGGTGAAGTGCACATACTTTAGATAATAACATATCATTTTCAAATTGTAGGTTATTATTAGCTTACATGAAGGTGTGGAAGCCTCAACATGAAGCCATTATAATAAGGAAAAAATAACATTGGAATGAACCTCAAACAAAAACACACTCAAAAGATGAAAAACCTAAAATAATTATAATGATTATTTTTTTATAACTTTACCCCTAAAACAAGGTTAATAGAAGAAAAATAATACACCATAATAGAAAAAATGATTGTTGTTAACAGAAACAAGAAGAAAAATCTTACATTATTGTTTTTAAATTCATAGTGTGATTTACAATTCCAAAATAAAGTAAAAAAATATGAAAAATGAGTACAATATACAATTCCATATAATATATTTTAAATTTGAGCATGTCAATGTATTATACTAAAAATAACACAAAACTACGTGCAAAAAATTGAAATGGATTTTTAGATATGAGCTTAAGAAGGTGCCTGAATAGGGTCTCCAATAGGGTTTTACTATAATAAATATGTTTCCAACAAAACTCAGGTATCTAAAGTATCCCAAAAATAGTTCCATTGCATTATGGTTAAAAAATTAATTTAGTAAAAAGGGGGAATCTCATAGGCTTCCCATATCTCAAGTTATGCACCTTAATTCAAAAATAACTTCAAAAAAGGTGTTAAGGGGAAAGGGCTATCCCTCAAGGCCTTAAATGGCTAACAGATGGTCACATGGTAAACTATACATTGGTGTAGGCCTAACTACTAGTGGTTTATCCTATGGTATTTAAAAATAGTCACATGCACAAATACAAGTTCATAGTTAGCAACCCTCTGGGCTGGCATAGGTCCACAGACAGTAACATGAAGGTTAGTAGCATATTATTTGGGGATTAAAAAATTCTGTATGGTCTTACATATGGACTATTGATTATGGAGAGTATGGTATAAAATATGTCATGTTGAGGATCACAAGAGACACATAAGATGGTGCAAGGTGTATAAAAATTAGTAGAAAAAAGGTATAAGGGCTACGTGGTGACAACATGAGATCCATAGGTCCATGTGGAAACCATATCTATAGGGACACAAAAATATAGTGATGGGTGTATACACATAATATTTTAAAACTTTTATCAATTACTGACATTCTTTATCTTGTAGGAACCCATCAAGTCTCGATCTCTCTAAGTGCATGCCTTAAGGGTATACTGGGAATGGGGTGGGAAAACCATTGGTGCTTTGTAGGATTTTTGTCCCTTTTGCCACTTGTTATCTACACACTTGTCTCCTGAAAACCATATCCCCAATTTTGTTCTTCTATATTGCACACTCCTCAGTAATTTACCACCTTTTGTATCCCTTTTCCTAACCTTAATCCCCTTTTGAATGTTTACTATACTAGGTTGATTGGGTTGACCCTATACTATTTTGGGTAAAATTCATTTAGGGTCTAGGTTAGCTCTTGGCCAATGTAGCTCGTGACCTAGTGAATTTTTGTCCATGACTATACTAGGTTGACTGGGTCAACCCTATTGGCCAAAAATTATGGAAGGGATTAGGGTTAAAATCATCTATATATATAAGATCATTTCACCATTATTTAAATAAGGTAAGAATAATTAAAAGCTATTATGCATCTGCTTATCCACCATTCTACTTTAAGAGCAATCTTAAGGTTTCATACTTTCTTTAGAGATATAGATCTTATCTTGTGGACAAGTATTTTAGATACATTCATAGGTTGTGTATCCTAGAGCTGATTTATCCTTGTCATCATTACATACCACAACAACCTCTTTTGAAGCACCTTGGCCAAGGGAGAGATTGAGACTCATGGGGTTTGTCTTTAAAGGTAAGTATTCCTAACTTTGTTCTTCCTTTATAAGAGTAGATAGATATGCATGTTTACTTCTCTTCCATGCATTGGGACTCCATATACATTGACATGAGTGTATATCTCTTATGCATGTTTAGTTTTTTTATTTATTACCCCCACTTTGTGCCACAATCTTTGGCAAACACTAGATTAGATTTATTTTCTTTACTTGTTATTAGTTTAGTGAAATATGAAAACATAAGGCCTAGTTAGGGTTATTGTGTGATTGTGCTTGACTGGAGGATTTGGAACCCTCCCTAACATTATTTATTATGGTAAGAGATCCCATAATTATGTCTAATGGATTCCACATATTGGTCATGTTCCCAATTATCTAATGTATCTCCAATCAAAAGTGTAAGTATGATCTATCTTCTCCAAGTTAGGATTGATTTAAAGACATGATGTGTTTCTGATTGCATAAATTCTAGGGAACTTGATGTGAATCTAACCCTTGCAAGTTTTATTTCATGTTTATCATTATTTTACCATTTTATTTATTATTATTTTCTATATTTGTGATATTGGGTTGACAATATTGGTATAGTTTCTAGGTTTTGTGCACATGTTTAACACATAGTCACATCAAAATGACTTTATTTTATTTGTGTAGGTCTTCATCAGATACAGGCTACTAGGTGAATAGGTTAACACAATATAGGTTTTCAATTTCAAACAGGCAACTAGATTGACCCTATTGACATAGTACACTTCTAGACTTCCAAAAAATATACTAGGTAGATACTACTAGCATAGTATTCTTCACAAGTTTCAACAAGTACGGAACTACATAATTAGGTTGACCTAGTCGACATAGTTGGTAGAATTTGTAAGTAAAAACCAAGGCACTTCAATAATAATCTCACATTAATCTGCATCTTCCAAGCCACCAAGGTTCCTTTCTCTCTTTCATTTTCATTTTTTTAATTCATTACAGTTCTATTTTTCATAGTTTGTAGTCTTTAAAAATGCTCTTATACAACAAACTAGGTCCACTTTGTCAACCTAGTCCTGTATTCTATCTATTGTTTGAAATACTAGGTTGACACTATCAACGTAGTTCTTAACATACCCTTGCTCCAACAGTATAATAGTGACCTTGTTGAATCTATTCTATAATCTTTACATACACTATCATCTAAACCAATATTGTATTATGTTTCAAAGTTGGAATTAACACTTATATGCTAATAATTATCTCACACTTTCACTTTCAGTTACTTGCATGCTTATAATAGATAACATAGTATAATTAGGTGGTTTTTTAATATACCATTTAGTTGCATATTTTTATCTTTGATTCACACACTACCAAATCACATAATATTAAAATTCATTTAAATAATTATATACTCAAGGCCTACCTACTTGGATTTCATCACCAAGGGGGGAGCTGACTTGATTTTTTAGCCAAGTATAAATACATGGTTAATGTTATATATAATAAAAGCACTCGACACCCTTATCATTGTCATGTGTGAAGTGAGGGGGTAGGCCCCAATACCAAGATATTACCATTGCCAATAGAGATCTATTTTAGCCTAAACATCCTAAAATCATCCATAGATTAATTTCTAGTTCCTTATAGCCAACTTCTTATCACACTTAAAATCAAACCCTAATAATCTAACAACATTCAGGATGACCACTTAGCATTTACTTTCCAAGTTGATTTCTTTCTCTTTACTCAGTTGTATGTTGTATTGAAAAAAATGCATTGGCTAGTGTTGGTGCAAGGTTTTATGATGTGTGCCTCAATTGGATCATCTTCATTGATGCAATTGATTTTGTGTTTCTTTTTACTTCTTGTTTTCAAAATTACTTAGCATTTTTTTATTTTTTAGTACAATATCATCCTATTCGATATAGTATCTCATATATTATCTACTTCCCCCATCTATAGTACCAAGTTGACCCTATCAACACTATTACTTTTCCCCTTAGGATACTTACTAGGTTGACCCTATCGACTTTGTATCTTTTTTTGCCTATTTTCTACCCAAGTTAGAGAAATAGGTTGACCATGTTGAATTTTTAATCCTATTTTCTTATTTTTTAGACCTTACTTTTAGTATTAAGTCAACCCAATCAACTCTATACTCTTATCTATCCTTTTGTATTTACTTGCCTTTACATCACCTTTGCCTTGTCTAGTCCTTCTCCCTCATCATAAACTACATGTTTGAAGACAACACTGAGTTGAATTCAATGGATATGATGAGTTTTACCAACCCTCATAGGGTTTCCCATAAGTAGATTATGGCTCCTCTTTTAGATGAGAGTAACCACTTGCACAATAAACTATGGGATCCCTCCTCATTCCTCTTCACTTTGGAATCTTATCTTCTCACTTGAAGATTAACCTAAATTAGAGTATACACTTAAAATTCTCTTCTTTATCTCTAAATTTCCTCAACATCGAGGAAAGGATCCTTCTACCATTTAATACATCATGATTAGTGGTCAAGCTGAAGAGCTGTATTCACCTTCTCTCACATTCTCACAAAAATTTGAGGATACTAGATTCTTTGCTTCTTAGCCTCTTCCCTCTATTTTGACCCCTTTTCATACCATGACTTCTTACTCTTTGATTTATTTTACCTCCATGCCTAGTAACTTTACTAACATGACAAGTTTTACATCTATTGGGCCTCTTCTCATAACCACTCTCCTCAATTATTCCACTAGTGCATCATTTTCTACCCATGGTAATCATGATTCTAGTGCTTCCTCTTTTCATCCCTTCATTAGTCCATATTTTGCCACACAAGAAAATTTTGACACTAGTGCCTCACATTCTAACAACTCTTCTCAATCTCATACTAACACTTATAGTAGTACCCAAGCCACTATTTCTAATTATAATGCTTCACATAATGTTGAAAATACAACTAAACCCCACCAAATCCTCTTACAAAACCTTAATCAAATGAATTATTTTCTAGCTAATAATGCAAATCAAATAATGCAAATGAAAAACCACCTTATCCATCTTCAAACCCACCCTCAACAGATGCCATAGGGCTTGCATAATCAAAAAGTTCCCCCACCTCCTCTTTAGGATGACCATGGCAATCTCCTACCTCAACCTCCTCTTGTTAACAACATAATCAAGCATTTTCAAAATGAGCCTCTTACATCTCAAATTTATAATATCGATATAGGAGGTATCACCCCTAACATTTTTTACAATGGATCAACTGATCTGACTCTTCATCTAGAAACATTTGGAAATCTATATAAATACTGAGTGAAATTAAATACCTTTTCCACTACCAAGCTATTAGCTAAAACTCTCACTGGTGATGTTTTAGATTGGTATAACCAACTAAAAACTCATTCTATTACAAGTTTGGAAGATTTAATAAATGCTTTAGTCCATGAGTTCCAAACTAGTGATCTTCTTGAGAATACCTTGGCCCATTTTATCAATTGTAATCAAATCAAAACCAAAACTACCCAAGATTTTTTGAAAGGTTGAATAAATTGTCCATAAATGTGAACATAACATGGCCGATAATAACCTTTTCCATCTCTTTACCAATGCTCTTTTTCCCAAGTTATAATATTAGGTCTATACTCTCTCTCCACCTACCTTAGAGGAGGCTATTAACCAAGATAAATGCTAAGATTTAATTATACATTAATTTGATCCATCCCAACCTTCTATGGGTACTCATATATTACTCAAAAATAAGAATAGTCATACTACCAATGATGGTGTCATAGATTCTTATGACACCCATCACACTATTTAAGTTGTTGTTTCTAACAAATATGTAGAACCAACTCCCCCTTCTCAATAATTGACCAATCCTCATTTATCTTCACCTAATAACATAAATATTCACAAACCTTTATCCTCAGATGAATTACTAAAATGTCTACCTAGGCCTCTACCATGAGAACTTGATCTCACTCATCCTATGAAATCTTGGTATGATCCTAATAAATTTTGTTGGTTTCATGCTAGTTGGGGTCATTCTCATGAGACCTATAGGTAGTTTTTTAATTTGGCTATGTATTTTCTTCTTGTTCCTAATTTTGACCATGATTCTATCATTCAAAAATGCCAACAATACTATGACATTGCTTTCAAAGCCCATAAAACAAATACTAAATATCAAGATTTGAATCAAGTTAATGCTCATTTGGCCATCTATAAATATCCTCTTCCAAATCACCAAGATAACCAAGACAAGCCCACTCCTTCCACCAATAATGTATAAAGTCTTAGTTACCCAACTCCAAAAGAGAATGTGTTTAATATGACTAATATGTGAAGGGTGGTTTCTTTCATTGATCATCAACCTATCTACACACCTCCCTTATCTTGCACATTTCATGTTATCCAAGATTCTTTTCCAACTCACTTAAATGAGTTGGGACAAGATGACCTTATAAATTTTTATAGACCAATTCCAACTCTTCCCTTGGATAACACTTCCCATTCTATTTCTACCATCCCCTCCACCTTCTTTACCTAATACCAATGATACTCAAACTTTTATCAATACTTCTTCTAGCTCTTCTCAAAACCAACCTGCATCAATTGCTTCATCTTCTCAACATAATTTATCAACTTTTCCTCTTACTAAACCTTATACCTCTCATCAACATAAATTCAAATGTACTTTTCCTCCTTCTAAGGACCTCTTTCAACACTATTCACTCTTTCTAATAATCTTCTTATGGGTTATGATGAGTGGGATCCTATCACAAAACTCACTAATCTCCTATCCAAAAATCCCATTTCTTGAGCTTATGAGGACCTCTCCACATCATCAAACCATATTATGAATATTTTATTCAAAATGAACATCCCTCATCCTCCCTTATAAGGATGCAAAGTAACCTTATCTGGATCTGAAGATAACATATTGAAACAGTGTGAAGAGATGTCCATACATGTTGATGAAATAATGGACACTTCTCTGTCCCTCAAATTTACTATTGCATCCATGATTCCCAATGAGATTTTGATTCATGTGGATGATCATCCTCTATTCATTAGTTTCTAAATTGGTGATATCCAAGTCAAGCATGCCTTGATTGATGAGGGTTCCAACACTTGTGTTGCCTCTCTCAATTTTATCAAAACCCTTGGATGTTTTGAATGCAATCTCAAATCCACACACATCACATGTCAAGGCTATGATCAAAGGAAAATTCCTCCTTTAGGTTATGTATATCTCCCCATTACCATCTCACTTGTCACTGTTCACATAAAGGTGATGATATTTAACTTTCCTCTATCTTAGAACATTCTACTTAGTAGGCCATGGACTCATCGTATGAGATCAATTGCTTCTTTTGCTTTCCAATGTGTTAAATTTACTCATAATAGACCCATATATAGGATTTATGGTGACACAAATCCTTGTAATTTTGAATAATTCCAAGATAGTGGTTTATTTAAGATTTCTACCCTTGAACCATTGCCAAGTGTTCCATTTCATGAGTCTCAATGATTTAAATTTCCCATCAATTCTAGTTGAGGTTATAATGATCATCCTAAACTCATTGGGAATATTCCCCTTAACCTCTTATATTATGATGATGATGAGCCTAATGATATCAATCTCAAGATTAAAACTTTTAATCTCTTACCTCATCTCATATCTCAGCTTCCCACTTCTTTGTAGCCTCATTTTCATCAACCACCTTATGTTGACATCCCTATTGTCTTAACTAAGACTCATCATTCCATTAATCACACCTCAATGGTTGACAATGTCATCCCTACCTATGTCATTGATATTCATACACCTGATTACAATGATGATTATACCTTATATGATCTATTCTTAGGAGGTCTTGTACATGCTTGTGATGTTGAGATTATATGTTATCATTCCTCTTTGCTTCAGTATTTTAGTTTATCTTCCCATATTCCATCATATATCATTCCTAAATTTATAATTTTTCCTCTTATTTTAGGGTAGAGATCATGCAAACACCTTCATTTTTAAAATAACCTCGTAGGAGTATGCTTATGGATCATACTATGACTGAGCCCTAACACTTTGCTAGGTACCATGACCCATATAGCCTGCTTATCCCTGAGATGCATGAAAATATCCTTTATCTTTCTATAGACCCTACCCCTCCCTTAGTAGAGCCTAATTTAGATATTGTTACTAAACCCACTTTAGCTGAGTCTATCCCTACTTCTGATCTTATCACTCTTGTTGTTGAGCTTTGCACTATTTTTCCACCAACACCACCTTCTCTTAGTTATGTTTTTCTTACTTTACCACAAATGGCTCTATTGCCCACAAAATGGGTTGTTGAGCATTCCCAAGTTCTTTCTTCTTATGTTACACCTCATCCTATGAGCACACCTACCAAGACTACTCATAAAAATATATTTTGCTTCCATAACATAGATAATCATTTATCCACACATTATCACAAGGTATGATAATATTTTGACACTTTGCATCCTTATACCCCTCAATCCTTAAACAAGGCTATACCTCCCTCAAAGGTCCTCCTACGTATGGAGAGATGTATTATCTTTGGCACCAATGTGGCACCCATCACATTGATCATTACTGCATCCTTCAACAACATCTTAAATATCACCTTTTAACTATTCCCATACCTTCTACTATTCCTCCCATAGGTCATTCCTACAAAAATGTTCCCCCTTCTTCCCCTATGGTTCTAGACCTTATGGTTCCATCTCCTCTAGTGGTCCCTTCTTCACCTCCTATTCCTCTACCTATGAATCCCTCACCTATGAACCTTCCCTCACCTATGGATCCTTCCCCACTAATTATCCATTCATCTCATATAGAAACCACTCCCATGAATTATCTTGAGCATCCCTTGCATGATATCCCTGCTCAGCATGATCCGTCAAGCATTCCTACCTTTTCTATTGAGGAGATTAGACATGAAGTATTTTCTTAGTTTTTTCTAAAGATATATGAGACATTAGTTATAGTTCACATTCAACTTCATAGAGACTTATCATATGTTTTGGATAATGTGTGTGGGAAAATCTATCAGTAATTATGAGAACATGCTTGGTGATCTTACATTTTCATTTGGATTGGACATGTGCTCCAATTTTATCATTATCTATTTGTTATATCATTTGAAATTATGTCAAATTCTTATATATCTTACATGGTGACTTTAATTTTTCACTTTATATTGCTTATACTATCATTTATGTTTGCTTATGGATGTATTATTTATCATTGATTTATTTTCTTTTTGAGTTTCTTTTCTTAAATACTCTCTTGTTTTATTTTCATGATTATTTGTTATCTTATCTCTATACACAGATAATTATCATTATGACTTATTTATGCAAATATTATTCCCTTAATCATTTTTTATTTACCAAGTGATCAGTTAGCAAATAATTCATCTCATTATAATCTCCTTTCTTTCCCCTTTATTCCATTTTGCAAACTAAACATATACATAGTTGAGAATTGAGATAACATGTTGGTCATTGTTAAGCCTAAGTTTCCTAGTCAGTATTGTATTTGGTTACTTAGCTTATTTTAGCCTAAGCCTAAAGCTTATTTGTGTGTATCACTCCATCTCTCATGACTATTCATTCCAAGTTTGTATGGAGGAGGAATATTAAAATCCATCAAAATATTCAAAAGCAAAATCATTTAACACAAGGCAATGATCCAAAAGGTAAAACATTCAAAATTCTCAAAAATCAAATCACATTAAAAGACATGATTCAAAGCACATCTCTTTTTTTATTTGAAGCTAAAACCCCAAAATTGGCCTCATGATAGAGTTGACATCCATTGGGGTTGATAGGCTAGTATATTATAAAAGGAGAATTAAAAAAAATCTTTTAGTGTTACCTACTTTCTCATGCAAGTACCCAATCTTTACAGTAGACCAATGGCTCTGTAAGGGGTCCTAAGGAATGGTGAATACTTCATGGGATGGTAGGTCCATTTTAATTTTATTATACCAATCACCTTTATGAGTTTATCCTTGTAGCACACTTATTTTCCTATATAGCTTTGTGTCTATAGAGAATAGGTTTCCTTTGTACATTGATGGTCACTAGTCTCTTAGTGTATTCTCATGTCCTTAGTATGCCTCATGTCTCCTAAGGTATTCTCGATGAGGTTCAAGGCCAAGCCGAGGTTTGGGGGTGGTAGCCCCCAAATAATTTTTTGGATCCCCTTTTTTTGGAAGTATAGACGCATGGCTTATCTATACTTTTATATGATTAATGGGGAACTATTATGGGTTAACTTGGCCCATGGTTTTGGTACCCATTATTTTTTAAAACTGCTATGTCAGTTACCTATTGATATATTATAGATGGACATACAATATGTAATACATTTTATGAACTAAGTTTGAGAATGTGAACAAAGTGTGAATTTTGGAGAGTTTATTGAGCATAGCTCCAAACAATACTTGTGAATTGTAACTATGAGAAGACTAATCTAAGAGTAGATTGTAATCTTGTTGGATTGTAATAAGATCTGAGTAAGTGTTTCTTGGTGGATGTAACCCACATTAGATGAAACACATTAAATCTAATCTTCTTATTGTGCACTTTTATTTCTATTCTTTATATATCTTTGTTCATAGCTTTTGTTATTATGATTCTAAGAAATTGTTCCACATTAATTTTTGATTTATTCCTAACACCATGCCTATGCCTCTCCTATTCCCACCCTTGATGGTGGCTATCACTCACCCTTTTTCATCCATACTCACCTCGAAGCCTTTCCTACTAGTCTGAACAAACTCACCTAAGTTGGGGTAGATTGTATCATAGAATCATCCAATGTAATAGGGTTGTATGGCATTAGTGCCTCATCTAGGATCTCATGGAGTACTCCCCTCACTAGGGATCCCCATCTGGTCTCCTTTATATGATCTATAAAATTCAAACCAAATAGATATTAGATCACATATATGTATCAAAATATATCTATCTATAATATATCTCAAAAAAATTAAGCAATATTTAAACCATTTATTACCTCTCTAAGTGTTGTCTATCACCATCTCCCCATTTGTGCAATTATTGAGCATAATCTCTCCATTGGCTCATCCTTTAAGTACCTCATCTATAGGATTTTTCCTAACTAATTTAAATCCTAGGGTCACCACCTGTGCCCATCTCAAGCTACACCTAAGTAGTACCTCTATAGACCAGCTCTATCTTGGCCTACCTGATGGGTCATCTAGGATGACCAACCTCTATACTCTCTCTCATTAATGAGGTTTCCATTGATGGTGTGATCGAGGTGGTCACCATTCCTCTTGATATGGTGTTGGATGTGGTACCTCTAGAACTACTACATCCACATCCATCTCTTCTCTATCTACTAACTATCATGATTGACCTATTCATGGTCTCTCACACTATGGTTTGATCTTTGGTCTAGTAATTGGTGGTCCCACTCCTCCTCTCCCCCTCAACTCTCTTGCATGTCTAACCCAAAAAGTGGGATATCAAAGCCATTAGATGAGGGAGTCCTAACTATCTTAGTAAACGTGTCACTAGATTTAACTCTATCCACCAAGTGTAGTAGCCTATAATCTATGCTCATGCTAATGATGGTGCCATTATCCTCTAACTTAACAATACTATCATGATGTGCCCATACAACTACCACATGATATTTTCTTACATGACTATCTATATCCCTAGCATGTGGGGCACATCTTATGTTACTTGATCCTATCACCACCTCTGTACCTGAGGCAACCGATCATCAACCACATGGGGTAACCTAGCTGGTTGGTGCATTGAAAACCTCTCATATATCCAATAACTCAAGAAAATCATTGAACCTATAGTATTCTACCCTTTAGATAACATCCCATACATATCATGCATGAGTTGGACCTAAATGACATAACCTAGATCATATAGTGCCCCCTACTCTAAAATGGACTGACATAAGGCTATCGTATATAGTGGTACCTTGCCATCTAAATTGTGACACAACACCCATGTTATCATAAGTCTTATGAATAACTTATAGATTCTATAATTTGAGCTATATACATGTCAAAGAGGCTAAACCTTAGCTCAAGATATATCCTATCTGAGTCCATAACCCATAAGGATAAGGCTTGCCTCTCCTCCTGACTATCCAGTACCATCATGATCATTGGCATACCTTCTATCAAAAGTCTAATGATATCATGGACATCCTCTAGGGTGATACCTACCTTGATGGTATCCCCATCCACCACCCATGTAAAAGTGTTAGTTAATCATTCCCAGGCTCCTTGGAACATGATTACAAGATCAACACTCAATAATACTTGACACATATCCATAATACCTCTTAGACATAACATGACCAACCTAGATCGGTCCTCAACTATCGGTCACTCCAAAAGGTCTAAGAGTCATGTTGCATCCACAAATCACCAAAATTTTGGATGCCCCTGCAACCATAAAATAATAAAAGATGTATTAGACTTCCATGTCACTTATAATTAAATGTATTCTATTTAAAATTTTAACAAAAACAAACCTAATTTTCCTTAATTTATCCATTTTTGACCAATTTTACCTATTTTTAGCCTACTTGGCCATTTCAACACTCAGTTAGGCATTCTAAGCCTTTATAGTAATATTTCAACCTATTTCATGCATTTCCATAATATTCTGGTCACTTAGTCAAACAATAAGTTGATCAAATAGTCCTCATTTTGACCATGTTGACTTAACAACTAAATTAACCTATTTATTTTTTCCCCTTTAGTACTAAGTCAGTAGAATGGAATAACCTACTAAGTTGATAGTGAGGTACTAAGTTGGTAGCTTCCAAAAATAATTAAGTCATCCTACACCTACTAGGTCGGTAGTGTGGAATTCAAATTTTCATCCTACTAGGTCAACTAGGTTGACCTAGTTGGTTTAGATCACCGAATCCTTTCCTTGCTTGTAATAAATTCCTTAAAAAATTATTACTCCAATTAATTTCAACCCATTTCCCCTTTTGGCCTCTAGTACCCTTAGCAACTATTTGGTGTTCATTCCAGTTTCTAAAATTGGTTTAATTTACAAATTTATATAAAATACTTAATTTTGAAATTCTCAGTTACCTACCTATGTTTCACTTACTATAGACATTGGGTGTCCATCTCATCTTAGTTTTCATCTCCTCATGAACTGAGTTTGAGAATGTGAACAAAGTGTGAATTTGGGAGAGTTTGTTGAACATTTCAAATTCTCAGTTGCCTACCTATGTTGCACCTGCTACAGCCATTGGGTGTCCCTCTCATCTTAGTTGTCATCTCCTCACTATATTAGATCTATTAAATTTCATTTGGTTTCTAAGAGATCTATTTTTCTCTCAAAACAAGTCAAACAATAAGCAAATGGCTTTCTTTTCAGCTTATTTAAACTTACTTTTCACAATTCGTTTACCTTTCAAATATTTACCATCAGATTCCTTGTTTCAATCATATCTGTATTTTTACTAACCCATTTTTTGAACCGTAAAAATTTATATAATAATGACATTGTAGATAATAATTTCCATTAATATATGCCTATATTTAAAAAAAATTGATTTTTTGCTCTTTTTTGTACTAATCTCTATAGGTTAGCCTAATGTTCTTCACATTTGGGTGCCTTCACTTCTCTTGCAGTCTCTTTTATCTACAACACTAAGGTAATTAAATGTATGTATTTTTAAATTCTATCATTTAATTTATATTATTTTATCCTTAATACATCTTACTTAGCATTAGCATTATACATCATCATGTTCCATTTCTGAAGTAACATCCTGTGTTGCACGCACGTGACACATGATGAGTTTTGACTGGGGCATATGTATACACATAATATTTTCAAAATTTTATCAATTAATGAAACTATTTATCTTTAAAGAACCCATCGAGTCTCAATCTCTCTGAGTGCATGCCTTAAGGGGTGCAATGGGAAATGGGTGGGTAGACCATTGGTACTTCACAAGATTGTTGTCCCTTTTGTCACTTGTTATCTACACACTTGTCTCCTAAAAACCATGTCCCTAAGTTTGTTCTTCTATATTTCACAATCCTTAGTCATTTCCCACCTTCCCCCCCCCCTTTTCCTATCCTTAAGCCCCTTTTGATTATTTACTATACTAGGTTGACTAGGTTGACCCTGTACTATTTTGGGTAAAATTAATTTAGGGTATAGGTCAGCTCTTCGCTGACCTAACCCATGACCTAGTGAATTTTTGTTCATAACTATATTAGTTTGATTGGGTTGACCTAGTAGGCTAAATTTTTTAGAAGGGATTAGGGTTAAATCCACCTATAGATACAAGATCATTTCACCATTATTTAAAGAAGAGAAGAAGAAGTAAGAGCTATTGTGCATCTGCTTATCCACCATTCTAATTGAAGAGCAAGTTTAGGGTTTCATACTTTATTTGGAGATATGGATCTTGTCTTGTGGAGAATTATTTTATATGCATCGATAGGTTATGTATCCTATATATAATTTATCCTTATCATCCTTACACAACACAATAACCTCTTGTGAAGCACCTTGTCCAAGGGAAAGACTGAGGCTTGACGGGTTCATATTCAAAGGTAAGTATTCCTAACTTTTTTCCTCATTTGTAAGAGTAGATAGATATGAATTTTTACTTTTCTTCCATGCATTAGGATTCCATCTACATTGACATGAATATATGTCTCTTATGCATGTTTAGTTTTGTTTTTTATTACCCCCACTTTGTGCCACAAGTTTTGGTGTGCACTAGATTAGATTTCTTTGCTTTACTTGTTATTACTTTAGTGAAATATTAAAACATAGGGCCCAGTTAGGGTTAATGCATGATTGTACTTGATTAGAGGCTTTGGAACACTCCCTAGCATTATTTATTGTGGTAAGATATTCCCTCATTGGGTCTATCAAATCCCCATATTGGTCATGTTCCTGATTATCTTATGTATCCCCAATCGGAAGTGTAAGTATGATCTATCTTCTCTGAGTTAGGATTGATTTATAGACATGATGCATTTTTTATTACATATAATGGGAACATAAGAGGTATAGTATGTGCAATAAATAACAATCATGTGGTAAATCTATTACAAAGAATGTATAGTAGGTCCATATATGACATATTCATATGATCCATACAAAATTTACATACTACAAAGTTTTTTTTGTTAAAAAACTCCAAAAATATAAAAAATATCTTGTTTATATGGTAAATTTTTTACTTGGGTGATATTTGAATCCACCCAAAAAAATTATTAGATATTCTATTAGAAAACCTATCAATTTTATAGTCAATCCTTAGGTATTCAACCCTTTTAGACACAATGGAAGTGGTTAGATCACTCCAAACTGATCTAGAAAAAATATTCCTTTAAAGAAGGATTTAAAAAATATTTGATCCAAACTAAAAATACCCAAATAGTATTTTTTGAAACCCATAAACATGGGTGGATCATAAATGAAATTGGCAAAGGAGAAGTGTTGGAATTATATGCATTTAGAAATCCATAAACAATCATCTAAAGGAGAATATATTTGGTATCATGTTAGGAAAAATATTTGAACACCATGGGGGAAATAGGTTTAAGGACATGAAAGCCAATAAAAACTCCCCATTATGTACTCACTCCATTATATCTAAAACACTTTGTAAACTTATGAGGAAGGATCAAGAATTCGTATCAATAAATATTATTCAATCATCTAATAAAAATACAAAAGGAGATGAGGGGTATAAATATCTTGTGAAAGAGAAAGATCCCCTTTCCTTATTAATCACTTAAGTGGCACATTTGACTTGGCCACTTAGATGTGGCATCAATAAATGATGTGAGCATTTAATTCTCACTTATTTTATTCTAAGCCTAGATAATTATGATTAATCACACTTAATATATTTAATCTAAACTAAGTTAACATAATATTAGTGCATGTAAAATAATGAACTAACACCTAATGTTCTTAATGCTCATACCATTAATTTTATGTCTCTAATTGATGTTTCTTATCAGGTTGATCCAAATATTCCTACATAATATATTATTTCTTGTTTGGATCCTAATGTTAACACATCACAATATTCCACTCTTAATGCTTTACATTTTGGTCTTAGTCTTGTTCAAAATCCTAGAGAATATATTCCTACAAATTCTAATCATACTTTGGCTCATACACATGCTACTAAATCTAAGGATGCATTGATTCAAAAATCCCTTAATGATATACAAGTATAAGTCAAACATATATCCCAAGGATCTCTAATACCTATCCATGTGGTATCTTCATATGATATATTACACAAACCATTGGCTCATGAGGTCCTAATATACCCCTTACTAATGATTTTATAGTGATAAAATTTAATGTATAAAACAAAAAGAGTGATCCTTCACATTGCATCTGATATTTTTATTTCTCATGCTTTGGTTTATCACAAGATGATATATTGATTACCAAGATAATCCCTATGAGTATTAAGGACTATGCATTGGATTATTTTTAAGCCCTACCATTAGGCTTGGTGTACTATTTCAATGGTTTGGATAATATCTTCTTATCTCACTTTTATATGAACATCAAATATAGGGTTGTATTTTCATAGCTTTCCCAACTTAAAAAAGGACTTATTGATAATTTTTTTAACCAACATGCCCCGATTTATTTAGAATTGGACACCCCATTTATCCTAAATTGAGATATAAATTTCATTTTCAAAATCCCTCTTTTATATCAATTTTTGGAACTAAATTCCATCTTTACAATGTATTAAAAGTCTAATCCATTGTGTGATTTAGTTTAGATTTTGTTTTCATTAATTTTGAACAAAATAATATTTGTAAAACCTTGAGTTTGTAAAATACCACATTCATTTATCCTAAGTTAAAATTTCACACTTTTATTCTATGCCCCACACACACATCTTTGTGACAAGTGGAATTCATGGAAGTATTAAAGTGGAATCCATGTGTTGACATATCCGCAAAGGCCCCATTTAATTTAAATTTTATGTTGTGTTTTGATAACCCTATGACTCTATGACCCCATTAGTTTTTTTAAGTGTAACTTGTTTTCTTTTTATACTGAAAAACATGAGTTGTGTTTTGACATCTCTATGATCCTTACACACTAATTAATGTACCAAACATCCTTTGTTTTAAAATTTCATTTTTTATAGTGATCATGTGTATTAATGTTTTTTAAATGATCATGGGTGTTTCACCCTAATTTGGATTAATGGGTTAGATACATATAATTAATATATAACTTTGACATATGATTTAAATAAATAGATATGACATTCAAACATACATATGAAAGTAAAATATAGAGATTTATTCCTCTAATTTGATAAGGGAACATGTTAAATATATAAATTACTAAAGAGATCATGATATTTAGCTTTTATGATTAAATTTATTACTATGACTATATTTTGGGAGTGAAAATCAAGGATAAGCAAGTTGTGGTTTGTTTGGTTCTGAAACTAATTCAATATCTTTGCTAGGTTGGTTCTGTAGGATAGGGTTTGCATTACCAATTGATACTAACGTACTGGTTAGTAATGAGTTGTGTGAAATTAGGTAATGTATTATCACCTAATACTATATTTTCTTACTATATGTTTTTGATCTTGAACCCTAATGATGTACAAAAATCCATAAATCAACCTCCTTTGCCTTGAAACCCTATATGTGCTTATGAGGGATAAAAAATTGAAAATTTTGGGGAATTGTAATGGGTTGATCTTACCCCAATCACCATAATATAATTATTGATTTTTTCCTACATATTAAATACTCCAAGGAGGGAAGTCAAGCCACATGTAGTTCTCCCACATAATATATTTATGTAATTATGCTCATTCGCTATGTGTATAGCCAACGATTGGCTTTGGTACTTGATAACACTTACTTTGAATTAAAATTTGAGTGATTCAAACTTGTCTTGTGACTTATCCTAATGATAGTATTAAAATTAGGAATAATATGGAATATTTTCTTAGTGCACAATAGTGTATAGATGTATAATAGATAAGTGCCAATTCCCTATTGAATGAGACATTGATTTGTTTATAAATGGATCCAATTGAATCATTCCTCTCAAAAATGACATGTTAGTATTATGGGATGACTTTAAGGATGGGTTTGATTTTATAAAATAGTCATTGCTGGGAGTGGGTCAATTTTGACAAGCTCAAGTTGTTATCGACTAACAATAACGACCATAACTAGTGAAACTGAATTTTGTATGGGTGGACTGAACTAAGAGTTTAAAAATGTTTGTGAAAGATAATTAAAAAGTTATAAGTAGACACTAAGGTTATTTTAGGTGTATAATATTAGAATAGAAGGGTTGAAACATAAGTTAATATACAAGTGTGAGAGGATGGAAATTTAGGACCTTGTAGTATGTGCTCAAGTTATGTGTAGTAAATTTGTGTCAAGATTGTCATTGTCAAGCACTAAAGAACATATTTTAGTATATACAAATGACCCATTTTATTATAGTAATGTAATTGATATAATAAAAGGATAAAATTTACCCGAATGTGTATAACACACTTTGTATTTTGGGAAATGGCTTTAAATGTACAAATTTACTCCATGAAAACTTTCAACGAGAATGAAGTTGTCAATGTCCATATGTGGAATTTGAAATATGAAATTGAAAATTTAAAAATCAAGGGTTAGAATACACATATATTGTTTAAAACCATGTTTCCCTTGAAACTTGTTGCATATGATGCTTCCTTATTGAATCATTGGAGATTTGGGGTGATTGAGCCCCAAATTTGTGTAACTATGAAAGATATTGAGTTGAGAAGGAAACATGCCCCAAACCTCATGAATGTGGGGGAAAATATGTAATGTAATTAATTAAATAACTTTGTATGAGAAATATAGAATCATGTCACTAGATTCACTCAAATAAATAACTATGTAGGTAAATGAGAGAACCGATCATGTAAGGTTCACTCAAAAAATGAATCAACCAGTGCAAATAGAATCTAGATTCAATTATAATGTTTAGATACATTTCAATCAAGTTGGATCCATGTTAAAAAAATTCATGAATGAAATAGAGTGAACAATGTTCATGCCCCCATCACTTATGTTGGTTTTATTGTGTAGTTTTACCCAATGTAGAATAAAAGGCATGATGGAAAGAAAATAGACCATGTTCATCCCACCATCATGACTAAAAATCTGATAAACATGAATTGAAATGATAATAATTTTCCATTTAATTGTAAACTATAATGTTATGTACATGCGTAAACCAATATCATTGCCCTTAAATATGTACCAACTGATATAGAAATTTATACATCTATATGCTAAATTTGAGAACCCGCATCTCAAATGTATCTGTATGTGAAACTTGTAATCATGTTCCTAAAAATTATTATGCATATGCCCATGTACCTAAATGTGTATGAATTTATGGTTAATTGTCTATAAAGTGAGTTCATATGCATGGTATATGAGCCTATACTCTATATCAATGTGTTAATATTTGTCATGTATATGAACCAATCTGATATCTAAACCATATGAATTTATGACATATATAAATAATTTTTATGCTCATTAAGGCTTGTTTATTTATGATAATCCCACTATAATTCCCCCACTTTGAGATGAGGAATGCGTCATGTAAGTCACACGTCACAAAATAAGTGTTAATTGTATCATGTCATGTTTAAATATAGCATCATGTAATATCATTTGATCATGTGGAGAATATGTCATCATAGTAATTTGTGTCAATTAAGGCATATATGTAACATATGGAATGTAGGGCATGTGAGTGGCATGTGTAGATAGATGTATCAATGAAACATGTAGTATAAGTGTAATTGAATAAGACTAAATAGTAAATAGTGCATGTTATAGATCATGGCACCACTCAATGTCAATAAGCACAAGTGGTATTATCACACATAAGGATGAGATTAATATACAAGAGACATAAAATGTTGCAACAAACAAGGCCAAAGGCCACAAATAGGAGGATATAAAAATGTTCTAAACATGGGGCATTGAGAATGTTATATTGACCAAGGCCAAGGGCCACACATAATAGTCACACATAAAGTAAACTATCATGTAAAAGATTAATATGATTAATAGATCATAGAATAAGGAACTATTATAAACCATACATATGGATCAACATCACATTTTAGTATAATTACATATCATATATCATTGTGTAAAAAATGATTACCTAACAAGGCATGTGTAAAAAATATAGGTACTCAACATGGTATAAAGGTAATAGAAATATATAACATGTAATAGTGAAACATATGAAAAAAATTCCCCCAATATCGACATGGTCATTGGGTAGAGAGAAAACCAACATTTGTATGTCCGTGTGTAACTTCTATGTCCTACATAACACTTAGATACCATGAAATTCACATGTGCATGTAAATAATATGTCATCTACCAAATATGTGTTAAATAACATATGTAAAAAGTGTAATATATCCATCAATTTCATGCTCAGGTCCTAATTTTGGATTTTTTTGAATATTTAAATGTTTTTGTATGTTTTAATTATTTTTATTTTTTGGTATTTTTAGAATATCTGATATCATGTATAATAATTACATAAAAGCATGATGTTCATAGGGTTTTTCATAGGTTTATCTAATATTTTAGATAGACAATATGATCTTATACCTACCTTATCCATAACCATAAATGGGCCCAACCAATTTATCTTAAAGTTGACTTTGTTCTCATTATCGAAATAGGTGTTTTTTTAATACTTTTTTTGTAGTAAATATCCAATTTGAAATTATTGGTTGTGAAATTTCTTACCATATGCTCTCTTAATATGATCTTGGTTAAATTTGTGATTTTCAATAGCCTCTATGCATCGATCATCCAATGCTTCTAATTCAATCAATCACTTCTCTCAATATTCATTATCTTAAAAAATGTCTTTCAAAGAAACATGTAAAGAAGTTATCACCAAATCTAAAGGTAATATTGGTTCTATTTAATAACAAAATAATAAGGTGTAGCCTCATTTTATGTGCATAGACTTGTGTGATATGCCCAAAGTTCATAAATAATTTGATTGTGTCAATCTACACCATTCTTGGTGACTATTTTTATTAATATCTTTGCAATTATTTATATTTTATTTTGGCTAATCTATTTCATCATGGATAATATAGTGTAGAAAACATATGATGGATCCTATATTTGGAACATAATCCCTTGAATTTTTATTCTTGAATTAGGACCCATTATCTATGACAATGGTTGATGGTAATCCAAATTGTGAAATGATATTTGTCATTATGAATTGACATATATCTTCACCTATGGTTGATGATAATGTTAGGGCTTCTACCACTTTTGTGAAATATTTTTTAGCTATAAGAATGAATTTGTGACCCTCTGATGATTTTGAATTTATCTTTCTGATCAATTTGAAGCCCCAAAGAGAGAATGATCATGGTGAAACAATAGGTTATAGTTCTTGTGAAGGATCATGATTTATATTATTATGCTTATAACATCATAGACATAATTTAACATGATATTGTCATTGTTATTATATTGTATTCTAATAGTACCCTTGTCTCAAGAATTTGTAAGACATTAGTTTTCTTCTAAAATGTCCTACTCATTCACTATCATATATTTCAAGTAAATATATTTTAGCTTCATCATAACAAATGCATTGAATTAACTATCCCTACAAAGTTATTTTGAATAAATATCCTCCAGTTAAAAGATATCACATTTCTTCCCTTTGTAGTTTTCATTTACTGTTATGTGTAACATTTTTTGGGATAAAGGCTTTGTATAAAAAGGTATATATATCATTGTACCATTATAAATCAATTACATTGTGATCAAATAATAGCACCTAAATAGCATCTACATTTGTCATAGAGATGGATGGATGTTATAACTAATGGATAGTAAACATTGTGTGATCATCATTATTGTTGATTGGAATTTAAGAAGCTGTGCTAGCCATGGAATTAGTATGTTGGTAATATTTTAGAGGTATGTGCTTATGCCTAAAACTCTCACTCTTAGTTAATGGTTCTCTATGGGAAACCTTACAGATGTGAGATTGAATTGTGATTGATAAAGCAACCTCTGAGATTTTGGAAGCTGGATCTTCAATATAATTGAGGGGGGGAAGAGTAAGAAGGAAATGCAAATAAAACTGAAATAAAACTCACTAAGGTGATGCGATGAGATTCTTGAAGTATCTATTCCTAAAATTTCAAAAAATAGATTGAACCTTCAAACATCATAGATAATTAAAAGAGCATATGTATGATTTAAAGCCTGTAATATGAACCAAATCCAACACTATAAAATCAAAGAACATAAATAATAGATATCAATAGTTTTCACTTAATTTGACATAGAACACCACTTCCTCATTTTTAAGTGGAGAATAAATTACAAAAGGCCCAAAAGCATGGTACATAATATTCAATCCTTCTTGTGAGGGGCACCTAATAAGGTCATGAAATGAAAATAAAAAACTGCTACTATTTCTATTCAAGAACTAAACTATTACAATGGTTGCTTTATGATAACATCATGAAGATAAAACTACCAATAACTACCAGCCCCCTCTAAAAGAAAAGAGCCCTATATATATAGGCATAATGACCTCATGAGGAAATGACATCTAGAATCTGGCACTCATACTCATGATGAGGCCATTGTAACTAAAAGGGGGAGTCTTGGCTCATGAGTGTAATGGTATTCAAAATCATATTTATGATGTAATTGCACCATTTCATGATTTCCATGATTCTTAGAAGAAGCACTAAGGTGATGTGTGCCTCCCTCTGAACTACCTCTAGAATTATCATTAGAAATGGGGCTCACTTTCCTCATGCAATGATGCACCTTTTATTTAAAGAGGAACTCTCTTCTTTCCTAAAGATCATCATGAAAACATGTTTCATTAGTAAAAGGGGCCAAGACTTAGCCAAAAATGAAGAAGGGGAACCCGAGAAAGTAGAGACCAATACACCACCTACCAAACTCACAAAGCATGCCCATAATAAAATTTGATTGCCCAAAAATAATATGAAACATGGATTATGATGGATCCATAGTTGTTGGTGAATATACCTATGGATGGAAGAACCCAAAATTTTCTAGTTTCTCAGACCAGTCAAGGCAAAATTGCAAAAAGGGGGGAAGCCCATAAATCTTACAACTTCTGAAGAGAAACCTTTAAAGGCATTCACTCTTCCTCATTTAGCTAAGTCTTCTTATTCATAGCCTCAAAAATTATATGTAAATAAATGATTTTATTGAGGGACATGCTACTCAAGCCCTATACTAATGCCAACATCTGAAACTCCAACTAGGAAAGAGGTTGTAAAATGGTCTCCACCTTGAAGACACTTGGTGATTAATGAAGAGCTATAAAAATGGTCTAGTCATTTTGATTTTTGATTAATATCTATTTTATCTTGTACTTTGAGAGGGCTGTGTTATCTTTAAGGAATAGGGAAGGGAGTCCCAATCAAGCAAGTTATTCAATATGCCCCTTCATATCCTAGACTACCATCTTTAAGGCATCCAAAAATGCCTTACATTTTGATGCTACCTTACTATAGCTCAATAATTAATTTACCTTTACCACCACCTACCTCTTATTGGCCACGATTTCTACCCATAACATACCATCCATTGTACTATATAACTTCTAGACTAGGAGCTATAAATCTTTAACTTTAGGGGATACAAAGGCAAGGACTTGATCCACAAACACACCCACATGTGTGCTCATCTACTATGAGTCCATGATGAATACAAGTGATGGATTAAAGTTTGTCACCACATTATTTATTCTCTCCCAATAATATATATATATATATATATATATATATATATATATATATATATATATATAATTTTTGGACCATGGGGAGGATACCTACGGTCTAGGAGTGGGCAACAAGGTCATTCTTCAACTGCTAGATTTATTGGTCCTTGGCCAAAGAATCTTATTAGATATATTATTGCATCTATTTTTACATGCCTTTAGATTACAAGATGATCTTATGGGTTTGCATGAGATCAATTTATTTCTTGTGCAGTCTATTATTTGTGGTCTACTTCTCCTTTTTTAGGCCATCAATTTTGGCCTTCAGTTCTATAATTTGGATCTATAGCTAGGCCTTTTGGTTGGATTCCACCTAGAATCCCTTGATAGTCATGTGGATTTGTAGATCATACCTCATCTTGGTAAGATCTATGTCTTTGGCCTTGGATTCTAAATTCAAGTGGTTGATCTTATCTTTCACTCTTGTAAGTTCTTTCTTTTTCTTTTCTAATTGATGACCTACCTTGAGATAGTCTATGGTGATGGAATTTTGGGTTTCTTCCATCAACTCAACCTTGTTAGTTAGTCTGGCTTGGTTGAGGTTAAGGTTGATGGAATGTATCAAGTAATAAATCAATTCCATCTTTTATTGGGGCTTGATTACTTGTGGTGACATGTGTGAAATCATTAGAGATTGTTGTATGGGGTCAAAGAATGAATGCATATGAGGTACCTTCAGGGCCTTGGCCTTTTTTCCTCTTCTTTTTTCCACCCAAGACTCTCGATATTTTCTTGTAGTCTCTAACTACTGGTAGAATTGTTCCTATGATTGAATCATTTCCCTCATGAAATGGGATCCTTGTGGTAGTCTAAAGGGAATGGTCACTTGTTGCTGTGAAGCAACGAGCATTGTTCCCCTGAGGATGAGTGTGTGAATGGTTAATGTGGAAGGTGAGAAAGGTGGGAGGCCATAGAGAGGGGTGGAGGGTGATTTCACCATGATGGATTTGGATGTGGTGGATGAAGGTAGAGGAGTGAAAAGCAATGCAAGTGATGTGATTGGCTAAGCAGTGGAGAAAGGTATAAGCATGGTGGAAATGGTGGAATCAGTAGAAGTTGAATATAAAGTAGAGAATGAGGTATAATTGGAAAGGAGAGGGTGAGAAAGGTGTAACGTCTTCTATTTTGGCTCAAGAGGAGGATTAGAAGCTTGTGCCTCAAAATCAAGATGAGATGACCCTACCTTGGGTTGCCCTGGGGTGGCCTACACTTATTGTTGGGGTGTTACATATAGAGGATCAAGGTAGGTTATACACCTTAAAATAACTAAAAATTCATTCTCTTTCATTTATGGGGTATCCTCTTCTTCTTCTTTAAACAAAACCTCTTCCTCTTGAGCTTCATTCTCATGGTACTTATCCTAGAGGTTATTGAATCACTCATCAAAGATCAAGTCCTTAAAATTTAGCTCTTTTTTGATAATTCTTGGCTATAATTCCAATAGGAATCTATATTTTCCTTTTCATGAGTTACACTCTTAGACCCTTGGTCATCTTCTTTGTGGGATCAAAATCTTACGCTGGTTTATAAAAAGACACCCATGGCTTATGGGTATCTAAAGGGATCTTAGATAGTTTGACATAATGCTTAATGTCATCCTCCATTAGTGACCTTCACCCATAAAATTATGGTCAAGGCTCATGGATGAATGTGGCAATAGTCTTTAGAGTGGTTATGTGGCCATTTGGGTCATAACACCATTGGTTGTTGATTTGGTCCAGGCTGAGCTCTACCAGTTTGAGTGTAAACAAAAACTCTTATGATATTTTTAAAAATACAATGCCCCATTTTAAAAATAGTGTGTCATATATGGCCTTTTTATTTTAGCCTACACTATATACTGAGTCCACCACATCAAGTTAGAATACTAAATCTAGGGCCAAAGTTCTATCTATGAGCATGCATGAGAGCTAAAATGGCTCCTCCTTAATCCTGTAGACTCTAATGAAAGTGAAATGGGATCTAAAAAACTAATCAACTAGGATTTTACAACCAATGAGCATGATATCTGGTAGTCTATCATTCCAGAGGTGATAACTTCCTAACTGAGGTCAATTAGGACTGGAAATAGGAAGTATTTTACAAATTCATGATAACCTTGTGTGGATGATAGGATATGGGTCCAAGCAGAGATGGGGATCATCATGTAAGGATACATGCCTACCTTAATCATGTTGATAGTGAAGTATGGTGAAAATAACCTAGATCTCTAATACAAGATCAGGTAAAGGAGGAAGGAAGAATACTTAAAGGTATTTTGAGCCACAAATTTGATAGCTAACTATGAATGACATTAGTGATGGTGTCTATGAAGTCAATATTGTAAAATTTATCCCTTATTACTATCTTTAAAAAGAAGAATGCATCTAATTAGAAGTCATGGATGTTGGTGTTTGATTCCATTCCAAAAATGAATGCCAACATAGAAAGGGCATATTTCATATCTTGTGCTGTAAAGCTTGAGAAATCAAAGGGTAGAGGGGGACCTCCATGTAATTTTTATGGAAATATATGTTGATGAACTTATAATTTAGGGCACAAGTGTCCAATACATTCTATAAGCTCTCCATATTATAGATTTTTGCACTTAAATCACTCAAGAATCGGAGCATCTCCCTCATTGCATTGGCACTGATGTCCACTTTTAGGTGGTTGCCTAAAATAATTATAGTGTTGGAATTATATCTCTCCAAATATAGGGTGATAATATCTAGGTATAGGTGTATGAGGGGCACCATGTATTGGGCCAGGGTAGAACTCCATATCCTATAGCTGAATGAATTGAAGTCATTATTTTGAACCTTTTTAAGCATGCAAGCATGGGCACCCTCCCTCAAATTATTTATGTTCTTTGTCAATTTAGGATCGATAATCCCATTTGTAATGTATAAGACCAATGTGGGGTCCATATAATTATCCTTTATGATGCTTTTGGTGTTTGGCACTATAGGCTTTGGTTGTGTGGGAATAGAAGCATATAATTTGTTCAAAACAAATTATGGAGGGTCTTCATGACCACCTAATCCATGGGTTATTTATTTCCTAGGATGTTTATTACTGGATGATGATTCAAAATTTTCTATCTTATAAACCTTATAATAATCTTTTATTCACTCTAAGGAAAACACTAAAGATTGGTTTTCTATTCATAATTCAGTACCCAATTCTGCATAATTCTACACACAATTTTTTGCCAAAGACTCTTCACTCAAATTAGCTTAATGCTCTTATAAAATCTTAGTGTGATTAAGTGTTTAACTTGGTTGAGAGGGAGGTATTTATAGGCCAATACTTCTATCATGATTATCATGCAACCTTTTTTGAAATGGACACCCATAAATGTTAAATGTGGTACACATGCTTGAGGAGTGTCTCACAAGATATTTACAATGATCCTTATGGGGCATCATGTAATATGTAGTACCTAAACATTAATTATAGGGGGAGTGGGGTATATAATAATCTATCATTAGATGATTCAAAATTAAGGAGAGCCATGGTATGAACACCTGGCATGGGATATCAAAAACTCATGCCAAACATAACAAAGAAAGGGAAACAAGCTAAAAAAAGGGGAATAAACTAGCTATATATAAGGAGAAGTGATAATTTAGTTGAAGTACTTTAAGTGGATTCTATTAACTAGAATCCCTAAGGCATTGAATTCTTCATCTTCCAACTCAAATGTGTTACCCTGCCTATTGTCAATGATGTAAAAAGGCCCTCTCCATAGGGAATAAAACTTCACATGTTGGCCCAGATTCATGGCCCTCTCATCACACTTGAGAACCATGTCTCTCGACTTGAAACCTGGGTCGGATGCCTTTTTGTCAAACCATCTCTTAACTACCTACAATCAGGTGACCTTAACATCACTAGATCATTCTCTCACTTCTTGGAGGCTAAGTAATTCCACCAACCTGACATCCATCACTCCATTCTTTGCTACTTCAACAACTTTCAAAATATATAAAGTGAGAATCTTTGTTGATATGGGCATGACCACTTCTTTCTCGTATACTAGTTCATATGGGGATGTCTTTAAAATCTACTTGGGAGTAATTTGGTTAGCCCACAAAGCCATTTTAAGATGCATATGCCACTCCCACTATCAATTGGAACTCATCCTCTTGATTAATCTTTTGAGATTCTTATTGGTTGATTCAGCCAACCCATTCCCTTGTAAGTAGTAGTTGAATGACATCTTCAAGAAAATGCCATTCCTGAGTGCAAATTCTAAAATCTTGTAACTAAGGAAGGCCTTTGCATTGTCATATATGATCATTTTTGAGGGGCCAAACCTTGCTACTAGCTCCTCCAAGAATTTGAGGATAATATTCTCAGTTGTTTCCTTCATTAAAGTTGCTTTAGTCTACCTTGTGAAGTATTCCATTGCTATAAGTATCCATTTATGGTCTATGATAGATACAATATTGATCATCCCAATGAAATCCAACCCCCACTATGTGAAAGGCTCATCAATCACAATTGGGTTCAGTGGCATGGCCAAATTATTTTACTTTCCTCCAAAAAATTAGCACTATAGGCATTTATTCACTGACTAATGGAATCTTAAAACATGATTGACTAGTAATACCCAACATACATGATCTTATTCATAGTTGTTTTTTCTAATAAATGACCACCTAGAGGGGTAAAATACATGTCTTGTAGGGTTTTCTCAGCTTGATGATTGTCAATACATCAGAGTAGTTCCCCATCAAAGTTCCTTTTGAAAATGACTCCCTGGACTAGCATATAAAGAACCTCTTTTAACCTATAGAATATTATTTTATGTGTGAGGAGACTCTGAATATCAGCTATTTTGTATAAAGTGCGTCCTATCGACAACCCAAGACCCATTAGTTTCATACTAATTTACTAAAACTAGTTTTTATGTATTTTGTTTTTCTATTGGGGCATCTGTGAATTAGGACATATACTCATAAATCCCTCTTAATTTTACCACATTGGTTGGCCTGACTTACATATCATATTCTAGGATCATGGTGATCCAATTGGCTCTCTTTTTATTGATATCTCCTTCCATTATGTACTCTTTGACACTAGAATGCACCACATATATCATTATCTTAATTCCTGACACCAAGTGCCTAAACTTTTTGAGGCCCTTAATGATGGTAAAAGCTTGTTTTTAATGAAATTATACTTGGTCTTGTACCCATGTAGGATTATTTAATAGAAAGTAATAGGATGCTCACTATTCCCTTCATTTTCCTTTTGAGTTAACACAACTACTAGGCTATGTTCACTAACATAAACATATAATATGAAATCTTTGGATAAATTTAGATTAAGTAGCATGAGAGTGGTAGAGATCACTTCCTTGATCTTTTCAAATTATATCCTCTTTTTGATGGTCCATTTGAAAGCTTGGTCTTTCTTCAGCATCAATGTGATTGGCCTTACCAGTCTTGCAAAGTCAAATATGAATTGGATGAAAAAATTAATATTTATAAGGAATGACTAGACTCCTTTCTTATTAACTAATAAAGTTAAGTCCCTAATGGCCTTCACTATATCCAAGTCAATAGAGATGCCTTCTTTGGATACTATGTATCTTAGTAACTTTCCTTTTAGGATGCTGAATACACATTTTTTGGGATTGAGAGATACCTCAAACTCTTGACATTTTTGAAAAATCTTATCCAAATGATCAAAGTGATCTTCCTTTTTCTTGGAAAATACTATCAAAACATCCAGATAGATGAGTATGATTTTGTTAATTAGGCCCTTAAAGGCTATACCCATGGCTCGCTGGAAGGTGGCTCCTACATTAGAGAGGATGAAAGGCATTTTTACATATGTAAAGGTTACCTACTTTGTATTGAAAGTGGTCTTATGTTGATCCTCTTCATTAACCCATACTTGGTTATAACCTAAGAACCCATTCAAAAAAGAGAACATTTCTACACCTATTACTATTTGGAGAATCTATTTCATTGATAGGAGGGGGTAATGATCTTTCAAGGATGCTTTGTTCAAATCCCTGAAGTCCACGTATAGCCTAATTTTTCCATTCTTTTTCCTCGCCAAAACTAGGTTATAAACCCAAGTTAAATGCTTGATTAGGTATATGATCCTTGATTATATTAATTTCTTTATCTCTTGAGCCATGAGAGACTTAATTTTTGGTTTTACCAACCTTTGTTTTTGTTGGACAAGATTAGCTTCTTCGATCTTTAGCTACAACTGTTTCATGAACTCGCATGACTGTTGAAAGAACATGATAATTTATGCATCACTCTTAAATGCTTTCTAGTTATGATCATTGTTTAGGATGGTGGGTTTGATAATCACCCATGCCACTTGTTTGTTGGTCAAAAAATCAGTTATCAATATGTTTGATTTTATGTTCATGGACCTAGGGATGATCTAAATGTTGAACACTTTGAATGATTTGATTAAATACCATATCTAATGGTAGTAATATCTCATGTAGACATTTTTTTAAGCCACGGTTCCTATTTCTTATCTCATAACAAGTTTATAATATTTAAACACTTGTAACTGCTTTATGGCCATTCACTCAACAAGGATAATGCTTTGGACTAGGGCTTCATATTTGGATTCATTGTTCATGTAGGAAAACTAGAAGTGAAAGGCCTTAAGGGTCTATTATCTAGATGAAAACATCAATTAGATATTATCTTTGGATTTGGTCTTGCATTTCACACCATTGAAATGCAAAGCCCAAAAATTAGACTCATTTTTGGGTTCTTTGCTTTAATCCTCCTTCCTCTTCATGACTTTGGGAATGGTCTAATCTTGATCATGGATTATATAAGTCTTGAGGTTTGTGGCATAAAAGTTAGTGAATTTATCATTCTCGATGAATTCATTTATGAGGACTTCCTCCTCTAAGATCATGCTATCCTTCACACTCTCTCCCTCAAGCATCTCCATGCAATACATCTCTTTCTTGGACAAGGAGGTGTGCATCACTTCAAAGTTCATTACAACATCATAAAATATGTGCTCTGGATGTAGTGGCTCAAATAATAATTTCAAATTTGAGCCATATTTGGTCCTTAGGATCAAGTGAGACCAATCCAAGGATAAGTATCTACCTATATTGGTGATGAAACCTCTTGATAGACATAACCTAAAGATTGGTAGGATGTCTATTACCATAAACTCTTGATAAACTGTGATATTAGGACAAGAATAAAAAGTTAGGGGAAGATCCTTGATAATACCTATAGTCTAAACTTTCTTCCCATCTAACTAAAATACCCCTTTATTCAAGGGTTCATATTGAAGCTGTAGTACATCCATAATCTATTTAGGCATCACTGTGGTACTGGTGTTGGAATCCATCATGGAATTATGCAACAACCTATTTCCCACAATAAGAGTTAAATAAAATAAGGTAAGATCATTTTTAATTACCTCTACATTAGAGTTAATACATGTGGATGGTGCATGAGGTTGTGTACTGTTACTAGTTTCCTTTCCTTATTTTGTATTGGTTCCACAACCAATTTAATTTATTTAGGCTTTTCCTAGTCTTCTAATACTTCTTATAGTCTATACTTTTGCTCTAGGATAGATAACACATACCAAAGAAAGACATTGGATGGGGCCTTCTTCAGCTATTCTACCACATTAAATTACCCTTGAGGTTGGACCTTGGGGTCTTTTATCTTTTTTTTTTTTCATTATTTTTCCCCACTTTTGATATGTTGAGGGTGATGGTTGGGGTTATGGACTCTTTTTGATGGTAACTTTAGGCCTTATGAAGTTTTCTTGGGTCTCAGCTAGTCTCTTCTTAGATCGGGTGAAGTAGTTTGATTGGACTCATAAGGCCTTTAGTGAGGGGGTCTTACTTTCATAAACTACATCTTCACCCTCCACCCAAGAGAAAAATGCATGATCTGAGGATATCTCCTCTTCTTTTTCTAAGGACATTCCTTGAATTTGGGCCATTAGTACAATGTCTTCAACCCTCAAGGATTGGTATCCATAAGGAGCTGAGTCAGGGATGTTCCTTTGTCTTCATTGCTTAGTAACCTTTTATTGTAGATTACCTCTTGGGTAGTTTTGAGGTGTATGCACATTATTACATGGGAAGAACCATGAATTAAAATCATATGTCAAGTTTTTTTGGCCAATGACTAATTCTCTATTTGAACTCAATGGGACCATTTGTAAAGGGTCAAGAATCAAGATGACTTGATTCACATGTTACACATAGTAATTTGGTACCTGATGATTTAGCTTATGACTTTCTTGGTTTGGTTATGATGGTATGGCAATCTTCTATTATGTTAATTCTTATAGGGGGATTTGGAGGCATGGATTTTTAACTTTTTATATTTATGATCTCATTTGAGAAGTTTCATAGGATGCTCTTCATGTTGTTCATCTATGTAACTAGTTTGGATGAAGAGGATGCACTTATTTGAGTAGGAAGGTATATATACATGGAAGGAGATTATTTCAAGGTGTTCAGGGAATCCTCTTGTAGTGGAATGGATATTTTTGGGAACATAGGCATTGTTAGTTGAGGGGGAATATTTTTATCATCTATCAAATTATTCTCCACCTTGATTGCCAAGTCATACGCATCTGGTAATGTCTAGCCTTCGAAAGACTGAATCATAACTACTATGTCTGAGTTGAAGAACTTGAGGTAAAGGAAAATGGCCATACCCATGAGTGTTTGGGATACTACTATTATTATTTTTTAGGTTTTATTGAACCTAGTATTAAAATTAATAATAGTTTCTTGTGGGGCTCTTTTAATGGTGATTAGTTGCTACAGGAGAGATGATCATTCTGCTTTCTCATTAAACCATTCAAAGAATATATTTCTCAAGTCATCTTATATGATGATGGAGTTGGGTGGAAAAGACTGATACCAGTTAAGAGCTCACCTTTTAAAATAGATAGCTCGTAGCCTTAAGGCTACATTTTGCTCTATGACAATGCATAATACAAACATTAGAAACATCTTAAAGATGTTCTAATGTACTTTAAAATCCTCCCCTATGAATTTAGGGAGTACCTTTAAGGCATTAGCAAGAATAAGATCCCATATAGTCAAGGCCACTAGAGGGATGAGTGGGTTACCATTGTTCCATGCTACAACATTCTTTACTGGTCTTGGGATCACCATTTATTGTAGTTGTTATGTTTCACTAGATCTTGTGGTTCTTTGGCAAGTTACAATTACCAAAGGTAGTAGTAACAAGTTTGGATTATTCACTATTTATGACCTTTTGATGGGTCTATGGACCATAAAATATAACTTCTAATCAGTTGAATATGGGTTTGAGTCTAACTAGGTGTGTTAAGAAAGAAAAAACTATTGATGCTTAAAACTCTTTCTCTTGATGAATAGTTCTCTATGGGAGGCCTTATAGATGTGGGACTAAATTGTGATCTATAAAGTAACCTCTATGATTTTAGAAGCCATCTCTTCAACCTAATTGGGGTGAAGGGTAAGAAGGAAATGAAGATAAAACTAAGGCAATGTGTTGGGATTATTGAAGCATCTATTCATAAAATTGCATAAAATAGCTTGAACCTTTAAACATCACAAATAATTAAAAGAGCATATGCATGATTTAAATATTTTAATATGAACTAAATCTAACACTATAGAATTAAATAATAGAAATAACATACAATAATAGTTTTGACTCAATTTGACATAGCACCCCATGTCCTCTTCATTGTTAAGCAAAGAACAAAATACAAAAGGCCCAAATGCATAGTATACAATATTTAATCCTTCCCATGAAGGGCACCTGATAAGATTGTGAAATGAAAATAAACAAATGCTACTATTTCTATTTAATAACTAAACTATTACAATGGATACTTTTTGATAATAGTCATGAAGACAAAACTACTAATAACAACTAGCCCCTTCCTCATGAGGAAAAAACATATGGAATCTAGCACTCATGTTCATGATGAGGCCATTACAACTCAAAGGGGGTGTTTTGACTCATGAGTTCAGATGATCTTCAAAATATAAAATATGGCACAACTGTACTACTTCATGATTCCCATGATGCTTAGAAGTGCTGAGGTGATATGTGTCTCCCTTTGAATTTCCTCTAGAATTCTTGTTAGAAATGGAGCCCACTTCCCTTATCCAATGTCATACCTTTTCTTTAAATATGAACTCTCTTTTTTCTTGAGGAATGCCATGATGACACATGTCATTAGTGGAAGGGGATAAGACTTAGCCAAAAATGAATAAGGAGAACCCTAGAAAGTGGAGGCCGATACACCACCTATCAAACTTGCAGAGCACATCCACAACAAAAGTTTTTTGCCCAAAAATATTATGAAATGTGGATTATGATCCACATTATGTTTTGTATCAGTAAATAATATAAGCGTGTCTTTATACCATTTATTTTTATGGGGTTACATTTTTTATTTATTTTTTAGATGTTTAAAATCTAATTAACCACTAGCTAAGAATATCCATATACCTGCACTGATATTATCTATAATGTGCATGTTGTAAAAAAACCAATTATTAATGTCTTGTATTATGTTATGTTATTTTTACAAGAGAATAATAAATGATATGCAAATGGAAAAGGTTTCCCCTAAGGTGTAATGAGTACTATACCAATGCTAATGCCTACGGTGAATTTGGATCCATCAAAGTAATCCAAATATCATCATTTCTGTGATATAAAGTAAATTAATATTGAAAGTCGTCATTGATTGGTAATGTGTCTATTAGTAGAGATACAAATAGTTGATATGTAATAACTTGTACTTTTATGGATTAATGAGATATAAATGTTTGATCAGTTTCCATGAGTAATATTTCCCTTTTGATTATGTGTCTTGATAATTGTTTATTTGACATAAGGAACTTGAGTGTATCAATGCTTTTGATAACTTGTGTCTCATTATTGAGCATGTAGTATCATAATTTATGTGCAATAAAAATAAGTGTTAAGCATATATTTTCCATGGTATTGTAATTTTTATCATAGTCAAAAAGTGTATGAATGATGTAATACATAACCTATTCTCTATGATCACCATCGTATTGTGTTGATAAATCCCCTAAGGCAAGATTTATAGCCAAGATGTACAATAATAAGGTTTTATATGGTGTTATAGGCATGAGAATAGGTGGATTAATTAAATAGTATTTGATTGCATCGAAACTTTGTTGACATTTTGCATCCCATTCAATCTTTGTATCTTTCTTGAGTAAGTGTGTGAAGTGTTATATCTTATTAGCTAATTAGGAAACAGAACATCTTATTTCCTAGATTTTTCATTTTAATGATCGTAATATGATAGCCCTTTTGATGGAGGAATTTCTAGAATAGATTTAACATTTTTGGGATATATCTCAATAATTGCTAAAATATAATGTAACGCAATAATTTCCTTAAAAAAACCCCAAATACACATTAGTTTGGGTTTAAGTGCACATTGTATTTGTGTGACCATTTAAAAAATCGTTGAATTTAGAGCATGAAAAAAAAGCATGAAAGGGGGAATTGTGAATTTAGAATATTGGTAATAACTTTATATGCAACACTAGAGTGTTTATGGCCCACTGAATCTTGTCCACTCAGAGACAATGAAGAGTATGTCAGCATCGCAAGAAATAACATAGCTCTTGGAAGCACCATGTGCACTTATGAACAACTTGGAGGACAAAATAAAGGACCCTCATTAACCTGACAAGAAATTATGGATAGAAATATTGATTGGTAAGAAGTAATAGTTCTAGAAAATTTCCATATTAACACTAGACTCCATATTTGTTAACAACAAGGTATGCCTTAAAATCCATGATTATTTACTTGATAGGACTAATGGGAGGTTAGACCTATCCCTAGTAGGCTAATTTCAAGGAAATAGGACAAATATTAACATATTCATGGAATAGGCCAACCAAAAGTAGAATCCCAAAGTGCATATGGAGATTTTGGCCATGTTTAAGTAATTCTTCCTCATCACCTTCTTCATTCCAAAAAATTACATTGAAGTTATAATCTAGCATCCATGGTTTCTTAGAAAGTCAAATATTTGCCTAAGAAAGTAGAGACCAGGATTAAATATGAATGGAGACAATTTATTTGAAACTCTGATATGAGTTAACAAACCTAGCCTCCTTATGGAATTTTGGGAGGAAGAAATCATTCTAGGTGTGGCCAAAGCCATAAGCCAACTGATTACTCTAGACCCTATCACTAGATAAAGATGAAGTCTTTTAACTACCATATTCAACACACACACACACACACACACACACACACACACACACACACACACACACACACACACACACACACACACACACACACACACACACACACATCCTAAACAATCCTCTCCCAAGAGATACATATTTACAATCAAGTTATAACATTTGGTCCCAATAAATAGTGTATGAAAGAAAAAAAAACATCTACCCTATTTATCTCAAGTTTGGTCATAAGGAAACTACCTACCCATACAACAAAATATAGAGAACCAAAAATAAAGATAAGTCCATAGCTGATATGGTTAAAGAATTTACCAGGGCTAAATCCATCCTTGAAGAATAAGTAAAAAATACTGAAGCAAAAAAGGATCCTGAAAAAACTACAATCTCAAACTCCATGGCCACCTCCCCTACTACACCAAAAATTATTACTCGATCCCCCATTAACAAAAAAAAAGGTTTTGAGAGGGAACCTCTCTCCATTAAGATCACCCCTAGTAGAGTTATTTTCCTAGAGAAATATCAAAAACAATAAAAACTAGTTGGCAAGGAACTAAGTAAATCCTCCCCTATATGAGAGGTCAAGAACACATCTTCAACCCCACCATTCAATTCCAAGATAACCAGAAATGAAGTGAAGAAAACCAAAGTTTTTAAAGAGACTAAGAACTAAATAGACCTCCAAGATAGACTAGTAGAACCAAATAAACTCTAAAAGGCAAAGGAACATAAAGAACTTGAAAGAAGGTAAATTTAATGCTAAGAAACCACCAGGGAAGAACTTATATCAAGATATCTGATAGTTACTGTTAGTTTGAAAGAACACTTTGTTGATTACTTAGAAGTTTTATGGAAGTTTGGGGTTGTTAACAGTTTGAACAATTTTTCTCACCAAATTTCCAATTTGTTTCCTTTATTTATTTTTTGACTAGTTATCCAATTTAATTTCTTGTGTTTAAGTTTAGGGAGCCTTTCAAAACCCTTTGCTCTTTCTCTTTGTTCCTCATTATATGGTTGTTTTATATTATTCTATGTGTTCTAGTTCACTTCATGTTTTGATAATTTCTTTTGTTCTTCTCATAGGTTGGGGGACCTTGGCTCAAAACTCTCATGTTTGGTTCATATCTCTAATTTCAAAAGTGTTTTTACCCATATCTAATAAGAAATGTCATTATTTTGATATTAAAATTAAGTCATCCACATAGTCCTCCACTATTTTATGTATATAGTCATGAAATTTATGGGTCATCACTCACTGATAAGTAGCCCCAATATTTTTCAATACAAATGGAATGACCACATAATAAAATTTTCCCCATGGTGTTGTTATAAACATCTAATTCCCATCACTATTGTGTTGAAATTGTCAATCTAAGCAACATTCTATAACAATGCACAACCTAGGCTAAAATCACTAAAATATGCTAAATGGTTTAAACTTATCATGTACAGGTGCTAATTTAGGCTAATATATCCCTAAATGGGGTAATGCATTTTATTTTAATATTATCTTTTCTCAAATCAATTTAAGTCAAATTATGACCACACAAAATGACACTCTAGACCATTGAATTCTTCAAATTTAGAAGCACATGTCATGTGCATGTGTTATTTCACATATGTAGTGCCCTAACTGGGCTATTATTTTTTGCATAACTAATAACTTCTTTTTATTATATTCCAGTCAAATTATGACTTTGTAAAATGACATTTCCAACTAGGCTGATTAAGTATGTGACAAATTTTCAAGAATTGTAGAAAATTAATCAAAGTCACTTAGGAAAATTAAACTAAATCAAGAGCTTACATAAAAATTCCATGGAATTTATTGGAAATTTATTTATTGGAAATTCATTCCTCAAATATGCATCATCCCATGACATCATCAATGGGGTCACATCCTTAGGTTATTAATAAAACAAATATCAGGATTAAGCTCTCCCATGCCTCATTAATGCCCCATTCTTCCAAATATTAATGGGAATATATATGGCTTGTCCCTTTAAAATTAAATTAGTTAATATCCATACATCTTGATCTCAAGATGGATGGTCATGGTTGATTATGAAAAATCTTGAAAAGCTATAAATAAGTGAGATAATACCACCATTTTTAAGCTTTAGATATACAAACTTACTATACAAAAATTTCAATTGAAAAGCTTCACCAATTTACACAAATCAAACAAATCTTGTGATCATAAGCCATTGGTTCACTAGGAAGTGATGGATTAGAATGATACTCATCATTGACGAAGATGTGGAGCACCAAATTTGAGGAAAAACATGATTTTTGGCCTCTCTTGGAAGGAGGGACATTATTTGGAAGGTTTGTTAGTATTCCTTATTTAAATAGATCTTAGAATTCATTTTAAACACCCCATGAGGGAGTGGGCTTGATTTTTTATGTCTATATGCTTCTTTATAGATATTTTCTTGATTAATGCATGGACTAATGCATATTATAATCCTAATCTACATTTTGGCATGCCTGGTGAGACCCATATCTCACACAAGTCTTTATACTTTATAATTTTGCATTCAAACCCTCTTTAGATGTTGTTTTTCACTTTTTTTTCTCTCATTTTGCCTTTTTGTGGCTTTTGAGACAAACAAAAAGATTACTCTGGAAGTTATGGGATCAACTTGAATATTAGCGAGATCACCTTGTGAAATGATAAGAATGCATCCATGAAAAATGGGATCAATTTTATAAACTTTTTATCCACCTATGTTTTTTTTAGGATCAACAATATCATGCTACAAATAGACAAGATTGCTATGTATAATGGTAAGAATGCACTATGGATCAGTGAGATCACTCTATGAATTATCAAGATCAACCTATGAAATGGCAAGATCGCTTTGGATTAAAAAATAATAGGTGAATTTAATTTTATTTTAATCAATTTTTATCATTTTTATGGGATTGACCTATGCTTTAATGAGTTTTCCCTACTAATTAGTTATATCACCCTATTAAATAGTGAGATTTTAAAACTAGTGTTTCTTGTTGGGCCCTTTACTTTGGTAAGTAAGTATTTACTCTAGCTTGGCATCCACATCAACATGAGGTAATCATTTTGTGTGATGATGAAATTTTGGTATTTTGGCACCAGCTAGAGGGTTTAGTGCATACCTTGTGCCAAATGGTAGGTGATTAGCTAGTTTTTAGATCTTCAAGGCATCTTCTAGGATTGGCAATACATGGTGATTATAGTGTGAAGCTCACAAGGTGATGGAGTTGGAAGGAATGATCACCAAGGCTCTAACTTAGCACTCAGTATGCATATTCCACCCTAGAGGAGATGCACCTAAAGATCTATAAAAAGAGCTCAAACTAGTTGATGCAAGGAGATGATAGTAATGCAATGAAGCTCTAACAAATTGATTTAAGGGTTTTATATTCATTTGCTTAATACAACCATTAAGCATATGAATATTTGGATGCCATAAAGGCTCTATTTATAAGTACCCAAGCTCATATATGAGCCTCTAGGTTGTTATCTAGAAAGAATTTAACATATATTCAACCATGAATTATATATTCTATTTGAAATATAATTAATGATGAATGTCTCTGCACTTAAACAATGTGTCTGGTTTTATCACCTTATATTTTTTGATGAAATATATAAAGGATGTAATATTTTAGTTTAAATTTAACTATGCTAAGTAAATTTTATTTGTGCTTCTAGTTCATGTCATTAATTGCATCCTTACAAACATTAAAACATGCTAATTGTAACTTATATAATGATTAAGTATATAGATCCTACATTGAGTGTTCTTACCTTTGCTAAGAAGTGTGATCCTAGTATGAGTACTTAAAGTGAGAGTATCCCTTTGACCCTTCCTCTATGGTGCCCAACTTAGTTTAAAAAAATCTTGTGCCCATATGACTCTAAGATTAGTCCAAAAAAAGGATTGTGCCTATAGGCCACTAGGCTTAACCCATGAAGGGCTTGTGCCTATGGATATACTTAATCTTTCTTTAAATTGACCAAGTCCTATAATTGATGTCTTATACCATGGAATAATTAGCCCAATGTGGGCCCTAGTTCTTTCTCATCTATGTTTTGAATGAGTGCATAAGGCATGTGCCTTATGTGAGTTGATGTTAGCATAACTGAGTGTAAAATGTTGAGTGTAAATGGAATATCTCATGTTTTCACCCAATTGTAATAAGCCAAAAACTGACTAAGGAAATGGTGTGCCCTTTTTTATAATATTTTGATCCATTATTGGGACCCATGTTGAATTTTTTTGTTATAATGCTGTAGTAAAATGATGTACTGACTCTCCCTCAAAAACATTGAGTTCTTGATGTAACAGGTGGAAGATTGCTTTGCACTAAAGAATCTAACATGTAAAAGATATAAGATAAGAAAATAGGTTTATAAAAACTTATATGATGCTTTATATGAGGTTTTTTTTGTGATCTACCTGAGCATGTGTATTGGTGGTTGGCTTCATATTCAACCCATTGAAGAAAAAGCTATGAACAATGATATGAGTGGATAAAGGAGTGCTTAGAGAGAATTGATACCCCAGATGCTACTTGGACTAGAGTAATGGATAAATGGTGGCAAGGAGAATTGAATAACTACATACCTAAGTTCATAGTCTCAACATACTCATGCCATGAGGAAGTAGAGTACCAGTTCTTGTGCAACTCTAGAGGCTAATTTATGAGGGAGTTTGTTGCATAGCTCAAAAATATAATGGTTAATTATGATTTTAAAACTTTGGGATGGAAGGCTAAACTCCTTTTTCATATGAGCAACATAAAGGGGGAAAATGAGATGTGTAGGTGAGGTGTAATAGAAGGGGATGAGTAGATTGACACTTGAGAGCTTAGAAGATATACCTATAATAAGATATGGCATAGATTGATGGAAAATTTGGAACCTAGAAGTGCTGAGAGAACCCATAGCGAGTGGGAAGGGCATGGGGAAGGATCCCTTGAAATACAACAACATGAGGATGAGAAATATAATTAATAAATAGATCGAGCTCAACATTTGATAGGTGTAGATTTTGTTGGGTTCCTATAGGATTTGGTGACTACATATATGTTTTATACACCTACCCCATTTGAACCTAAAGCTCATGCTCACATGCTAGATCCCCCACTTAAATAAAGTATAGAAGTAATAATTGAATTTGTTGACATATATCTTAGACATTATTTAGACTTATAGTGTAACTTTATGATTAAACAAATTATTCCATACTGGGAGGTGAGCACAACTACCTCTAGACCATTGGATAGTATCTCACCACAACAAAACTTGAATGCAAGCATGCCAAATCAACCAATGTTATCAACACAAAGTGGGTAATAGGCTGAAGGAAGTGATCTAATATCATAAGTAACACATCACCATTGACATCAACTACACCAGTAGTAATAATGGGATGAGTGCCTAACTTATTGGTTGGAGGCATTGGAGGACCAAAACCAAGATTGACTCTAGGGGACAAGAACCTCAAATACCAACTACTCCCCATAATAAATCTATTACAAAATGGCTATGCACTTGCCAGAATATCTTGATGTAGAGAATACCATAGAGCATATGCTAAAGTGTGAACTATAATGGTGTGTGTGGGACATAACCTAATTAGAGCATAAGGCTGCCCAATTTATGAACAAATTACTTGATCACACCCACACTTGGTATAGGAAATATAACCCTAACCAAGCCATGGTTGATTATGATAACCTAAAGGATGAATTCTTAAAGGAATTTGACATTTCATAGTTTAAATAACATAGCATCATTGCAATAAAAGAGATTACCCAAAGACTCTCAAAAATCATGTGTCTTTACAATGCAAGGTTCAAAACTCTCCTCTTAAAACTCCCATATGATATTCACACTTCTCATCATGCATAGTGGTTCATTGGAGGTTTATTATTTCCATTCTAAAGAGCACTTTCCATGAAGACTTTTATAGACCCTTGCAAAGCACTTAAAGCTATGTTTAGTGTTGAGGCATTTGAAAGTGTAGATACCAAGATCAACCCATTTATAGAGGCACAAATTATATTTATGGCCTCCTAGCTCTAAAATCTTATCACTATCTCTTTTTACAATGCTTAAAGTCGATTATGGTGCATTGACTACAAATCAAAAGGCCATAATAGGAATAACTAACCACAAAGGAATGCATGCACCCTACTTATAATATGCAAAGTATTTCAAGAGGCACATGAAATTCATAACTTCCCTTTATTATAATGTACCATCCAAGTCAACACAACCATCTATTATTGGTTGTGTGATGCCTACACTAATACCACTATTGATTGTTGGGTGATTAATGAAATGCATGAGAATATGAAAAGAGGCACATGATAGGACACCGTAGTAGTTAGAGGGTAGGCTAACCAAGGAAATGAATGATATAATAAACATAATATATGCTTTGAGATGTAATGAGGTGCCATAGGGTGAGGTGGAGGACATGGTGATGAAAGGTTCCCATCATGCTCATGTTATAAGTGTGGCTCAAAAAAGCATTATCAACATGACTACCCTACACATCCCATGTGTGGGTATTGTTAAGGGTCCCATAAGGTCTAAAAATACCTTGAATTGTACAAAACATTGACCCAAGGTAGGCTTGGCATAGACAAAGACATAAAAATGATTAGGCATGAGTTGAAGATGGACAAGTGGATCCTAAAGGTGTGACTAACTCATATAGAAATCATCAAGGTTGAGGTGACTACTCACAATGGATTCACCACTCAGTTGTTATTTCCACCTATACCTGAGTTAAGCTTATAATATGGGGAAAAGGGTCACACTAAGTAAATAACATAGCCTAAACCTAAATCTATACCTTACCCAGACCCAGTGTGCCAAAATGATGTATTATAATAGGCCATGAGTGTAATGTAAAACTTTTAAGGGGAGTTCTAATTATCATGAAACCTGTAAGCATAGGTTGTTGCCTCTTGAAAGAAGTAGGACAACTAGGATGTTGAGATGCAAGAATTAACTAAGATCCTGCACCTGCCACAAATAGAGGGAATGCTACCCCTATTGAATAACTTTCTCCTAAGATATGATGGTCAAAATCAAGTTGAGGTCATTATGCCATGCATAGAGAGGGCACAATAATTTTGGCATACACAAAATGTAGAGTATGACCAAGAAATCCTCATGGATGCCACTATTAATGGATGGTCTATTTGTGAGGTCTTTGTAGACACAAGTATCGAGGTCAACATCTTGACCAAGAATTCTTGGAATAAAATGGGTAGACCAGCCTTGAGGCCTTCCCCTTATGTAATTTTCATGTCCAATAAGACCCAGACATAACCTATCAAAATTTTGAAGAGCCCAATTATAGATATCATGGGTGTTGATTATACATTGACTTTGAAGTCATAGAGTTAGTATAATAAGATAACTACCTGTTGTTTTTAGGAATACCATGGTGTTATGAAAACAACACAAATATGTGATTCAAAAGGTACTACATGAAATTTGAGAATGGAAAAGAGAGGGTATTTAGACCCCTCTCAAATGACCAAGAACCCCCTTATGTCATGAGCATGGACATCAAGGAATTGATCAACCACATATATAACATCATGTCATAAGGTGTTGAGACTCTAGATCCCAATGAACAAATATTCCTCTCTTGGGAAGATGGACAATCAACCTTAGACACCACTATTGTTCCCTATGATTGATGCATTGAGGAAGCATATGAAACCATTGGTCAAAGGTACTACTTGGTGTGCATGAAAGTGACAAATCTAGTGAAGATAGGTTGGGTCTAGATTGATAATTATTTAAAAATTTGAGTCCCTTATGCCATGAAGAAAGGAAAGAGAGTGTTTTGTCATAATAAGGACAAAATTGTAGTGATCCCAAGATATAAAGGGGGTAATCCAGTGGAAGACTATATTTGTGACCTTGAATCATGCATCCCAAAAGAGGTGGATAGAATGGGTGCACTAGCGTATACATTTAAGAGCATTACAAATCATTGGTAGACAACACAAAATCCTAGCTTGCCAACTTGGTGAGATGTGAAGGTAGCCATTTTCACTATATTTGGGAAGAGTAATGAGGTCCTAGACATCTGAGCCTAATCTAGTGACTGTGACCCTATAGTATATGTGTGTCTTTGTCAAAAAATGTGGACTATTTACGATGAAAATGCCCTAAAGAATCTATGGGTGCATGACTTCTATAGGACCTTAAAGACTTAGGCACATGCATGGTATGTTATTAATGAGATGCACCATGAGATATCCACCTAGGATGTACTTAAGGAGAGGTTTGTTCACAACTTCTCTTCTTCATAAAACCTTAAATTGATTGAGCCACTAAAAGTAGTTTGAAGGTCAGTGTTTGAGGACACTGTAATATTGGAGGAGTGCCTAAAATAAATTTTTGGTAAAAAAGGGTTGGTGCTCCTAACTTTCTTTGAAGATCAAACCCTCAATAGTTACTCTAGTGATGAGGAAGATGAAACATGGAAGGCACACAACTAGAATAATATAAGAGGAAAAAGGAAGTTGGTGCATCAAGTTAAGGATAACACCCCATAAGAAGAATACCCTACCCATATTTAGATACAAATACTTAAGGGAAGAAAATAGGTTGAGGATTTGCACCAAGAGAAGAACAAACTTTACCACACATCATTAAAAACTATAAAGGTAGGTATTAGCTATGAAGGGGAACCAAAGATTACTCATCTGGGTGCCTATTGGTCTGACATGGAGCTAGTGCATAGCATGGACCTCCTAAATGAATTCTAAGACTTGTTACCTCAAAATTACCAAGATATGAAAGACACACACACATCCTTTAGGAAAATGAGCATCAAGATAGTCAATGATGCAAGACCTATCAAGAAGTGACCTTACAAGATGAACCCTAATCTTCATGGCAAATTCAAAATAGAGATTGATGGTATGATAGCCACATGCATCATCTACCATGTGAAATAATTTGAATGGGTTATCCCCATGGTTTTCAACATCAAGAAGGATGGGCACATCAAATTTCTTTTGACTATATATTGTTGAATGTTGCCTACATAATCAACCCATTTGAACACTGCCTACATAATTGACCCATTTATAACTCCATTCACTGATGAAGTCTTGGATGGCATCATAGGTTGTAAGATATACACCTTTACTAATAGGTTCTCAAGATAGCATCAAGTCTAGATTGAGGAGGAGAACAAGCCCAATAATACCTTTATGATAGAATGGGATTTTTTTTCATATAACATTATGCCTTTTGGGTTGAAGAATGTACCAACTATATTATCTTGAGTGGTGATCAATGCTTTCAAGGACTTCATTCACAAATTCCTCCAAGTATATTTAGATAATTGGACTATGTATGGATTAATGAAGGATCACTATGATAACTTACACCTAATGTTTGAAAGGTGCAAGTAGTTGCATATTTATTTAAACATAAAAAGTGTGTTTTTTCAACACCATTTGGCACTTTACTCAGGCACATCATTTGTAAGGATGGCTTTCTCATTTATCTAATGAATATTGCCATCATCTTTCATCTCAATACCTCATCAATGTAGAAAGATGTTTGTATCTTTCTTGGACATTTTAGGTACTATAGGAAGTTCATAAGAAACTATGCCAATATTATAGTACTACTAGAAGATCTCTTACAAAAGGATGGACCATTATATTAGGGTGCATTATAGGAAGATGCATTTGAGACCTTAAAGCTCAAACTAGTAACTGCATGAATATTATAATTTCCTAATTGGATGAATCACTTCTATGTCCATGTTGATGCATTTAGTACAATGATTCACGCCACTCTAGCACAACTAGGTGAAGGAAAAATAGATCGTCCCTTTTCTTTTATAAGAATAAAATTGACCAAGGTAGAACACAACTACACCAAAACTAAGTGTGAGGCACTTGCCATGGTCTATGCCCTTCAAAAATTTTGGCATTAATTATTAGTGACCCCTTTCATCTTCTTCACTGATCAAGTCATTCAATTACCTATTGAACAAGCCCATTCTCCATGAGCACATTTGTCAATGGATTATTTGGTTTCAAGAGTTTCATTTCTCTATTATAGTTAAGCTTAGAAAATAAAACTTGAGCCTAGACCATATGTACCATATCAACTTTGGTGATATGACAGTGCCTATAGAAGATGATATTCCTGACACATAACTTTATGGGGTTCAGTGTGTCCCAAAAGACTTATCATATATCATCGCATTTTCTACATCTAGATCTACACCCTAGACTATGATGACTAAGGATAAGAAGTAGCTCGTAGTTCATGCCACCCATTTTCAACTCATTGATAGGGAACTCTACAAGTTGAGCTATGATAAAGTCTTACATTGATGTCTCTTAGAGCATGAATATGACTCAATATTGTAATAGGCATAGAAGGTGATTACTTTATGCCATTACGTTGGAAATGCTATGGTGCACAAGGTACTAAAATCAAGCTTTTGGTGGCTAACCCTATTCCATGACACACAATAATGTGCCAAAATATGTGACATATACTAGTGCATGGGAAAGCCCATCCATCAAGATGAGATACTTCTCATCCCCATCATTACCCAAGAACCATTTGAAAAATGGGCCATTAAATTTATTAGGCTTATTATTCCCACTACAAGGTGTATAGGTGTATGATACATTTTGGTGGATAGATATTACTTCACCAAGTAGGTTGAGGTAGTGTTAACCAAAGATTGTACAACCACCACTATAGTAAGGCTTATCTGGGAGAATATCATCAGTCACTATGGATTCCCTTTTAGCTTAACTAATGACCATGGTGTGTACTTCATCAACCAAACCATTTAGATCCTATTAACTGAATATATGGTGGTACACCATAAAATGACACCTTATCATCCCCAAGCAAATGACACCATTGAGGCATTCAATAATTTATAAGAACATGCTTCATAAATATATGTGACATTAGTCTTAAAGATCGGGATGACCATGTTTCAGTAGTATTATGGGCCTATCACATTACGTACAAGTGCCTGAATAAGGCTACACCATTTCAACTAGTGTTTAGTGTAGAGGCCATTTTACCAATGCAATTTATAGCTCCCTCATTACACATCACATGTATTATTTGATTGGATGACCAAGATTATTTGAGCACACACCTAGAGGACTTGGAGTGCTTGGATGAGACACGTACCCAAGCAAGATGGAGACAAAAAATAGAAAAGGTGTGCCAGAAGCTATGGCATGATAAACACATCAAGAGCAAAGTTTTTACCAAAGGTGCATTGGTCTTAATATATGACTCAAAGCACCTCAATCACCCAAGAAAATTATATATTATGTGCATGGGATCTTATATCATCAACATAATATTGGATATTGGTGCATGTAAGCTACGTATATTGATAGGTGAAATGCTCCCTAGGTATTTCAATGGAAACAAATTGAATCCCTATAGTCAATAGGATGACACTTTCACCATCAAACACTAACTTCCTAGTCATAATTTATTTACTATGTGATGACCATAATAAAATTTGGTGCAAGCCAAATATTTCCTTATGTTTGTTTCATTTGTGTTGAGTGAATAATCATGGTGCTTTCAAGACTGTAAGAAGACTCTTCTGGTGCTTACACACATAATCCAATTGGGTGAGTTGAGTATGGACATTATCTAAGCACCTAAGGCTAAAAACTTAAGTTTTTGGGCATGTGACATTTGCCATATCTATAAACATGTGAGTACCAAGTTGAGAAATCAAGGTGCACAAGATGATCATGTGCAAGAAATCAAGAAGAGAGAATGAAGTGATGGAGGATTAATGTAATGATTTGTATGAGTTAGGGAAGGCTGAATAAAAATACATGAAAGTGTAGATAAATTAACCAAGAAATAGAGGAATGATTGAAAGGAATCACAACACTAAGAATATATAGAACTAAGGAGGATAAATCATGCACATGTGAAGCACTACACCCAGGTTACCATAAGAAGGGCAAAGGTCTACCAAGGTGAACAACGCATAAGAGAAAGATCATCAAGATAGTTGGCACCCACCCAATGGTCAGTGAGAAGTGACCATTTGAATCACCTATCACTTCACCAAATAAGGCATTAAGAAACTTTAATTTTATAAAGGTGGAAGCACTAAGATCCAAAATAATTGAGAATTTAGAAATAGATTTTCTTAGATTTCATGGGTTTAGTATATTTTAATAAATCCATGTACTGCCATGTCGTTAATCACTAAACATTAATGAGGTAGCTAAAACTAAGGTATAACGGGGTGAACAATAAACTTTAAAATGTTACAAACCTTGTGATAATTATAACTAGAACATAGATCTAAATAAGAGTTAAAGCCACTCAAACTAGAAAATGCTACCATAATGAAAACTAGAGTATCCATAGCTCCCCAAGTGACATCAGTTGAACCAAGAAAATATTGTGTTCTGATTTGAATTGGAAAGGATGCAAGTGGAGATAAATTGAGAGAGAATAGGATAATATAAATTATATAGGACATTGAGGTCACCATTAATAGTGCATGAAGCTTGAAATCCAAAGACACAATCATATTTTCTATGATTGTGAATAAGAACAAAGCACCATTAAGGGATTTGAAAAGATAAACCAACCATGTTTTAATAGTAACTAGTTCAGAATTGATAAGAAAAGGTTAAGTATAGGTCTGTTGCAAGCACAAAAGGATGCCAAAAAGGCACAAATGGTAAAATAAGTAACCATTACAAAATGAGAGGCACAAATAGTAGAATAAATTAGCATCATAGTGATAGACCCAAAAATAAGCACAAATCTTGCTTATAGAGAGATGCGGTTCCCCCAAGGTCATGGTGGGGGAGAAATGGGTATCCTTTACAGACATGTGTAGATTGAAGGAGTATAACCATTAGATAGGGATACATGCATAGAAACTCCAAAAATATTTGATGGTTGACACATGAAAGAAGATGAATTTAGGCATGGCACTCTTCGGCATCTTCATCTAAGAAAAATTGGCAACCACCAGTGTAACCCAACTTTTAAAGATTCTAAGATTTGACAAGATAGAGGAATTGGTGTAGTTCTTCCTCTTATACATACATGTAAATAGGTTTTACTTTATAGGGAGGATCATGAGGATATTGGAGTGCCTCATTAGTAGGATCACTGGGCTCCCAAGTGCAGGGGTAGACATCAACCAGATGATGGAAGAGGATGTGGAGGTCAAAAGGTTCATAGAGTTCTTGGGCTACTACAAGTCAAAGTTCATTTTCCCTATCAAGGATATATAAGACCTTGGTATGAGGGTCATAGCATGCATAGTGAGATCCAAACTATGCCCCTACAATATTTGGTTTGACATTAGTAAGACCTGCTTATGAATTACCCACCACATGGTGTAAAGGGTGAAGTTTAACATCTCCAAATTCATTACTAAGGATATTGTTAATAATGCACTGGAGTACCACAAAGTGTATGAAACCTTTAGGTGGGGGTATCTACTGATATTAATAGTGATGAAGGAGATTGGTGTCCTAGATGGAAATGATGACAACCTTTGGGTGTTTCCACCTCATAATGAGTCCCCTATGATGAAGTATCAAGACTTCATCTACCCACCCAACTTTTCAAAAAAGTACAAGAAAAGGGTACAAGGGTGGTGCAACATGTACATAAATGCATTTATGATTAAATGGTGCATCCCTTAAGAGCTTCTCCAACACCTGGTAGGAATAACAACCTTTTTCATTATGTAACACTTCTATGTAGTGCACCTTGAACTCATGGATGGGAACCCATCTGGTTGGCTCAAATTACCTTATGCATTTTCCATAAAATATTTCAAGGTGGCATTAAGGAGGATTCTCAATGCACAATAGGTGGAGATCCTGATGAAGACAATGGATCAAGATAGGATTAGGTTGAGGTGCTATTATGTGCACCTTAGAGCTAAAGCCACCAAGGATGAGGAGGATGACTTTGATAAGATGGATCTCCATCCCCTTTAAAGAGAAACAATAAGTGTGCACATATTCAACTTGTACTATGAAATGAATCCATGCAAGAAGGGTACTAACACTGAAAAATATGATGATCAACCCATTTTAATCAATGATGAGGGGAAGGTTTCACCAAAGATGTAGGAGAAGGCCCTCTATAAGAATTGGGGGGAGAAACTTGAAGATATCACAAAGCACATTAAGTTGAAGACTGCCTTTAGAGAATAGACTACACCTCCATATCCCAAGAAGTGCATAACCTTCATGCCAAAGAATGCTTCCTCTAGTAAGAATCACAAAAAAAAAATTATAATGGACCAATTGCATTTCATACTATAATTATGGTAAATATGGAGAAAGATGTGACCCTTGTGCCCAGATTATAGGAGACTATGGAAGAAAAAGTAGGGATGTATATCCAATAAATAGAAGAGGAAGAGGAGACAAGAACCAAGGATGTACAAGATTCCTTCCAAAGTGGCATATCTATTACACTTGAAGAATCCAAGGAGTTGACAAGATCCTCATCCATCAAAGAACCCTTCACACTAACTCTACAAATAGAATAAGAGAAGAGAAGGGTGTGGAATAAAATGGGCCTGAGCGAGGAACATATTATGAAGGCATTGGCACTTGAAGAGAAGTGTAGACCATCCCAAGAAAAGGAAGTGGCCAAGGTATAGAAAAAGGCCAAGAAGGTTCTTGTAAGTGCAGGACCAATTATGGAAGTAGTCAAGCAAGCTCTCAGTGCCCCCACCAACAAGGTAGAAGAATCTTCAAAAGAGGCATGCCCAAGTAGTGAAGGGATACCTAAAGAAAAATAAGGCAATATTGGTGCCTTGGAAAAATAAATGGAGATAGTTGAGGAACCCCAGTAGTAATAAGGTGATGTTGACATCAAAAGTAATACCCTAGAGGTGAGTATTGAAAAACCCTAGGAAGAAGAAATGGATAAGGGGGAGAAGTCCAAGGAAGAAACCCCCAAGGAACAAATAGATGAGTACTCTAAGGAGAGTTTTGAAGGGAGCAGTGGCACCAGTCAAAAGGAAGGATAAAAAATAGAGATAAACATCATCAAGAAGGACAATGTAGAACTAAACATAAGGGATAAGGAAAAAAAAGGATGGGGGGATGATGAGCTTTACATTCATGACATCATGCCCCTAAGCCATCATAACTAAGATGAACAAACAAATGACATTTGTGTTTGATCATTATATGGATGAGCCTCATTTTGAGGTGCCTAGAGAGGCTACTTCAAGCTTGGAAGAACCTAAGGAGGGGTAGGATTCCCTCCTCATAAACCCTTATGCCATGAATCCAGTCCAAGTTGGGAATGCACTAATAAGAATGGCCATTGAATTACATGAAAAAATATCATCAATGATGATAGGGCAAGAAAGTGGAAGAAGTTCCATAAAGAAGAAGCACATGCCACCAAATTCAAGATGTAGAAGCTCTATGAGTGCATAGATATGACTAAACCATCCTTGTGGTTGGCATAGATACTTTGAGCCTATCTGAGGTTGATAAAATATGTGTGCTAGTGGAGCAGATGATCCCAAGGTTAAAACCCAAGCTGACACAAGAAGGAGAAGAGGATCCATGTGTCATACTATAAAAGGAGCTAACTAATAAGCTCCAAGAGGTAGAAAACCTATTTTTAAAACTATAGTAGGGTGTATATGTATTATATGCCATATTATTGATCTATTTGAACCAAACATCAGTCATAGATGGGTACTTAAAATAGGCAAAGGAGGAGAAGGAGAAGTTCATGATGTAGGTACAATCAATGAGCAAGTTGAAGTGCACACAAATCATGGGGAATGTATATGCACTTAGCACCCAAATCAAGGACCAATATCAAAACTTGGAAGAACTCTTTTTTTCTTTACAAACTAAGGCTTGTGAGCAAGGATCAATCCTAGATGGGAGTGTGGAAAAGGCTAAGGCAAATGTAGAGGCCTTCTAGAAGGAGCTGGAGAAGACTAATGTGCTTGTGATTAGTGATGCATCCACTGAAATAGATAGCATTTCTAAAGAAATCAATCTCACCATTAATCACATTGAAGAATTCATCATCGATCTTAAGGAGAGTGTGCCCGAGTTCTTGCTCTAAAGACCTTGATAGCCTAGTTCAAAGATGGACTAGAAAATTTGTATAGGATAATGTTAGGCCCCTTATTTTAGTGAGGATTAATGCTAGCTCAACATACACATTGGTGTGAGGTAATCATTTTGAATGATGATGATATTTTGGCATTTTGTTACTAGGTGGAGGGTTTAGTGCATACCTTGCACTAGCTGCCAGGCGACTAACTAGTTCTCGAATCTTCAATGCATCTTCTAGGATTGGTGATATATGGAAACTATAGCATGAAGCTTTCAAGGTGATGGAGTTGGTAGGAATGATCACCAAGAATCCATCCTAGTACTCATCATGTGCATTCCACCCTAGTAGAGATGCACCTGAAGAGCTATAAAAGGAACTCAAACTAGTCGATGCAAGGAGATGATAATAGTGCAACGAAGCTCGGGAGAATCAATTTAAGAGTTTTATATACATTTTATAAGACATCCATTAAGGCATAAATTTTTTTTGATGCTATGAATGCTCCATTTATAAGTACCCAAGCTCATATGTGAGCCTCTAGGTCATTAGGTAGAAGAATTGAACATAAATTTGGACATGAACTGTATACTCTATTCGAAATATAATTAATGATAAATGTCATTGTACTTACATAATGTGTTTGGTTTTAGTGCCTTATCTTTATTGATGAAATGTATAATGGATTTAATATTCTAGTTTAAGTACAACTATGCCAAGTAAAGTTTATTTGTGCATCTAGTTTATGTCATTAATGGCATCCCTGTAAACATCAAAAGATGTCAGTTGTAACTTGTATAATGACAAGTTATATAGATCCTGTGCCAAATGTTCCTAACTTTGCTAATAATTGTGAACCTCATATGATTACTTAAAGTGAGAGTAACCTTTTGACCCTTCAAGTGCCTATATGATGCATGGCTCAATTTAACAAAGGCCTACATCCATATGAATCTAAGATTTATCCACCAAAAGGCTTACACCTATAGGTCACTAGGCTTGACCCTTGTGATTATGGGTCTACTTAAGCCTTCTTTGAACTGACCAAGTCTAGTAGTTGATGTCTTTCACCATGGTAAAACTAGCCCAATGTAGGCCCTGGTTCCTTCTTAGTTGTAATTTGGGTGAGCGTATAGGGCTTGTGCCTTATGTGAATTGATGTTAGTGTAGGTGAGTGTAAAATGTTGAGTGTAAAGGGAATATCCCATGTTTTACACCTAGTTTTAATAAGCCAAGAACCAACTAAGGTAGCTATACACCCTTTTTTACAACATTTATTTTGTTTTGTCTTTCAGTAGGATCACCCTGTGTAATAATGGGAATGCACTAAAGAATGGCAATATTTCTCTATGGAATGGAAAGATTGACCTGCACAAGAAAATAAAGACTTAAAATAGTAAGCTAGAAGTTTTTGCTAATAATTCACACTCTATTTTCAAACTTATAACATCTTCTTTGCAGGATTTAAGTCACTTAGTCTCCATTTCAATAAGTAAAGCAAAGGAAAATTTCATTCATAATTCATTTTGGTGCCTTAAAATGAATCTCACATTAGCTAAACACTCTTAAGAGTTCTATTTTCATGTTTGTTTATTGAATTTTTTTATTCTTTTAAAAAAATGAGTGTTTCATGTATGCTCTCCCCTATCCCCTTTAGGGAACTTGGGTGACCAAAAGTGCTCATTTTATGCATTTGGTGCCTATTTAAAAGACATGAAAATAAATTCACTAGGGCCCTCCTCAAATCTATATGGTTTGGGTGATCCTAAAATGACCATAAAGTCTTTTCACTTGTCTTTATTTTTATATACTTTGGATTATAAGCACATTTCATAGCCTCCTCATGGGTTCTCTAGGGAAGCATTGACCTAGGAATACATCTCGTAGCATCATTTTAACCCCACTCCATGGTGGGGTATATAAATTGAGGGTAACCTACTAAGATGATTATTTTGAGCAGTTAAAATGAGCTCTATTAGTGATTATCAGCCTTTGACCATAAGGAAAACTCAGACATCACACTACACTGAGTAATTAACAAATGAATGGTTTTGAAAAGGACAAAAACTTTTTAAAATAAGTTGATTGATGTAGATATAATTGACATAAGCATATCTAGTGTTAGCCATATTTGGGACCATCTAGATGCATGAACATATATTTTTAGAACAACCCCACTTGCCATGGACATATTATTGATGCAAGGTGAGTAACCCAAAGTTCCATGTTGTCCTAAAAACTATTGAGAGAAGAGGGGGTGTAAAATCCTTATTGTTCATGCACTTTTTTTTTTAAGATTTAAAATCCTCTCAAGAGAAAGTATATAGATGGAATTCAATAATATCATGCAACCTTGTCAATTTTAGGATTTAGGATGTTACACTTAGGCGTGTTTGTCATTTTATCCTTTAATTGCTTGGTATTTTTTAGTCTAAACTTATTTGTGTAAAATCCAAAACATGTCAAGAAACCTTTAAAATCCTCTCAAGAGAAAGTATATAGATAAAATTCAATAATATCATGCAACCTTGTCAATTTTAGGATCTAGGATGTTACACTTAGGCATGTTTGTCATTTTATCCTTTACTTGCTTGGTATTTTTTAGTCTAAAAATATTTGTGTAAAATCCAAAACATGTCAAGAAACCAAACACTTTGTTATACACCATTCTATTTGAATAAAGAGGCATTATGCTAGCCAAATTAAAATCATATCTTGCCTTGTTCAAATTTTCATTTAAAAACATTGTGTTTGTATTTTCTAAACAACATTGTTGTGTTTTCCATTTGAGTCTATACCATTTGCCTACTTTGAAAAAATATCAATGCCCTTCATTTTTTCTAAATTTAAAATCTCACCTTTCTAAGTTCTTATCCAAGGTGCTATTGGTTTACCTTTCACACTTGGTTTGAGTAGCTTATGTATGATTTCCTATTTGGATTGAAGGTCATTACCTAGAATCATCATCATTTTAATCTCATTTTGGAATTATATTATCTTGCATTCACTCATGCTCTAAGTTATTGGACCATTTTGCATCTTATTACCATGTGGTGGCATTGTGTTTCCCCTTTGGTTTTAGCTTTATACTTATGAGTTCTTGTGTTGATTCACATTTTGAGCTTCATGGTTTGCATTGTTATCTTCCTAATTAAAAAGACATTCTAATTTTATAGTCATAACACATCATAGTTGTATCAATATTTTATGATATTGATGTATATTTGACCTAATTTTGATGTTCTAGATTTTAGGTTCCCAAGTTATCTTACCCTCTTCTAATTTGATGATTTCAACCCACTAAAGCTGAGAAAATTCCTAACCACTTTCTTTTAATTATGTGGTATTTTGTCACTTTTTTATTATAATCTCATTTTACCTTGTCATTTGTTTGAAGATTTCCAAAGACCCTTTTTAATGTTTTCAAAACATGTTTAACATCTTAGCAAACATAAAAAACTATCTTCCAAGCATGATGTAAAGGTATATGCATAGTGGGGTTTCTTATGGCCCTAGTTATGAGGAAGAAAATTTTTATGATGGACATAATAAATACATTTTCTTTTAAGATATACCAATAACCATAGGTTTTAACATCAACCCTTAGAAGATAAATATGGATCCCTCTTAAGGTTGATATAATCAGGTGCTAGGTTGCCACCACATTTCCCCATGGAATAATTTTACACACTTGTTAGGGTAGAAAAGAAACAATGAGAGCAATATCTAACTCATATTGAAAAATCCAACATTGATTATTCTAGAAAAAGAAAGAAAACACATATATTTTTCAGCCAATAATCAATATCTTGCTACCAAGATCAAGAATATCAGTCAATGGTATGCAAAATAGCTTATCACAAACTTTTTGGCTATAACTTTGATCAATAAAAAATATTTTAAAGAGAAATAAAATGTGATAAATCAAATGAAACATACCCTATTTTATCCTATATCTATGATATATCTTAGCACTTCATCTAAATAAAATAAACCTAGGAATGCTTTCCAACATATTTCATAAGATATAGAACAAACATTCTTCAATCACCAAGAGGCTCTTATCCCTTCACAAAACCAAGGGATGAATAACTCAACATGTATTGGGGGTTATTGTTCAAAACACTTTGATTAGTTCCTCCCAAGTATCACATCCTTTGGTGAATCGATCACATACTCCTCAAAACTAGTAGTATACTTCTAGTTCACAATGGTAGATTTGAGGAAATGTCCATTAAATACCTAAAAATCAATGACCAACCTACTCATCTCAAGGAGTAAACTAGAACAAAGTCACTAATCATAGGGTTTATATCCATAAAAAAATAACACAAAAAGGGCACATATCACCCCAAAAAAATTATATTCCACCTATAAATGCACCAAGCATGCAGGAGTGGAATTCGATGAAGGAAATCATGTCAAGACTAGAGATAGGAAACTGAGTCAAGAAATATAAGTTTGATGAGATATGTCCATATATATTTGAATTAAGTATTATTCATTTCCCATTTCAACCTCATTTTAAGGCACCCAAATTTGATAAATACAAAGGGAAGGGTGACCCTCAAGAACATATCCAAGATTATTTTGTGTTAAGAGGTAGCTTATAACAGTGTTTATCTAATTTGCTTATTTTCATTTAGTTTGGTTGGACAAGCTTTGGATTGGCTCATGAAATTACCAAAGGGATTGGTGGAATATTGAAATGATTTATCTAAAAAATTTGTAAACCATTTTTATTACAACATTGAACATGAGCTGACTGAGGTTAACTTATGCAAAGAAAAAAAAGAGATGGGGAAAACTTTGTAGCATATCTATAGTGATGGAGAGAATTAGTTGGATGATTTCAACATAATTTTCTAGATAAATAGTTGGCAGATATATTTGTATAAAACTTACACCCTAAGGTGGATCATAATCTATGACTCACTTGTGCAAATACATTTGAGGAAATCATAGACAAGGGTATACAGATTGAGAAGGCACTTATTACTAAAGGCCTTATCAAGATTTATTCATAGGGTGAAATGTCTAATCAAACTCAATAACCTATCAAGATATTATTTAAAAAATATTAAAGGGTTTAACAAAAACAAAAATATGGTAGAAAATGGAGTGACAAAATTTAGACATGTGTAAATGGTGAAGGCTCTACCAACTCCAAATGTGTAACTAGCTCCACCTATTCCATCAACTACTTTGTAAAGCACTCCTCCATGAAGGGAATTAAATAAATATAGATTATTTATAGAAATAGGAGAACCTATTGAGTCCATGTCCTAAAATCTTGTAGCAACTAATCTAATTATGTGGTCTATACCAAGTCCATTTTTTGATGATCAACCCAAACCTGATTGGTATTAGGCAGATGAGTTTTGCAAATTTCATCATGTTATTGGACATGGTGTTTATTGATGTGTTTAATTGAGACATCTCATTAAATATTTGATTTAAATTAGTGAAATTGAAGTAAAACATGTGATGTAAAACACTAATCAAGATATGGGCATTTACAAAGACCTCTTTCCTAAACACAATCAATCCAGCAAGAAATAATCAAAATCATGGGTAAAACTAACATCAACAAGCATAAGTCTAGAATCATAATCAAGATCATAATACCCATGTTAATAACCTAAGTTAAAATAACATGCCATATGATTACAATATTACTATGGGATGTATTTCTATAAATCATGTTACCACCATCACCATCAAAGCTCATGAATGATCCTATGATTTTCAAAGTACTAGACACCCCATTATAGGGTCAACACCCTCTTCTTCAATTAATACCATGTTAGGTGCAACTAATTCCATCGCAACTTTATTTCCATGGGTTAATTTTTTTAGACCCCTTTATTCTAATTATAATGACTCCTTGCTGACTCAAAATTGTACAAATGTAATTAGACATTCATGAGTCACCATCCAAGGCCCTTTGCCTTCTTATTTTAATTATAATGGCTCCTTGCTGACTCTAGATTGTGCAATCACAATTAGATGCTCATGAGTCACCCTTTAAGGCCCTTTACCCTCTTCTAATATCAAACCCAATGTGAACACTATGCCTTCAAATCCAAAATTGAATACTACACTAGTCAAAGATAAATCCTCTCTTACTTCCATTGAAAATTATAGTATCTCATACTAACTTCGTAAAAATATTGTTCAAATTTATATTTTATGTCTTTTTCATACATTTGAAGTCCACCAAACTATTTTGAATGACTTCTTTTGATGCAAAAAAAATAGGCCAACCTTTTGGAGGCCATAACTTTTGACTCGTAACTCTGTTTGAGCTCTTTCATGCACCAAAATGACTGCATCAAAAACATTGTTGTTGTTCTAGGTCATTCTATTAGCCTAACAATGTTTTCATTATTTTTTGGAGCCATACGTGATCATTTGAGGATCTAAAATTATGATTTAATTGTTTTTTTAGGTTTTTTCTATTTTTAGAAATTGTATATTTTTAGAACCAAAAATCAACATTAGTTGAAATTCATCCCATAATATAATTATAGTGTTTAGGATATTTTAGGAGATTTTTGGGATATTTTGGGAGTTTTTAAAAATAGGCATTTTTTTTATGTTAGTTTTTTTTCAAATTTTGCATGTAAACTCTAATTTCTAAGTTAAGGCTTATTTAAGCATGGTTTGGTTTTGTAATTATTTCAAGTCATTAAATATGAATCAATACAAGTTATTGTTCAAAATCTTGGCCTATTGGTAATTTTATGTGTCTTATTAGTTTTCAGTTTCATTATCTAGTATCATAACAAGTTTGAATCTTGGAGGAGTAAAGAATGGCAAGAGGATGAGGAGGTGTTACATAGATGAACCAGACTATATAAGAGTTATAGAGATAAGATCAATAATTAAAATAGGTTATCACCAATAAACAAAGAAGACAAGGTGGTGATGAGGAAGACACAGATCGTGATGAAGAAATTCAGCAAGAAGAACAAAAAGAGTATCCACCATCAATGGAAGAGAGGATGGTTTAGGATTAATAAAGAAGAAATGAAGGAATCAAGGTTGATGTTCCAAATTATGGAGGTAGTTTAAAACTAGAGGAGTTGATATATTGGATTATTAGCATGGATAAATTCTTCGAGTGGAAGACTATGAGAGAAGACAAAGTAAAGTTTTCATGCACAAAATTAAAAAGTCATGCAATGATTTGGTGGGGTCACCTATAGAAAGAGAGATAGAGAAAAGGTAAAGAGAAGATTAATTCATGGAAAAACATGGAGAAGAAGCTGAGGGAGAAATTTCTTCTTGTGAATTATACACAAACCTTATACAAAAGATTTTAGAATTTGAGGCAAAAAGATCACAGTATATAGATGAATTTTATAAACTTTCTATATGAGTGGAGCATGATGAAATAGAAGAGAAGATGACTAAAAGGTATGTAAATGGTTTAAAATTTTCTATTCATGATGAATTAAGCATGCATAGACTACTTAACATGGAGGAGGCTTATCAATTAGCTTTAAAGGTAGAAGAAAAACAAAATAGATAGAATTTCATAAGGACATCTATTGGTCCAAAAAGAGGTGGATCACCTATAATAAGGGGATGAGGTGGGTTTAATACCACCAAAGGTGGATTTAATTCCAATAAAGGTGAATCATCACATGTGTAGAAAGGCCAGATGATAATAGGTAAGGGTTTCAATACCAACAAAGAGGAAGAGGATGAGGTTATGGTGGTGCTAAAGGATGGTTTCTAAATCAACATAGATATTATGTCTGTTATAGATGTGGATAAGAAGGGCACATAGCATTTGAGTGTCCACACTATGAAGATCAAGAAAGGAGGTACGAAGATCATCCAAGAGTAAATCTAGTTAAGGCTGAAATAGAAGAGAAGAATACTAAAGTTGCACCAGTTGATGTTGGAGAGAATCTCATGATGGGAAGAACCATGATCACTCCAAGGAAGGATCAAGTGTATAATAAAGAAGGCAATGATGCATGACTGTGATCAAATATTTTTTAAATAAGATGTACTTCTAGTTGAAAGGTATGAAAAGTAATTATAGATGGTAGTAGTTGTGAAAATATGGTTTCTAAATAAATGATTGAGAAGCTAAATCTGCAATATGAAAAGCATCCTAACCCTTATTAGATTTCATGGTTTAAGAAAGAGAATGAGGTTATAGGAGATAAAAGGTGTGCTTAATCAAGTTTTCTATAGGAAAAACTTATAATGATGAAATATGGTGTGATGTTATTCTAATGGATGCATGTCATGTGTTATTCGGGAGACCATGACAATTTGACAAGAAAGTAGTTCATGATAGAGCAAATAACATATACACTTTTTGGAAAGGTGGTACAAAGGTAGTTTTGTTACCTCTTAAAGAGGAAGAGAAGACAAAAATCATGCTGTGTACTAAATAATTTATCCAATATATGAAGGTAGTAGGTTTTTGTTATGCACTAGTAGCAAAGAATGAAGAAACAAAAATGGTGCCAATACCAGTAGAAGTAGCAAGAGTGTTGAAATAATATGCAGATGTTATGATTGATGAGTTATCAAATGGTTTACCACCAAAGAGAGATATTCAACATCACATTGATTTGATTCTAGGATAAACTCTACCCAATCAAGCAACTTATAGGATGAGTCCAACATAACATGTAGAATTAAATAAATAGGTTACTGAATTGCTAAGGAAGAAGGTGATAAGGGAGAGTATGAGTCCATGTGCAACACTATCATTGCTAACTCCAAATAAAGATAGAGGATGGAAAATGTGTGTGGATAGTATAACAATTATTCAAATTACAACAAAGTATATGTTTTCTATACCTTATTTAGATCATATGATGGATATGCTTACAAGAGCAAAATATTTTACCAAGATTGATCAAAGGAGTGGTTACTATTAGATTTAAATTTAGGAAGGAGATGAGTGTAAAATGGCATTCAATACTAGGGATGGATTATATGACTGTATGGTGATGTCATTTGGATTATATAATACACCTAGAAAATTTATGAGGGTGATGAATATATTGCTATGAGAATATATTGATAATTTTGTGGTTGTTTATTTTTATGATATTTTGATATTCAGTAAGAATAAATAATAACACTTACAATATTTGAGAATGGTAATGGATTTATTAAGAAAGGATAAGTTGTATACAAATTTGAATAAGTGTAGGTTTATGCAGAATAATTTGGTATTTTTGGAATTTGTAGTTTCAACAGATGGTGTAAAAATGGATGAAGAAAAGATAAAGGTAATTGTTGAGTGGCCTATTCCAAAAAGCATTATAGAGGTAAGAAATTTCCATGGTTTAGAAACTTTTTATAGAAAAATTATTTAAAAAATTAATAGTATTGTGGCACCAATAACAGATTACATGAGAGGGAAGGAATTTGCATGGACTAGAGTAGCCACAAAAAGTTTTAAATTTTTAAAGAAGATTATAGAAAGACCAATTTTAGCATTATTGAATTTTAACAAAGTGTTTGAGATTATTTGTGATTCTTAATTTGTGGGAATTGGTGATGTGTTGAGTCAAGAAGGAAAGCCAATAACATATTTTAGTGAGAAATTGAATGAGGTAAGAACAAATTATTCTACTTATGATGTTGAACTTTATGCAATTATAAAAGCATTAAGACATTGGAGGAATTACTTGGTGCCCAAGAAGTTTATACTATTTACATATCATGAGGCTTTGAGGTATGTGAATACATAAAATAAGTTGAATAGTAGGTATGCAAAGTGGGTTCTTTCTTGTAGGGATATACTTTTGTGTTGAAACATAAAGCAGGAAAATAGAATTAGGTAGCTGATGCACTGAGCAAGATGGTAGAATTATTAACTACTATGGTGAGTGAAGAAGTTGGATTTGAAGATATTAAAGAATTATATGATATTTATCCATATTTTAGAAAGGCAGTTGAGAAGTGCAGGAATTTATTAACAGGTAGGATAGATAAAATTCATGATGAGTATTTTATACAAGAAGGTTATCTCTTTAAAGGGAAATAATTATGCATTCCAGTTGGGTCGCTACGAGACCATATAATAAGAGAGTTACATAGTGGTGGTTTGGATGGATATTTTGGTAAGACAAAGACAATAGCTTTGGTGGAGGAAAAGTATTTTTGTCCAAAGATGAATAGATGTGACAAGGTATGTTTTAAGGTACAAAATATGTCAAGTGGCTAAAGGACATGCACAAAATACTAGACTTTACATGCCATTACCAATTTCAAGAGGACCATGGATAGATTTGAGTCTGGACTTTGTGTTGGGATTGCCAAACACACAAAGAGGTAATGATTCAATTTTTTTTGTTGTAGATAGATTTTATAAAATGGTTCATTTAATTGCATGTAAGAAAACCAATGATGCCACTAGATTTAAAGAATTATTTTTATGGATATTGTGAGATTGCATGGTATTCCAAAAACTATTACTTCAAATAGGGACATGAAATTTCTAAGTCATTTTTAGGAGGAATTTGTTGAAGAAGATGGGTACTAAGATACAATTCAATAGTGCATATCACCCATAAATAGATGGACAAATAGAAGTTTTGAATAAGATCTTGGGAAATTTATTGAGATGCATAGTGGGAGAGAAGCCAAAGGAATAAGACTTGGCTTTACCACAAGCTGAGTTTGCATATAACACTTTAGTGAATAGATCAATAGGAAAGTCACAATTTTATATTGTTTATGGTAGAAATCCTATGGGTATTTTAGATTTGGTACAATTACCAATTACAAATCAAATTAGTGATGATGGAGAAGCATTTGTAGAGCATATACAATACTTACAAGGAGTAAAAAGAAAGATATAGGAAAGTAATGAGAAATATAAAGTAGCAGTGGATGTCAAAAGAAGATATAAGGTATTTGAATAAGGATATTTGGTAATGGTTTACTTGAGGAAAGAAAGATTTCCAAAAGGCACATACAATAAGTTAAAGTACAAGAAAATTGGACCATGGAGAATTTTGAAAAAATCAATGATAATGCCTATGAGGTAAGTTTACCACATAATTTTGATATATCTACAGTATTTAATCTTTTAGATTTATATGAATTCCATGGAGAAGATGGTGAAGATGACAAAGATGAAGAAGTAAATTTGGAGCATCAAGTTCCAAAGAAGAAGAAAGAAAAAATAGTGTAGGTTTTGGATATGAAGATAGTGAGCACAAGGCAAGGGAATTATAATAGGTATTTGGTGTAGTGGGAAGGATTGTAGTAAGAAGACAACACTTGGATTATAGAATGGGAACTGAAGAAGATTGACAAGGAAAAATGGTAGAATTACAATCAGGGCAACTCATAAGTGCTGAGTTGTTTTCAACAAGAGGAGAATGATGTAGAAAAAATAGGCCAACCTTCTAGAGGCCATAACTTTTGACTCATAACTCCATTTGAGCTCTTCTATGCACCAAAATGACCGTATCGAAAAGGTTGTTATTTTATTAGGTCATTATATCAACCCATAAATATTTTTGATAATTTTTAAAGGCCATACATGATCATCTAAGGGTCTAAAATTGTGATTTAATTATTTTTTAAGTTTTTTTCTATTTTTTGAAAGTGTATATTTTAGAACCGGACTTCAACTTTAGTTGAAATTCATCCCATAATCTAATTATAGTGTTTAGGATATTTCAATAGGTTTTTGAAATATTTTAGGATTTTTTAAAAATAGACATTTTTTTAGATTTTAGTTTTTTTTTAATTTTGCATGTAAACTCTATTTTCTAAGTTAAGGCTTATTTAAGCATGGTTTGGGTTTGTAATTATTTCAAGTCATTCAATACGAATCTCAAGTCATTCAATACAAATCAATACAAGTTATTGTTCAGAATCTTGTCCTATTGGTAATTTTATTTATCTTGTTAGTTTTTGATTTCATTATCTTTCAATAGTCCATTATTCTCTAGAACATTAACCTTGAATAATTTCAAAAACTTGTAGGGAATTTATCTCCTTTCTAACAAGTTACATTCGATCAAACATATATGTCTACTCTTGGTCCTAGCCATAATAACCCCTTTTACATTGAATTCATTATTGAAAATCATAATATTAAGTGAGTTATTATAGATAATGGTTCAGGTCTGACATAGTATCACTCAAGTTAGTGCAATGATTGGTTTATACTACCAAGGACATCTAGCTAGAAACAATCATGATCAAGGTATATGATAATGCCAAAAGATAATCTTTCATAACTATCTATTTACCAATCATTATTGGGTTTACATCCCATCATACTTTATGCCATATAATGCCTTATAACATACTTTTTGGTCATCCTTAGATCCATAAAGTATAGGTTGTCCCAGTTACCTTAAACTAGTGCCTCAAGTTCCCCCATGATGGGATCAAGGTTACCATTCCTATCAATTTGTAGACCTACCAATATTGAAAATACCTAGAGGTTGAATTTCACAATTATAACTATTACCCTGGTTCTAAATTCATAGTAAATAAAAATAAATAAATAGTTTCATGATCACCCAAATCCAATTATATCAACCCAAGTGACCTTTCTTCCACTTCGACTGATCCATTTCCTACAACACTTACATAATAAATCACTATTTAATATGCAAGCATTTCCACATATCATTTTAAAGATGCCTTTCACATTACTAAGTTTCCCAAGTCTCATAAGTCTTTTGGTATACCTAGTACTTCCTAAAACCCTTGCAGAACCAACATGATTTTCCAAAATAAGAAAGATGCACAAAAACCATGGTTATTCGTACCTCTTACTTCATCAAATCAAGATCAAGAAAATTTTATTGAAGGATACTAGCTACATTCTAATGGCATTGTTGATTATTTTTAAAATCCTAAGTATCATATCCCAAATTAGATTATGGACAATATTGATTATACAATTAAAGTCCTCGAGCCATGAGAGCAAGGAATCCTAGAACTATTATCAATAGGTAAGCCTAACATGATTCAAGGTCTTAGATTTATACTGCCTAGGGGTGACCTCATATATTTTGATAATGATTCTTATAAATCAACTAGAAATGAGACTTCTAATAGTGATGAAGAATCCCATTATAGAATTTACAATAAACTTAATGACACAGACCTATTTAGCTCCAAATCCATTATGACTATCATATCCCATAATCCGCTTTGCCTTTGCCATCCCAAACTCATTTATTGAGACTAGTAGGATTCTGTTAAACCCCTTGATGAATTTAATAATTAAGAATCTATTATCGAGTACATGGGCCTCAGAGATGGATTTGTAATTGGTGATCATAATTAAGGATTTAACTTTTCCTTGGACTCTTATACCTACTTTGGAGAGTAGGCAAACTTTCTTGTTCACAAAAAATATAAAAGATTGATATCTTTAGGTGAAAACCTCTTCAAGGTGCTCATTAATCAAAGAAATAGTAAAGAAAAAGATAATCCCTTGAATGAAAACTTGTTTTAGGTGATCTTGGATGAGGAAGTTTACTCATCTTCAAAGAATGTGTAGTATCCACCAAGTCTTATCTCTATAACCAATACCAGTATCACATCCGAACAACAAAAAGTCTTTCAGTGTCTTGCTCTTGACTTTCCATATATATTCACTAGTTAGCCACTACCCAAATTGGAAGATTCAAATTCATCTTATTATCCAAATATTTATGAAGATAAACCAAAATATAAAGTGGAAGAGGAGGATTAGGATCAGACATTACCCACTATTTTAGAGGATGGTTCTACATTCCTTATAGAAAACACCACTAAAGTGAATCTAGGGACTTATGATAACCAAAAAATTGTTTACCTTGGAGCCTCCTTCACTGATGAAGAGCATGAACACATTTTCACCATTCTAAGAGACTTCATTGATATCTTTTCATGGGCTTATTCCAACATGCTAGGCTTAGACCCTGATTTGGTTGTGCATCGACTTGTTGTCCATCTAGATGCTAAGCTAGTAAAATAGAAATTAAGAAAGATGCATCCACACATCATTATTTTGGTAAAAGTAGAATTGGATAAATTATTAGGATATGGATTCATTAGACTACTAGACTATTCTAAATGGATGTCAAATGTATTTTTAGTAAGGAAAAATATATAGGGTATACATATTTGTACTAATTTAAGATATATCAATAAGGCATGCCCCAAAGATGATTTTACTTTACCCAATATAGATATGATTATCAATTAACTACTAGGTATGAGATGCTATCCCTCATGGATGTATTTTTGGGATATAATCAGATCAAGATAGCTCTAAAGGACTAATACAACATTGTATTCACCACACTGTAGAGAACGTTATGTTATCAAGTCATGCCATTTGGGTTGAAGAATGTTGGGGCCACCTATCAACACGCTATGAATATCATCTTCCATGACATGATGCATAATATTGTTGAGGAATATTTGATGACATCCTAGTAAAATAAAAAACATGTACTGGACATCCTAATATTTTATGGAGGATCTTTGAGAGACTTCATGCATACAACTTTCATTTGAATCCCAAGAGGTGTGTCTTTGGTGTCACTTTGGGTAAATTGATAGGATTTATTGTGTCAAAAATAAGTATTGAATTGGATCCTACTAAGATCAAGTCCATTGTAGAAATGTCTCTACCTTCTAATCTTAAACAACTCTTTAGCCTGTAAGGAAATATCCAATCTATTCACAAGTTTATTTCATAACTGGCAGATAAGTGCCACCCATTTACATACCTATTAAAGAAAGGGGTCACTTTTCAATGGTATTATGAGTGTCAATTATCATTTTTTAATCTTATAATATACTTGGCCAACCCACCATTTTTGGGACTACCAACACCTAGACAACCATTGATACTTTATATTTTAGCCATGGAACATGCACTAGGGGTAATCTTGGCCCAACATGATGAACATGGAAAGGAACATGTGGTCTAATATTGATATTCACACTTATGGCTTATGAACATAATTATACACATATATAGAAGGCATGTTTAGCAATGGTGTTCACCTCCCAAAAGTTACGACACTATATATTGAATAATAAGATTATTGTTATTGTTAAAGTGGACCCCTTCAAATATTTATTATCCAAAACAACTCTCATAGGTTACATGACCAAGTGGGTCATGATTTTAAGAGAATTTGATGTTGAGTATCAAAATCAAAAATCTATCAAGGGGTAGGTCATTATAGATCAATTTGCAAAAACTCCTATAATAGATACTCAACCACTCAAATTTGATTTTCTAAATGATTCTATTATGAAAATAGAAGTGCAACAAGAACTTGAACAGTAGAAATTATACTTTGATGGATCCTTTACATCCCATGGATATGGGTCTAACATTTTTTTGATTACACTACAAGGTGATCTGATTCCTAAGGTGTTTCATATTAACTTTCATTGTACCAATAATATGGTCAAATATTAAGCCCTTATTATAGGACTTCATCTTCTAGTTTAGTGGGATATCCAACACTTGATGTTCTATGGGGATTACCAATTGATTATAAATCAAACCATAGTTCAATATCAAACAAAAGATGACAAGCTTATACCTTATAATCATATTGTGGATAATCTCAAGACTCACTTCAAATCCATATAATTTGAACAGGTACCACAGGCCAATAGTAGATCAACTAAAGCAATGGCAATAGTTGGGTCCATGATATAAATTACTAGTAGTGTTAAAGAGTATTAGTTTCTCAATGAAGATCTTCTACAACCTACTCATATACTACTAGATTCAAAGAGGGTATACACCACTACTAGTCCCAATGCTTCACCTAAACTACCTTGGTTCTAAGACATTTATAATTATTTCCATGACTAGAACTTTCTTCTTGAACTTTCCAATAATCATCATAAACTTTTCCTTCATTACATAACCCATTATACCCTCCTTAGAAACACACTTTATCATAAAGACTATGATGGAATGTTTCTTTGTTATTTATCTTAGGGAGAATCCAAGTTAGCACTTAAGGAGGTTCATGAATGAATATATGGGGCCCACACTCACAATGCACTCTTAGCCAAGAAAATCCTTATAATAGGATACTACTGGCCCAAGATGGAAACATATGCTTCTCATCATGTCAAGAAGTGTGTTTTTTAGCAATAGCATGGTAATTTGATACATGTACTTTCCTTACCACTCTAGCTGATTACCACACCATGGTCATTCTCTACATGGGTCCTCAATCTCATTGAGAAAATTAACCCAACTTCTTTTGAGGCCACAAACATATTCTCACTACTACTGAGTATTTTACTAAGTGGATTGAGGTCATTCCTCTCACATCATTGGGAAGTAGATTTACAAGTTTATCCATTACCATATCATCTATCAATATGGTATCCCAACTTGTATTATATTTGATAATGGTAGATCATTTGTATACTAAGATGTTAAGGATATCTATGCAAAATTCAAAATCAAGTAAAATAAATCAACACCATATAACCCACAAGGAAATGGTCAATCTGAGGCATCGAACAAAACCATTGTTGCAATCCTAGTGAATATTGTCAATGATGCTAACCATAATTGGCACTTAAAAAAATTTCTTGCCCTTTGGGCTTATCGCACTAGTTATCAAACCCCCACAAGAGCCACTCTATACTCCCTTATTTATGTTGTAGAATCCATTATCCTAATTGAGATGAAGCTACCTTCACTACAAGTATTCTTGGATAACATTGAAGATGAGGAAGATTATAGAGTTTCCATATTACAAGAGCTCAAGCTCCTTTATGGCAAGCATTTGGCTACCTTGGACAACTTGAAGACATATCAGAGCAAATTACATAGAAGCTATAACAAATGCATTCTCCCTTTAGATGTTGAAATTAGTGATTTAGTTTTAAAAGATAACCAAAATAACACTAATGTTGAATGTAAGAAGGGAAAGTTTCAACCCAATTGAATGGGCCCATATGTAATCATAATAAATTATGGATAGATGGCATACTAATTAAATAATACATATGACAAAAAACTCCTAGAACTCATGAATATTGTACATCTCAAGCGGTTTTGTGCTTGACAACCTTTTGAACCATTATCTACAAGAGTCCTTACCTAGGGGAAACTTGTGCTAAATGTTATTTTATCACACTATTATATTCTAGACCATCCTATCTTAGACCATTATTATTCTATCTCATTCCATCTTAGACCATTCTAATATGAAAAATATTACTTTACTACTCTAGACTGTTCTGACCTTAGACTGTTAGCATTTTGGATCATTTATACTCCACTAGACTCAATTTTATTCCAATCTAGATTGTTGTAACCCTAGACCATTGTAACATGGAAAATTATATTCCATAACCAATATGATCCTAATTATGACTCATAGTCATTCTAGACACATTCAATTCTCATCCTACAAAGCAGTTTAGCTTAAAAAGTATTTCAAAACTTCTTCTTACAGACCAGTGAATGAGGATATATCATCACAGGGTTTTTTTCCCTACTAAATGTTTCTTCAAATTTTTATAATACTACATACTATTATATTATTAATTTGTTATTATTTTGTAGGCATTATTACTTTGATAGGATCAACATACCATTGTAGTCAGTTTATCTACTATTTGAAATCTTATTTATGAAAGTACATCTCCTTATCTAAGTAGTTCTTTGGGTCTTTTTGTAAATAGTTTGTTTCTATTACTCTAAAAAACATAAAAACATTAGAAGTGATAGAAAAAAAGAACAAAAACATTCTCTTGCACTTTCATTTATTCTAATCCCATGCTCTTACCATTTTTCAAGTAATCATTTGAATGCACTCGCTATTTTGTGAGATCATTTCCTCTACAATATAATCATGTCTTCTTATCATCACTTTTATTCTATCCCATTTCTTAGGAGAACTACATTTGGCCTGATGTTCATGTTGTACCTTGCATCCATGGAACTATGTAGGCAACATCTGCTTGCCTAGTGCATTTGGAGTCAGCTCAACCACCCCTTTTTTTTCTTCTTTTTTCCCCTAGTATGTTTTATGTCATTGTCTCCTTCTCACTTGAGGTCAAATTTGTCTTCTAATATTCTTGTTCCTTTGTACTAGTGTCATTATTTCTTAGATTAGGGGTCACCGTATTACATATAATATTTCCTATATTACACGTATATGAGTAATTTAGTTTTTATTTTACTAACATTATGATTAACATTTGTTTGTGTGTGTTTATTTGATTTTTATTGTTGTCTTATTTGTTAAAGGGTAAAATCATTGAGGTGTGGGGGGGGGGGGGAGGGGGGGTGAATCAGTGATGCTTGATATTCAATCTAATTCCAAACCCTTCAAACCCTTAATCATTCAACACATACAATCATGAATCATATACATCATTCATAACAAAGAACATGAAGATAAAACAAGATCAAACACATAATAAAAAATATATGTGGGAAACCCTCTTGGGGGATTAAACCCACTAAACCCTAAAATATGGAATATACTCCTATAAATACAATATTCAAAATTTAAACCAACATCATCTGATCAAGGAGCACCCACCCCTGAATTTAGTCAATCACCCACTTGACCTTTAGCTAGCTCCAACTAGTAAAGAGGCTGTACCCCCTAAGTAACCAAGCACTAACTAAGATACCTCTAATCTGATCTCCACATTTTATCTAATTTTAAAACACATATAATTATGGAATCCTATTTTTTTCACACTTTACCCCTTAATCTCTCTCAAATAACCTCTAGGGTTTACTCACTCGACTAGCCTCTTCTAGGCATATTAGGTCCAATGACCTATGTGTCTACCTTCATCAACTTGATCAAATAAGCATGATTTATATTATTTACCCTCTAATGGTCCTTTATTACCTATACCTTCTCTTTAAAAAATTATCTCCTTCGCTTGGCTCCTCACACACACAACACCAAATAGGCCAATTATGCCTAGTATTTATACCATACACTTATCTAACCCATCTTGGTCAGCCAAGATGCTTACCATAATTTTCATACCCTTTAAATATATATTCATGCATGTTACATGTAATAATACCACACTACTTAGTTTAGGCATTACCTCAATAACCCCAAACCACCATTAGGTCTTGGTGAGACCTAAAACAATTAGGCCTACTCATCCATACGTTACAACTTCAACTCAGTCCATTTTCAGCTTCTACTAATGCTTTTAACACATCAAAATTATATCCAATAGACCCATTATAAATCCCTCATAGTTTCATGCCACCTATAACACCAACTCAATACTTTAACCTACCAAATAGGTCTCCTTGCTCTTCAAGTCTTCATACATAGAAAACATAGTCTCAAACTTTTAAATCAAACATTCAAGTATTTCACATATCCATATGATTAGATCAAATGGGTGAACCTTTCAAGACCTATAAAACTCCTTCATGTTATTTATATACTTAAATATGGGATCTAAGCACTCAAAACAATTCTTTCAAAATGAACCCTCAAATTGGTCATATATAGTCAAAATATAGTCAAGCTATTTTAAATCTCTATATCTGATCAGGGAAATATTATGACAACCAATGCCTTATTATAATCCTTTGATATTTATATAACATATCTGTACTCATTTTCTTCTTTAATTATGTTCAAAACTCTTCAAACTTACCTCTACAAGATGGTCACTCAAACTGCCAGTGTATTCAATAAACATAGTCAACTTCTAAGCCTTTGTTCATACTAAATATGGATTGGTGAAACCTAAAAAATACACATAGATGGTCCTCATGGATTTTAAAACACTCTCAAATATTTATTTCATATTTAAATAATAAGACACTATCAATAACAACTCAAATATCCTTCTCAGATCACTTACAAACCATGGTTAAGCACACAGTCAATTTTAAAGCTCAATATATACAACTATATGATCATTAAAATATTATAATCAAATTTTATAGATATACTTTTAAGTCCTTTACAACTTTTCATTTTACATCACCTTCAAATTCATCCTATATCAAAATATATAAGAAAAATACTCAGTACTAGTTTTTCCTTTATTAATTTCAAATACCAATAGTCACTGGTAAATGCAAATGTTACAGATAGGTGTCTTCATCTTGTGTCCTTGCATAGCTTACTCAAACATGATCCATTTATCTCCTCAAAATTCTCCTATTATTTACCTTACATCAATCACCATTGGTCTTATATCCCCACTTCTGAGATCAAGCCACTTGGCAGCCTTATGTGCCCTCGGCATACCCTGCAATCAGTCTCCAATGAACTTTTACCACTTGGCATCCCTGCATGCATTCTAAGCATCCTTTTACACATTTAATTAATATGCATCATTAGATCACTATTTTATAATATCATGAACTCCAATATATCCTTATCTAGTTATATTAATTGCTCATTGTAGATCTTCATCGCCTAATTAAATGCTCACCATTAGATTTATCTTGACTAGTTGACCCCATATTTCAATGCAGTTAAAATTAATGGTTTTTGGCACATCATAGTATGTAAGATAAAATTTGAAGGTTTATAAATTGAGATAGAAAACACTTCAAGATTCCAAATATTCAGGTTACCTTCTGGGCAATATAGACAACATCTCAGTGAAAACCTTTGTCCACTGTTGACTTTCTGAGTACCTTCACTAAATGCAAAAAATTGCTAGTTCATTCATATCTGCATGACATGCAGTGACGATATGGCTTCTCTTAACCTATAATATGCATGTTTCTATTTTTAAAAGATCAAATGACACATAATAACTTCGACATATATGAATGCCTCACAACCTCTTCCTTCTCCTTACTAATATGCACATATGCCATATATTTTTCAAGCTATCAATCTGATCACTTTGTCTTATCTATCAAAATGACTACTTGAACCTATAATTTAGTATGACTTATCTAATGAATTCCATTTACTTCCAAAATAAATCCAAGCATTAATAACACCCTCTAGGGTCTATGCAACATGACCATACCATCAATAACATCCACCATCTGCCTATCCAAGTCAAATACTGAAGAACTATGCAAGAACACTAAAGCACATTGAAGAACACTTTGTCATTATCATTCTATCACACATGACACCTCATCAACATCCTTGGTCATCTTGGAGACATCATTGACAAACCTCTAACATTGTTGTCCCTTGTTATTTTTCCATTTCTTTTTTGGTGTTTTGTTATTCATTTGTTTGTATTTACATTATGTTGTGTCTTTATTGTATTTCCATTGTTGTTTTGTTGGGTTGTTATTTTAGTTTAGTTTTTTTACTTATGCATCTTTATTAGTATTTTTTTATTTGTTTCTTAGTTTTTTTTATGTTACTTTCTTTATATCATTTGTTTTACTATTTGGTCTTGTTATTTGTATTGTTTTGTTCTTTTGTGTTTAAATGCACTATATAAACATTTTTAGTCTAGTTTTCATTTAGGCTTGATTTGTTTAGAGTTTTTTTTACTTGTTATATTATTTTTTTGTTTTCCAAGTACATTTTTGTTAAATCATGTGATCTTGATTATTCATATATTGATTTTAGGTTGTTTTCATAATTTGTTCTTGCTTTGATTTTGTAAATTCTTATTCCTACTTAAATCATGATTGTTCATATCATGATTTTAAGTTAGGTTAGATTTTTGTTCTTGTTGTTTTTTTTTTTTTTTAAACATAAATAGTTGTAAAAAAAAATTTGGTAATTTTTTATCATTAAGCTTAGTTATAAATATTCACATCAGAACCGACCAATTGAAAATATAAATATAATGTTATTATAAGTTACTCATACTTATGATGCATAATTTCAAATTTGCTATAGTAAACACCAAGTACTCAAAATATAAAAGTAAATAAATATATAAAGAACATTTATGAATACATCGATGTCTAAAACACAAAATATATCCTAGGCTAAATTTGGAAACAAACAAGACTCTATGCAAGACATACATCTCTTAACAAAACTTGTGAGTCTAATTAACTATTTTAATGATTATTTTAGAAAGTGAATCTCCTAAATTATATTCTAAAATCTAGTCATATATAAATCATAACAAATACATCAAAATCCATATGCTAATGAAGGATGTGCATCTCCTAGAATTGACATATATAAACATATTGTAACAAGAGAAATATCAATGAACACAACATGTGATAATCAAAGAATATTAATAGTCTATGTATAAGTAGTATTATGCCAAAAATTAGTGTCATATATATCGCAAAACATGTTTCTATACATCATGAGAGTATTTATGCATATCATAAGTGCAAAAAAGGGAGATATCAAAATCATGTCTCATCATGCTCATCCTTGGGAGGACTCTAATGAAAACTCTGGTCTATCCTACATGTAATCACTATTGGTGGACATGGTGGTGGAGGCCCCATGATAACTTGATGTATAGCTAGTTATGTCAAGGTATAACTAGTCTGTTACAACCTTAAATACTCCCTATAGGAGGTCACTCTCCACTCTATAAGAACCACCATCTTGTATGCCCACATCTAGTAGACTATCTAATCCTTGGCACATAAGACATCATCATTCACATGCGAGACATCATTCTTGTCCATAATCACATCTGTCAAGGCTCTTACTAAACTTTCTCATGTATCTATCTTGACATTATGCATCTCATCTCTCTCTTGTGTTAACCTCTGAACCTCTATCTTAGTAAAGTCTCACTCAAAAATAGTTATCACAAACTCCATATCTCATGAGGCTAACTAGGCCTAAAATCCTACTCATTGTGCCACCTATCCCCTAAGACTCATAATCTCTATGTCCTTGGCTATGATCAGACCTTGTAGCCTAGTGGTCTCTCCCTATGTAGTAGCAACTATGCTTGTAACCTATCCATAGTGATTGGTAACCCTATTATCTACAAAAGGTGTGTAGATATTTCCTTTTAGAGCCTATAAATCAATGATTTATCCTTTATATACCTCTATGTGCCTGAGGGACCTACTCCTCTTAATCCTTTCCTTATCTTTGTACCTATCTCAAAGGGCCTTACCTCTCTAGAACCTATCTATGTACCTAGGGCATCCCTTGTATCCACATACTGGCCATCTAGTTCATCCATCTCCACATCCTCTATTGAATCTGATTAGCTCTATAGTTGAAATACCTATAATGGAATGACATATGTAATGGCTGACTATACTGACACTTGATCCTACTATTGTGTTGGGCCTATCCCTAATCCCTCCTCATCTTAACCCATTATTGTCTCAAAATTGGCTATTAGTGTAATGGCCTTGTAAGTTAAATGGGTCACATTCCTAACCATCATGTATCATATGCATCCATCACCCCTACATCTAGAACCCCTTTGACATAGTGCCATAGAACATAAACTACCCTATCACAATCCATGATTGCCTCTACCCTAGGCACTAGTGGTCCCCACTATATACACATAATATTTTCAAGTTTTATGAAGTATTGATGCTTTACATATTGTAGGAACCTATCAAGACTTAATCTCTCTGAATGCATGCCCTAAGAGGTACACCAAGAAAGGGGTGGGCAAACCATTGGTGCTTCATAGGATTTTTGTCCCTTATTACCACATATTTCTAATCCAACCATCTCTTAAAACCATTCTCAAAGATATTACTCCTTTGCACACTCCTCTAGTCTTTTTCCTCTTTCCATCACTATTTTCCTCACCTTTATCCCTTTTTGTTAGTTAATTGTACTAGGTCAATTGGGTCAACCCTATATATTTTTAGGATATTTTCACTTTGGAATTAGGTTAGCCTTTGGATGACCTAGCTCAGGACCTAATGAATAATTATTCAAAATTATTCTAGGTCAACTGGGTCAACCTTGTTGTCTAGGATTTTTAGAAGGTTTTAGGGTCAAATCTACTTATATATACAAGATCATTTCATTATTATTTCAATACGCAATCAAGACTTATTATTTGTTCATGCTTCTTTATAATATGTTATTCCACCATTCTACTTGAGGAGTCTTAGCCTAGGGTTTCTACTTGGATAATCTAATCTTATGGATAGGTCTTAGATGCTTTGGCCTTTCTTAGTGATCCTTACAAGCCAAAACAACCTCTTGTGAAGCCCCTTTAGCCAAAGGAAAGATTGAGTCTTGATGGGTTCACACTCAAGTAAGTATTTTTTAATTTTTTCCCCCTTTTTAGTAGATATAAGTAGCATAAGTATTGGCTTCAAATAATATAACTCTTCATATTCCATATATTAGGGTCTTAGTCATACTTAGCTTAATTTAGATTCTCTTATACATGTTTTGATTGTTTACTAACCCCTCATGTTGTGCCACAAGCTTTGGTGAGCACTAGATTATATTTACTTTATTTATTATTAGTTTAGGTGAAATATCAATACCTAAGACCCCTTTAGCGTTATTCCATGATTATGTTAGAATGGATCCTTTGAAACACTCTTTAACATGGTTTATTATGATAAATTATCCCCTAATTGGGTCTAGTGGATCCCCATATTGGTCATATTCCCACTTAACAAATGTATTCCCAATCATAAGTGTAGGTATGCTCTATCTTTTCTAAGTTAGGATTTATTTATAAACATGATGCATTTATGATTGCATACACCCACTCCTTGATCTCCTTCATCATATGTGAAAAGTAAAGTGGACCATTTATGATGTCTTGATACATACCAAACTACCCTTAGACATGAGCTATCATATATATCATCATAGTATAATCATGCTACCCTATGATATAGCATGATGTGATCATGTATATAATCACAAATAGGTCCTCCACCCATGTAAACCATGTCCCTATATAGGGATGCCAAATGAAATCCCTATCCATTATGTCATCAATGGCCTATCTATAATAGGGTATGTCCCCCAAGTGTCCTTGCATTCCTAATCCTATCGGGTACCATCCTCAAGCCATAATATCCTTTGATCCCCTATGATACCTTAGCCCCATTGGTTATGTAATTATAATGTCCTCCCAGGTCCATACCTATAATTTTGTATTACACCCTATGTTTCACCCTCCCCTATATGTAATCATGTATATATACCTATACATCTATGCTAGAATCATAAGTCCCTAGGTGAATCATGTTAGGTGATAAAACATCTGTTATGCCATGCTAATCAACCCTAAGGGAAAGTACTACCCACTCTTGTCAAGAAATAAAATGGCATTGATAATATCTATCAACACAACTACCTTTGAGGTAACTGTCCCCTATTCTACACCACCCTATAAAGGCCAATCCAATTCCTCTAGTGCATCCACATCTATGCACTCATCCATAATTTCCTTCTCCACTACCCCTAATAGGTCATACATCATAGCCTATCTCCCTAAGTAATCTGGGTCATCACATGGGTACTCATAAAATCTAGTGCACGTCCTTCAATGTCACCATCACCTCCCTAATCAAAATATGAAAGGTGGTATCAAAGTGTCATATCTCTGCTAGTGTTGATAAGTATGCTTTGTCTGCATGAATCACTAACAGTTGTGTCAGGTGATATAGGTCCATAGCTACAAGGATGATAATGAGATCATCCATCATCAACCCCTATCATCCTAATACTCAAGAGCATTTCTCCTATGATGTGATGACTTCTACTCACTCCTAAAAATAAAAATTAGGGCATCATGTCAATTATCCTCTATCATATTATTCTAATTTTGAGGCTTAGACTAATCCTCTATGTGTTTCTATCCATATTCTTCTAATTTTGGCTTTGGATTAATATATTTGGTGCATCATTATACTTTATTCTAGTGTTATCTCCATTATTATGGTGATCTTTCCATTTAACAAGATGTTCCCACTATTTAGCAAGGCAATCCCATTGTTTACTATGACCTTATTGATCTGCAGGTCATTCTTGCTAATTGGCAGGGATGTCCCACCAATAATGATGAAATTACCATTTGACAGGGTGAAATTCACCTTAAAATGTGAGTTTGTCATTTATTTGTAAATCTCACCATTTCAACCCATAATCCCACTAAAGGGTCAACAAAATTGTTGATCTCATGGCATTCCCACCATTTTTGTGGGTGAACTTATTATTTTCTAAATTGGAAAAATGGTGGGATTACCCCAACTACCAATTTTTATGCATAATAAATATAATAAATTAAAATTTCACAAACCAAGACATATACTTATTTATGTTCTACTCCTCGATGGTCATGGGTAATCTCTCACACACTCCCCATGATGATGATGGTGTAGGGTATTGGCCATTTTACTTAATGCACTTGTGCACAAATATCAGAGCTCTAAATTTACTATATCTAAGGTGTCAAGAACTATTTTTATCCCCAAGGGTCAAAATACAGTCAATTTTAAAAAAAACTTCACCCCCCAAGCTTATAATTACATCATTCTATCTTTCTTGGGCTACTATTTTAGTCCATTTGATCAACTTTTCCTTTACTTTCTTCTAATTACCCCTTTTTCAATTTTTTTTTGAAATCAATGAGATTATATATTCTTTAGATCAAGGTCCCACCCATAAAATATTTTCAATTTTTTTGTCTACCACTCGAGGGGGCATCATGGGCCACCTAAATGATGTTTTAGGCATAATTCGTAAACCTATTTCTTGATAATTCATGCAAAATTTAAAACCAAAAATAGGAATGAAATTTATTCCTTTTGATTATAGTGACCCTTTAATTCTTTGAAAATATGTCACTTTAACCAAATGTCTCACCATTCCTTCTCAAATCGGGTCAAAATTTAGACATCCAATTTCCATCACTATTGTGTTGAAATTATCAATCTAAGCAACATTCTATGATAATGCACAGCCTAGGCCAAAATCTCTAAAATGTGCTAAATGGTTTGAACTTGTCATGTACATATGTCAATTTAGGCTATGTATTCTTGAATGGGTAAATGCATTTTATGTTATTATTATCATTTCTTGAATCACTTTGAGTCAAATTGTGACCATGCAAAATGATACTCTAGACTAATGAATTCTTTTAATTTGGCAACACATATCATGTGTATGTGTTATTTTGTATTTATAGTGCCCTAATTGGAGTATTGTTTTTTACACAATTGACACCTTATTCTAATTATATTCTAATCAAATTATGACTTTATAAAATGACATTTCCAACTAGGTTAAGTGTGCGACAAATTTCCAAGAATTATAGAAAATTAATCAAAGTCACTTAGGTAAATCAAACCAAATCAAGAGCCTAAGTGAAAATTCCATGGAAGTTATTGAAAAACTATTTATTGGAAATTCATTCCTCAAATTTTCATCATCCCATGACATCATCAATGGGTGGAATCCATAGGCCTTTAATAGAATAAATATGAGGTGTGGTAGGAATTTTAAGCAAATGGATTAAATCATGAGATTTAAACCCAAAATATCAAACTACCTAAGTAAGATCTAGAGCCATTAGAACCAAATGCAAATATATGAATACATAATTCAAACCAACATTATAATCCTAAATATAATTACTCCAAACCAATATTAGATGGATAAAAGATAAGAGGATTGGATTGAGACTACCTTAGACTTAGATTTACGACATTATGGTTGCTTAATCATGGATTATGGATTCATGGATTTGGTATATAGATTCAAGTTCATTTCATTACCTCTTAACTTGGCTAAGAATAAATTATTTATTTATATATAATATGGAGGGAAGAATCAATGGCTAGATTTAAATCGTGGGCTATTGAGATCAATAGTTAGCAATTTTCCAAGGAATTTTTAATTCCTTGGAAACCTCTAGAATAGAGGGTTATATATGGTAAAGGCTAAGTTAGAGAGGATTCTATAATTGGAGGATTATAGAATACTCTTATGGATAAATTAGGATTAGATAGGGATTAGTGGGTGATTAGGTATTATGGGTGTAGGGGAGATTAGGAATAGGCTTAGTAGGTGGTTAATTAGGTCATGGGAATTTAAAATTCCCAAATAATGGATAAGTGGGGTTAGGATAAGATAATGTGGATTTAGTAGAATTAATGAATAAGTGGGGAAGAATAAAGTTAGTAAATGAGGAAATATTTAGGGGGGTATTAGATAATTGTCTAGAAGGGGTGATTTTAGGATGAGATTAGAGGGGATAAATTAGATAAGTAGAGTTAGTTTTGACTAACAGTAATATTAATGATGATAAAAGAAGTGAGCAAATTTAGGTGCATACTTTTTTCCCCTATTTGAAATGGTATTTCAAGTAGATGAAGTGGGAGGAATAATGATCTTTAAAATAAAAACCATTTCATGGATGATGTTAGTAAATGACATTAGTGGATATGATGATGGATGATGTTAGTAAATAATGTTAGTGGATATGATTCCCCCTCAATAGGACATGCAATGAAGAATGAGATGGATGGACACTCAAAAGAATAAATGAGGGGTGGGATGCGATGGATATATGAGGGGATGGTATGTGAGGTGTTGAGATAAATTCAACTTGAGTAGTGAGCTATAAAATGATGATGCCCCTAGCAAAGACACATGCATAGGGAGTAGAGATGACTAATTCAATGTTATTTACACATCCCAATGGGGAATCAACCATAACATGGTGATGATCAAATTAAAAGGCCATAAGCTTTAGATGTATCCCATGTAAGGATGCATGCAAGGGAGAGATATAAGCCAAGATAGATAATGATTTGATGAGATTATGGTGGTCATAGCTCAAAGCTGAAGCCAGGTGATAGGATGAAGGGGATGAAAGGGAATAATATGATCGAGTGACCAAAAGACTATATTGTATCAACTAAATGATCCATAATATGATGATAAATTTATGGTTTGTGTCATTCCTTAGTTGAGGTAGGAAACCATAAACTTTATATGAATGACTTACAGAAGAAAAGATGGATATTGTGATTTTTTGGGCCCAATTGATAGGTGCAAGAAATTAATGAAAATATTAGTTAGATGATTGTGGGGATGGTGACTAATCAATAGATCGATAGATTAATGATTAATATTATATCTCAAAGATTCAAATTATTAAAGACTCGAGGATGATGAAGGATAGGAGATATGCAATGATGGATGATGAGGAAAGAAGTGAGTGGGTAAGTTATCCTTGGATATTGAAAAGTGTCTAAGTATTGCCTACATAGTCTGAAAAGACCTCAAGCTGATGTAGTTATGACTAGAGGATAAATGATAATTATTTATTAAAAAGGTAACAATGATGAGGATGATTAGACCTATTAGTGATTAGAGAGAGGATGGACTAAGACATGTTAGATTGTTGATTATTAAATATTGGATGTTATATGATTAAAGAAATGATGGGGGTGTAGATGATCAAGCCATCACAACTATCATAAGGCTCATCATAATCCAAGAAATTAAATAAATATAGAACTTGGCATTATTCCCCATGATTTAAGCATGACCAAGGGGATATTATGCTGAAGTGCATGGGAAAATGGTGAAATTTGCATCATTGAGGGAACCTAAAAGCATTATTGTAGCTTTAATGACCTCATAGCATCCTTGTTCATTACCCAATAGACAAAAAGATACATTATGAAATACAAACTTAAAATACAAAAGTCAATCAAATATTTAAATGATAAAAAGACATGCAAACAAGCCAAATATAACATACAAGTAACACACACAAATATCTACAAGTAATTGCATTATGTCTTGTCTAATGGCCTAGATTATAGACATTAGGATGATTAGTTAGGAGATGAGTTGGACTAAGTTGGTTATGATGATGATGATGATGATGATGATGTCATTTTGGATTAGAGGTAGGAAATTGAACAAGGTATGGACTTGGAATAGATTAATGATGTGGATGTGGATAAGGATTTGGATATGGATATGGATTTATACTAGATAAGGGACTATGATTAGGGTAAGGCTACTGAAGATGATAGGACAAGATGACTAGGATATGTAGGACATAAGACAAGATGACATATGACAAGGCAACTTAGATTTTTTTTAGATTTTGTGGATTTTATAATTTTTATGGTTTTTTGACATGTTTCAATTTTTAATTCTTTTTGGAATACACACACACACACACACACACACACATACACACTATATAAATGGGGTTACTATCAAAGGGAATACCAAGCCTAGCAACCATGATAAGGATAAATGGAATAGTGGGTGTTATGACTAAAGGATGAGGGTGATGCTAAAAAGGGGATGAGGACTGAGGAATAATGGATTAGGGATTGCCCATGACCATATCATGATGGAACTAGATGTTTAATTGCTTGAGTGTCCATTGGAGGATATGCCAAGATGATCCCATAACATCTCTCAAGACATCTTCCATTCCCTTATGAAGGTCAAAACTAGAAGAAATGATAGACCAGATAGGGATAAGGGATATATGGACATGTTTGACAAATATGTTTGGACCAGGACATGGATAAAGATGAAGTGCATTTTTCCCCCAAGTGTTGAGGTATAATGCAGACAATAGATTATTTTACCATGACATCATAAACTAATTTTTATCATGGTACTTACCCAAGGTTATAGAAGACTGGTTTTCACCATTAGATGAATTATTATTATTATTATTATTATTTGACTTTTTGGCATCTCAATTGATTAGATATGGGTATGAGATGCAAAAATACTGATACTTGATGGATATTTAGCCAACCCCTATTCTAAAGATATGTGATGACATGACCATGTTGTTACTACTATATGTATTGGTGATCTTATGATCTTTGATGATTGTCAATTTGAACCCCTCTAGATATATAGTCTAGGTATCTTCATCACCCTTATGAGAGAAAATATTGCCTAGGAAGGTGGTGTGAGTTATGGATTGGATTAGATTTTGATGTTGATGGGGGTGTATTGGACTTGAATATAGGATAGGATCATGATAGAATGGTGTGATGGGTGATTGGGGATTAGGACTAGCAGTCATGCATGTCATTGGAGATGTTGGACATTCTGTATTTGATTGGTTCTATGTGATAAAATACTTTAAGAGATCCAAGACACTTTGACTTTATAGTTCATATTTTATTTGATTATTTTAAGGATTATCAACCTTATAAATAGTGTTTTTTAAATTATTTTGATTTTCTAATTATATTTTAATTTTATTTCCCCCTATTTCATAATTTTGGGCTTCACTAGGGGAGATTGATTTTTGAATTGATAGATTATGATTAATTTTATTTTGATAGTCTCCTAGTGCCTGATATTGGGCTTTACTAGGGGAACACATTTTTTGATTAGGTTAATGATTTGAATTTTTTGGATTCTAACTTGATGGATAAAAGGTGATTTGATCATGATTTATGAATTTTGGAATATGGTCTTGGACCTCTACATTGGTGGCACATGTTATAATACTGGATGAAAAGTCCAATGATGTATGCTCTTGGTTATCCTTACGGAAGAGGTAATTAAATGATCATCAATGGGAAGAAAGGGGTATTCACATGTTATAATATTGGATGAAAATTCTAATGATCATGTATGATCTTGGTTATCCTTATGGAAGAGGTAATTAAATGATCATCAATGGGAAGAAAGGGGATGAAGGTGGGGGAGATGGTATGATGAGGTCAATGAGTGGTGATTGGGTAGCATGGTACTCATAAGGGTTACAAGGAGGCCTAATTTTACCATCACAAAAAATCTCCTTAATATTAGTAAAAGGATCACTAGGACTAGTTATAGTATACACATCTAAAGTAGGATCAGATTCACTTTGATAATCTTTAATAGATAAAGCTTGTAATAATTAATTGATGACTTCATCATCTTGATTAAGATCAAAAGATATGTGTGGTATCTTTAAAAAGTTAGGCATAATCAGCATTTGATGCAATATCTATGAGGGATGATGTTTCTTATGAAGAATCTGATTCAGATGTGTATGGTGAACATGATCCTAATGTTGAATTTGATGTTGACTCTATCACGATGATACTATTATAAGATATATTGTCTATAATTGACATCTTAACTTAGGGTTTTTGATATGTTGGATGAGGGAGAGATGATGAAAGAAGAATGGATTTACCAAGGATAGGCCCATAAAATGAATCATGAGGGAAGGAAGGACTAGGCTCATAGGGAATAAAATCATCATCGATGGATGATTTATCAAATATAGGGTGACCATGGAAGATGGATGTGATATCTTTAACTTAGCATGGGGAGGGAAGGGCATGATCATGATCATAAATTAAATCTTGGCATTCCTTATCTTGTTCACCCAAGGATGTAAATTCATCTGGTTCATCATCAATTTCTATGTCACCATGGGTGATGAGGTCTTGATGTAGTTTTTAAAATTACAACATTGATTAATGGTATTCCCCCAAGTTTGATGATATACATAATATTGGTTATCTTTATATCAGGAGGGCTTAGGCTTGGTAGGATTAAGATATCATATGGGTGGATAGATCATCATGTTAGCAATAATGAGTTATTGTAAGATGGACTCTAAGGATATAGGAAGAGAATTATAAGGGCTCTCTTCACTTCATGACTTGGATGTATCATATGGTTGTTGACATGATGGAGTGGGTAGACTAGTATCAGATGAGGTGGAAAAAATAGGATTCCCTTTGCTAGTGTAAGAAGGGATGGATGATTGGCTATGACATGTGGAAGGAGTATTTGAATGGGACTCACATAGATGGGTTTAGACTAGAGGTAATGGTGGGTGGATGGGGTTAAAATATGTAGGACATGGAGTGCTCATCTCAAGGAGGTGATAAAGGAACATATCCCTATTAGCTATGAAGCATTGTTCAATCAGGGCATTAACTAAATTTATCTTGAATGACATGGATAAAGATGAGAAAAATTATGGATGATATGGTTTTCTAGACCTAATCAATAGGTGTGGGGGATTGAACGGAAAGACTAAGGGATGAATATGGGATGTGTGGGACAAATTTAGACAAAGGCTTGATTTAGTCCTATCTCAAGTTTGACTAGATGTTATATGTGATGTGATGTTATGATAGGACAAAATCAAGTAGACCAAATTAGGATGTGAGCTATATGTTTGATGATTGGGATTGGATTTGACTAAGTGAGATACAACAAGATATAAGATTGGATAAGGGGGTAGACTAGCCTAAGAGACTGATTTTGATTAGGAATTGATTAGAGTAAGACTAGTTCAAGACTAAGATGATCGACTCAAATGGGATGTTATGATGGGATTGATAAGATATGTGATGGTAAATCAAACTTGATTAGACACATGAAATTTAATGATGAGGACCTTGATCAAAAGAGTTGTTTGCCAATGTGGATTAAGATTAATGTATGAGTATATAATTGACAAGATAACTAGTATAGACAAGAGGATGAGTTTGGTTGGAATATGATTAGGACTAGGTGGATAAGTTGAATAGGTAAGATAAGATCAAGATAAATTATTAGTTGTGGATAAGGTGGACTTAGGACAAGATATGAATGATAAGATGTGATTAGGATATGTATGTGATATAGATGGATGAGACTAGATGAGGAGGTGATTGGTTATAGACAAGGTGGACTAAGTGATAAAGATGATGTTAAGGTTAAGTGAAGAATATGAAGTTGGGATACGATAAGATGTGATGGAGGGATGACAAGACTTGATGGGGGTACGACAAATGATTGGTGGATACAACTAGACTTTGATGGGATTAAGATAAGAGGATGTTTAAAAGGATGTAAAAATAAAAATATGTACAATTAAATGATAATAAGGATGTGTAGAATATTATAATGATGATGCAAGGATATACAAGATGATTATGTGCAAAATATCTAGATAAGTGTGTATAGGTTTGGGTGAAAGTTAGACTTATCTCACAAACAACATGGATCAAGCTTAACACTCACCAAATCAAGCAGTCCACAAACCTAATATTAGTAAACTCAAGGGTGTGTAACCTGATGACTGCACCATCTAACAGCTTCATATAAAAGGCTATAGGATGGTGACCCATTATATAATTGATCGATCCCTCTTAACCCCATCTGCACTTGATAGCTACTTAAGAGTTGATCCTGACTCTGACAGTAAGTCACCTATTATGGCAAAAAATTCATATGTTAGGCTAAATAGGCTCTCTAGGGACATCCTTGATATATGCTTAGTACAATGGGGCCCAATTCCATGTAGGGTATTGTCTAATGTTTGATTCAAATAATTAACTCTTCTCTTTCATGAATGACATGTATGGGTTTAACCACTTAGCCTAATGATAGTTGTCCCTAATATTTATACTCCACTAGAACATGGAGTGTGGATTAGTTCATGATGGTGAAATCCATGGTCACTATCCCATTAATACTATGACAAGTGTGTGGGTGTCAATTTCACATCATGTTGCCAATAGAAAATTAAAATGGGAGGGTTTGTAGGTAGTTTTTAATCCTTTAGGAATCATCAAAAGGAGGAGAGCATACACCACCATACCCCTCGGGTGATAAATAGGTAGAATAAAAAGGGATTAATTAACTAATTAATTATATGTGAGATATATATAAGATCAAATAATATATAAGGATATATAATAAAATGATGAAGCATCTAAGATAAAATGATTTTTAATATGCCAAAATGTCTTTGACAGGTGGTCTATAATAAAATAGTTAGTAGTTTGATTGGCACTTGTGAAAGGGAAACCTGTAAGACAAGTGATTAGTAGTTTCTATTGATAATATTGAGGGGAAACCTGCAAGACAAGGTGTTATACCATAATTTGACTTACAAAAAATGATATTATCAAGACAAAATATCCTCTATATTCAATCTTACAAGAAACAAAATGTTAGTCTACTAGGCCTTAATAAAAACCATTATAAAATCATGATTTGGTTCTATAATTTATTTGGATGATGAAGGGCACGACGTGAGGGTTTAGGGGTGGCATCCCCCAATAGGGTTAATAGGTAGTGCCCCTGATGCACTCCCTATCATGGTATAACGTGGGGTTGAGGGGTGGATCCCCCGATGTCAAAGGCAATTTGGAATTTGTGAGAGGCCCAAAATGACTTAAAAATCACAAAAAATGACTCTAAAAATGCACTATAAAAAGATAAAATTGAATGCAAAAATTAGTGCAAAAATGCAACTTCAAAATGCAATACCAAAGATGCACAGTAGGACCAAAAGCAATATCATAACCAGAGATTACAATATCATGACTACCAAGAAATTTTTTTGATTATGAGTTTTGATATCACCATAAATAGTTAATTATGATAGTCAACTAGATAACTTATGGAAAACAATGACTGTTAGAGCGATATCACAACTGTTAGAGTGATGTCATGATTTTGAGATTAGCAATTTTTTAATAAAGCATAAAAATTCAAAATTTTGATTTTTGACCAAAATAGATACTTAGATAAATTATGACAGGTTACCCAGATGCTTAAGAATGCCTATTCACAAAAAATCATGGTAGATTTAAAACTTTAGCTATGTATCAGCAAAATTATAAAAAGGACATCAAGATGAGATTTTGATCAAAATGGTTAATTCAAACATAATATGTAGAATAACAAGATGTTTTCCTAATCAGAGTTACCCTAAAATCATATGAAATTAGAGATAAATTGAGAATCTCTCATAATAACCAAAATCACAATATCGCTATTCTTAAGTCAATACCACGACTACATGATTAATGGTTTTGTGAAGGATAGTAAAAAGATTAAGACTATAATGTTTTGGCTTTTAGATGATCTCTTTTTAAAGTTACCCTGCCAATAATCAAATAGTAATTTATACAAATAAAAACCTCTCATAAAATGTGGTTAGCAAACATATATTTTAAGATCTAAATCACTTAAATAATATGCAAAAGGGGTTTATATGATTACTGGTCTCCGTAGAAGATAGAAAATGATAAGATAAAATCTATAGATGATATGTCAAATTATAATTTATTAGATTACAATGTTTTGATTATCAATAGTAATACCACGATTTAGAGGGAAATATCATGAGTCTAAGAAGAGTGATATTTTGGCTTAACAGTCAAGCATCAAAATCTCAACCAATCCTATTTTCCTATAGCTAGATGGTGTAATCCTATATTTTTCACACAATAATATGAAATATAAGCACATAGGGGTTAGATAATAGACAAAATGAATGATTTTATGCTTGACATAGGGACAATATAAAATATTATATAGGAAAGTGATATAATAATTACCATTGCAATATTGCTAATTTTAAAGTAGTGATATTGCATACGGAGAACACCATAAAATAGAGATCGTTAGTGATTAAAAACTTGGTGGCTAGTATAATACTATGATTTTCAAGGAAAAATCACCACTATAAGGTCATGACTTGCAGAGTGATATCATGATTTTGACATGTGCATGAAATTTTCAAAAATCTAGTATTTTTCTTCCACCCATCAATCGTGCAAGCTACCAAAAACACTTCTAGTATGAAAAATTGTTAAATTGGGAGTGCAAGATCCCAATATGTTTGAGTGTATTTTGTATAATTCCTATATTACTAATTTTAGCAACAAAACCTAAAATGTAAACAACTACAAATAAAATGATAAAGATATAATAATATCCTTACATTAGCATTACTTACCATCCTCTTGTCTCTTATAGCTCCTTTCTAAGATTATCAAACTGAATTTGAATGCAAAATGAGTAAATTATTGAATTACTTGATTGAGCTTGATAATGGATTTAATGGATTCTTGATGGCTTGTGAATGGATTTGATAAGGCTATAAGATTGCTTGAATGATGGATGTAAGTATGGATGCTTATATCTCTCAAGTTTAAATTTAGTTGGTCATGGAGGTATGACTTGTTTATATAAGCCATGGGAGGGAAAATCAATGGCTCAAATTTAATCTTGAGATCATTGAGATCAATGGTTGGGAATATTCCAAGGAATTTTTAATTCCTTGAAAACCTCTAGAATAGAATATTCTAAATGAGAAATGCTAACTTAAAGGAGATTATAGAATCTCCATTAGGAAGTAGATGTGTAGGAATAGATAGTTTAGTAGGGTGGTAGATGGGTAGGTGAATTAAAGGTATTTTTAAATTGGCAAGTGGGTTAATGAGTAGGCTAGTAAGTAAGGATGCTTAGTTAGTGGGTTAATAAGGGTGATTAATTGGTTTCAAGGGTGTAATAAGGTTTATAGGATATAGGAAATTTTATTTAGGGATTGGGATATTAGTTAATTTTGCTAGGGAATATAATTATAGGTTGCATTAGCAAAATTAATAAAATTATCAAGGTAAACAGATTTAGGTGCATACATTAAGATTAAGTTCTCCCATGTCTCATCAATGCCACATTATTCCAAATATTAATGTAAATATTTATGGGTTATCTCTTCAAAATTGAATCAATTCATAGCCACACATATTGATCTCAATATGGATGGTCATGGTTGATTCTGAACAACCTTGAAAAGCTATAAATATGTGAGCCAAGACCACAATTTTTAAGCTTCATAAATACAAACTTACTATGCATAAATTGCTATAAAAAAAAGCTTCACCAATTTGCACAAATCTAATAAATCTTCTGAGCCTAAGCCATTGGTTCACTATGAAGTGATGGAGCATCATGCTACTCATCATTAATGAAGACTTGGAGCACCAAATCTGGGAGAAAACATGCTTTTTGGTTGCTTTTAGGAGGGATGTTATTTAGAAGGTTTGGTAGTATTATTTTTTAAATATCTCTTACAATTCATTTGTAACACCCCATGATGGAATGGGCTTGATGTTTTATTATCTATATACTTATTTATAGATATTTTCTTGACTAACACATGGACTAATGCATCTTATAATCCTACTCTACAATAGTAAATGAAGTTGTTTCTAGATATTCTAGATTGATTTTGATTTATTTGTATCCCAAGAACAAATTTTTGAATGGAAACATCTCATAACCAACTGAAGAGTCAACAATCTTGTCAATTTTTGGTCATGGCAAGTTGCCTTTAGGAAAATATTTATTCAAGTCCTAAAAATCTATACAAGATTAAATTTGTCCATTAAGTTTTGCAACTAGTAATATATTATAAACCCATTTAGGTTAATCAATGGATTGAATAAATATTACATATAGTAATCTTTTTATCTCTTTTTTCATCAATAATGCAACCTTGGGATGCATTTTATGAATCTTTTGTTGTACTAGATTAACATCTAGATAAAGTATGATATTATGTAATGTGATTTTGGGATCAATTCATTATATATATAAATAATCCCATGCAATTATATTTGGGTAGTCATGTATAACTTTTAAAAGTGTTTTCCTTCACCTTTTTGTAACAAATTTATTAGCAGTACATGTCTAGGATCTTTATCTATTCCATAACATAATTATATTATCTCTTCATTAATTAAATTTAATCTATCTTCCATATAAGATGATGTAAGAATAATATCATTACCATCCACTTAGATATGATCATTAGTGTCTTCACTTTCTCCAAAATATGCCAAAGTGGCGGTTGTGTAAGGAAACATGTTCTTATGATAGAAGGAAGGAAGTTTCTCATATGCCTCAAGGTATTCTAGAAGAGATTCTTCATTTGATAATTCATCTAATGTCTAAATATTTGAGTATATTATGTCTTCAATCAACTTAAGGTATGCTAATTATATTGTATATGTATTATGAACTTATCATGTAGGTTATGTCTCTATTTTGAATAAATGTGTATAAATAAAAGCCTATACAGTTGTCCTTTTCTTTTTTTTGTTGATTTTTATATATAATTGAGACCTTGTCATCCTTTGTTGTTAGATTTTTGGATGGGGTTAAAAATTCCTTATGCATTTTCCCCCAATCTATGTATTATATATCCCATTTTTGTAAATATTTAAGCCAAACCCCATATTGATTATGATCTATTAATGATGATGAAATTGGATCTGAAGAATATATTAGTGCCTTATTTGATTGGAATCCTTAGGAATATGGTTTCATATGATGAATTTAATGATCCTCAAGTTGAGTTAATACATAATAACTAAATGGTTCTTGATCTAAAGGGCATGTGTGTGTGTGTGTGTGTGTGTGTGTGTGTGTGTGTGTGTGTGTGTGTGTGTGTGTGTGTGTGTGTGTGTGTGTGTGTGTGTGTGTGTGTTTTCCTTGATGACTAAACTTTATACATGCATGTAAGGTATAAGGAATTACATTCATCTCATGAATCCATGATCTCCCTAATAAAATATTATAATTGATGTCATCAAGCATGACCTAAAAATGTATGGATATCGATCAAGATCCCATGGTAATATGCAACATAATATGTCCTAATACGTTTCATGGGATGTTGTCAAATAATCAAATATTCATATTTAAATAGTTAAGATCCTTTACCTAAATACCAAGTATGTTTAAAAATAAGATATTACAATTTCTTAGACCTAATTCATTATCCAACAAAACTCTGTTAACTATGTTATTTTTTACTTTAACTTTAATATACAATGGTATATGGTTATATATAATGTTCTTAGGAGATAAATTTTATTATTTTAATGAAATGATTTCCTCTATCCATCATAATGTATTGAGTATAGAAGCTACATAAAGTATTTCCACATCATTTGGTAAAGTTGTAACACAATGTTCCATATAGAATATCTTTGCAAATAGACATTATTTGAAGTAATTCTAATAGACAAATTTTGGCATGGGTGTTTTTTAGTTGATCCATGATGGCATAACCCTTGGATTGATTAGCTTTTTTAGTGGGTAGTGGCAGGGGGGTGAGGAGGGATATGGTAAGGTCCTTTGGTTTTTAATTATTCTATATGTCACCTTACCCTTTGTGTAATGAAACCATGGACTGAAAAAATCTAATATAAGGTAATGACCAATATTAAAATTGGGATGGTAACTATCATCATTCTAAAAATTAGAGGGAGGAACAAGATGAGCTATACATGCCTTTTTCATCTAGTAGTAATAATTTAGGCACGTCATATTCAATGTGATAACAATAGGAATGAATGTAAAATTAGGGTTCTTCATTGGTAACTTTAACCTTATTATTGAATTTAGATTTGATCTTTATTACCCATTTTTTTACATAATCGATCCAAAGAAGATACACTATCTATGTAGAATAATATGAAAAGGGTAATTGCATTACTTGTGTTAATTGAAATAATAATTTATTCAACATGGTCATGATTAATATGTATTATTAAGGACAAATCAAAACTCAAGGCTAAAAATAAAACCCTAAAGTTAAAATTTGAAGCTTTAGAAGGATGAAACCTTAAGGGAAAACCTAGGGATTTACATTGTTCGATATGTATATGAGTTCACAATATGTTTTACCCTAATTTTTATTAATGGGTTAGATTGATAAAATTAATATATAAATTTAAAATATAATTCATATCAATATTTATGGCATTCAAAGACACATCTTACTATAAAATACCAAGATTGACTCTTCTAGTTTGACAAGTTCATATTTTACATATAGAAAGCACTCAAAAAATCATGATACTTAGAATTTATATTTGATTCTTTGATTGTGATTATATTTTGGAAGTGAAAATCAAGGATAAATAGGCATGCATTTTATTTGATTCTAGAACTAATTTGATGCTTGGATTGGGTCAATTTTGTAGGATAGAGTATGTATTGTAGGCCAATACTCACCTAATAGTCAAAACTAACCTATGTATAAATATAGAATAGTTATTTTACAATCATCTAAAATAATATTTTATTACTCTATGTTTATGATCCCAAACCCTAATGATGTGTGAAGATATATAAATCAACCTCCTTTGCCTTGAAACCCTAGATGTGCTTGTGTAGGCTAGAAACCCAAAAAAATGGGGGAAGTGTAATAGGTTGCACTAAACCAAATCATCCCCATCTAATGGTTGAGCACTACCTATGTATCCAATACTCCAAGGAGAGAAATTAAGTGACATTTAATTATCCCACCTAGTGTGATTGTGTAAATGTGTTCCTTTGATATGTGTATACAACTAATGATTGGATATGGTACTTGAAAACACTTGCTTTCACTTAGCTTTTGAGTGTTTAAAAATTGGATTGTGACTTCTCCTAGTGATAGTTATATGAATAGGGAAGATTTTCTTAGCATGCAATAGTGTATAGATGTCTAAAAAATAAGTACCAAGTTCATTTTGAATGAGACATTGCTTTGTTTATATATAGATCTAATTTAATTATTCCTCACACCAACAACATGCTAGGATTATGGGTTGATCCTAAGGATGGTTTGATTTTATAAAATAGCCATTGTATGAAGTGGGTCAATTCCAAAAATATTAGGTCATTATAGACTAGAAATAATGACTACCACTAGTGAAACTAACTTATGTATAGGAAGAATAAACTAAGATTTTGGAGAGGTTTGTGTAGGATATTTAGCAGGTTTGAAGTAAATAGTGATGTTATTTCAAGTGTATAATAACATAATTAAAGAGTTTACTCATAAGATAACATGAAAGTATGAGAATTTATCCAATTATGACCTTGTACGTGTGTTCAAGTTATGTGTGATAAATATGTGTCAATATTTTAATTATCAAGTATCGACGACTATATTTTAGTATCTACAACATGTATGATTATTTACTATGTGCAGGAGCAAACAGATGCATAAAAAGATAATCTAATAATTAAAGATTCAATAGATTGAAGGACTTTGAGGTTAGCCATTTTAAATCCAAATGGCCCTCATCAATTCATAAATCTAAGGCAATGATAAGCTATCGAGCATATCAATTTACTATAAGGTCACACTATGCACATTTCACCATGTGGCCCTAATAGATGTAAAGATGGAAATCACCTAAACATGAACAGAGCTAAAGGTAAATTTAAAACCTAAAAAATCCATAAACACCATAAAGAATACAATACCACTTAAGGAAATGGGTAAGATAAAAAAGGATTATAACATAGAAGCAATAATCCAGCTAATGGGTGAACTAAAAATGAAGTCATTCAAAATCTTGAAGGTACTTTATGACAGTGAGGTGATGATAAATTACCATGTGTTTCACTATGATGGGACATGATAAAGGTGAAAGATAATAAAGACTTGGAACTTGATGAGGTCACATTATATAGGGTTTTTACACATGGCCATGACAAATGTGAATATAAAAGGCACTAAAACATATTAAAATATTAAATCAATTTGAATATCCAACACATTTGTAGACTCCACAGGAAAAAAAATAACATTAAAAGTGAATATTAAAAATCTATAACCTCTATAACTCTAAGGTTGGGTGATGATTACATGTGGATGGTCAAGATTGAAAAATGCTATGTGTTAGGATCTCATGGTTAAAAAAATTCTTTCTTCATAGATGTGAACATGCCATAGTTTTAAGGGGATTTGAAAACTATAGATCAATTCACAATTATCCTAAGTAATTTCATAATTGTAATAAAGGATAAATTTCCATTGTGAACAAGAAAGGAAATAAAAAAATTGTGTACTTTGTCACACATGTAGTAAAAAGAAGTGATAAAGACATTACATTCATATAATATCTTCAAGGTCCATTGTTATACCATGCATAGGTGCCCACTATGATTAAACATCACTTCAAGAGACTAATCATTGATGTGTCATGAATGGATGAGAATTTTGAGATCTACATGCAAGCCTACAAACAAAAGAAATGGTTGGCTAAATATCTAAGTGTCACTTTACAATATTTTATGATTTATAATTCTATATGAGTGATAAGTCTAAAGGACTTGGAAGTGAAAGTCATGTCTAAGTTGTATCTTGATAGTGATCAAATTGTATTAGAAGTATGAGTCTAATTTTATTTTGTTATTCTATTTTTAATAAGCATGTTCATATGCAAGCACTTTCATTATGTGGTTTAAACCCATGTTTTCATTATAAATAATTTATATTTCCCAATTTTAGTTAAAAATATTAGAAGACAATTCACAAGCTTAATAAATCATTGTGGATGTTTTGTGAGTTTGTATTTTTTATTTATCACTCAAATTAATTATGTATTTTTTAAGTTTAAATATTTCATTACTATGATCTATATGATTTTTTATAAGTTGGTTGGATTGGATTGGTTGGATTTCCATCTTTGTTTAGAGAAATGCGGCATAAACCAAACGCATTAGAGTATGTTTCTCATGCTTGTTAGGTTCTTGCTAAGATTTTGATCCTTTTCGTAGTTTCATCCTATGTGAGGGTTTATCCCACATTGCTTAGTTAGGATAGTTTCTCATTTTGCCTTGCCTACTTAAACAAGGGTTCTCCATTGTATTAATCATGCTTTCTCTAAATAACAATGAGTTTTGTTCATAATTGGTTTATTATTTGTGCATATGATGAAATACTCACGGCTATGGTAATGGTGTGTTGGAGAGATCTTGGTTGAAGAGTGTTGTGAAATCTTTCATTCTACCAAAGCCACCTTCCAATAGCTATTGCTCAATTTTTAGATTTCTCTCATTATAAATCCCTTGTTATTTTGTATATTGAGCCCTATTTTGTAGTTATTTCCATAGCTTTTTGAGCTATTTTTTACAGTCAACTATTTTATGGTATATTTTCAAGTCTTTTAACATGTGCCATTGAGTCTGGAAGGCCTCAAAAAGCTAGGAATTCTTATAAATTCATCAAAAATGGAAATTTTTACAAGAACTCAATTTTTTGTGATTTTTTTGACGAACCAGGTATTGTTCTGTACAACAATTTAAAAAAATATATATATACATATATAGGTTTTTATAGGTTTATTAAATCCTTATATATTTTCAAATATTTTTCTGGGTTCTCTCTATTTTTAATAGATCTATGAGCTTTGTGTCTCTATTTTCTTTATCTATGGAATTTGACTTTGGCTCAACTCTATGGTAGAACTTGAATTCTCAATTTGTAGATCATATGATTATTTTATTAGATTGATGAGTTTAATTTTTTGATTAGACATTGACATTTTTTACCAAGCCCCCACAGTTTCTCCTTGTTGATTTCCATGTAGCAGTTTGTGGTTTCTAATTGGCCTCTCGATCTCCACATAGTTGGCTCTCTGTTGCCATATTTATTTGGTGTCTTATCCTCATTTAAGCTCCTAGATATTCCATCCATCGTTGGATCCAAGTGAGAGTGGTGGATGTAAACTAGTGTGATTACCGATACATTATCCTACCACATCGACATAATTTGCTAAGTTAATGTAAAATGTGTAACAGAGACCTCCATCATCTTTGATCAGTAATGACCCTAGGCACTCTGGATTCATAGGTATGTAACTCTTCATTTCATAACCCACTACATTACTAACACAATGTGTGTCCTCATTATTCACTACCCATTCAATGTCCATGACTTGACACTCATGGAACTGCTCTTCCACTACCCTCGCTCCTTAACAAGGTTGGTTTACGCCACATTTTCTTAAACAAAGCCTATCATTTTTTTTAAAGGCTAATGTTTTCTATTAAATGTCATGGATACAAATTTAAGTGGGGGCTTAAATTTAAAGTTGTGATTTTTTTATTAAAAGTGTGGAGGACACTTTATTAAAGTGGACGGGCAAATTCCTTTTACGAGACATTTGGTAAAAGTGAATTTATTGGTGAGATTTATTTATTGATAAGTAGAAACCTTTATTGGTGAGATTTATTTATTTATAAGTAGAAACCTTAATAAGTGGCATTCGAAAAAAAATTATTGTATTTTTTTTAGGTTAAAAACAATCCTTTTTTATTTTGTCATTTTTATATAAAAACAACATTATATGGGGGAGAGATTATTTTTGTGGGATTTTATTTTTTTTAGTGACCAAATTTATTATAGTAGTGGTGGATAATATTTAAGGAGACTTTTGGTTATTTCTTTATCATTTACACTTTTGATCTTGTTTATCGAAGATCGGAGGGTGAGGCTCAGTTTGGTAGGAGGCCAAACCCCCACTTGTAAAACAAAAATCTTTTTCTCTCCTTTGATTTTGCTCTCATTGTAATTTTGAACACAATTTTGGTTGTGATCAACATCTTATTAGCATGATATTTAGCCCACATTGCTCCTTATTGGCCCACATTGTATTGCTTATGCCACTATTGTGCTTTGCACTATCTTTGATGCATTTCTGGCTGAGTCTAACATCCTTTACATGTACTTTTGATGGGTTTTGTAGTGGATAATTTTAGGTGTGTTTTCATGTACATGACTTTTTTTTCCATTTGCCACACTCTTCCATCAGCCCACGACATGTTCTATTCTTATTTATGCATTGGCACTTTGACACACTTATAGTTTGTGTTATATTTATATTAAGGCCACTTTCTTAGTGCCTTGCTTTCATCTATGGAGACACTTTTTTTATTATTTTTTGGATCATCTTTCATGATACTTAATGGTTTTTTTGATAGGTCAATAGTCTCTTTGTTTGGAGCTATTCTGGTGAAGTTCAATGTCTTCCTTATTTCCATTTGGTGTTTTTGTGTGTATGGGATATATTATAATTGCACTAATTTATACATTTTTATGGGAGGTTTGTTGATTTAGCCTTGGCTACCTTCATGTGTTTGTGTGCTCTATTATGGGCACCTTTTCACTTCTTTAGTTGTCTTTCTCTTCCATCATTATCAGAGTCATCCTCTTTGAGAGACCTTATCTATATTTTTAACACCACTTTTTTTATAGTTGACAGTCTCTCATAGCTTGAATTATAACTATTCTAGTGAATCCCAATGTTATCTTTTTTTGATAGTTATACAATATCTCTCAACATGATATAGAGTTATTTTGGTGTATACAGTGTCAACTTGTTTAGTGTTCAAATATTAGATTCAAACCACTCGTGTAGACCTTTTTATCACTCAACCTAGTCAGTAGTATGGGGGGTGTGGTGTACATTATACTTCTTAGGTGTTGAGGTTTCATCACACATGCAGTACTCTTTTATACTTTGTCACCACTAAAAGTCTTCTTGATTGAATCTATTCTGGTGAAGCCTAGTGTCAGTTATTTTTATGATAGACTAGTAGATTCAGACCACTCATGTAGATTAAGTTATTTTTTGAGTTTTGAGTGATCAGAGTGTGAACTACTTCACCATCATATTTTGGGGGCTTTCTAGCTCTCTCTTCTTCTTTTCTCTCTTTTGAGGAGGGGGGGAGTTTTTCCTATGAGTTTTCTCTTTTTTTCCACTTTATGAGAGTTATATGTATATTTTTCACTTTTTTGAGTATTTTTTGGATTCCTCCTTTGTACATGGGTATCTTATTCAGGCATTTTGTTTATCAAAACCCATATGAGGATTTTTACTTGACTCTATGGTTTTCTTGATTATTCTTATAGTGACATTAGTGTGGTAACCCCACTAGTCTTTGTACTCATTTCTCCCCATCTTGTTGCAGGGTGTTCAATCAATGATTCCAAGTTTATCATTCTACCAAGTAATTTGGAGTGTAGTGTTTGTGTTTAGTGATCCTTGTATTAAGCACCACTCCTACTTTCACTTGGTGTTTATAGTGTCTTGGCATCTATGTACTTTAACAAGATGGATTGACATCCATAGTGACACATGACTTCACACTACATCCTTTATTATTAGTCCCTAGATTCACTTGAGGGGGGTGTTAGAGTATATTTCTCATGTTTTCTAAGTTATAGATGGGATTTTTATCATTTCACTAGTTTTATTCTATGTGAAGATTTATCCCACATTGCTTAGTTAGTCTAGTTTCTTGTTTTGCATTGCCTACTTAAGTAAGGGTTATCCATTGTATTAATCATGATTTTTTTGAATAATAATTGGTTTTATTTACAATTGATTTATTCTTTGTGCATATTTTGAAATACTCAGAGCTATGGTAATGGTGTGTTGGAGAGATCTTGGTTGAAGAGTGTTGGGAACTCTTTTAGTATGCTATTATGATTGTTTCATTACAAATTTTTGAAATAAATTAAATACTTGTAAGTAAATGTGTTCTATTTCTACAAATTAAATATCTTATTAATTGTCCTTATGAAATTTTCTCATATAGTTATTCTTAGACTCCATAACTATGTATTTTTAAATATGAGTAAAGTGTATTTGGTAAACATTAGTTTATTTTGTAGTAGACCACATTGAATGTTTTATTTGTAAAAGATGGACAAGTTGCAATATGGATTTCATTTTCTGCCCTACCCTTCCCTCTTTTTGATATTTTTAATTATATTCAATCAATCATAAATAACATCATTTTGAATATCTATATATATTATTTGGTGGGTGTTATTTTAGCATGTGGTTTAACATTGGTAGAATATTCCTTGATAGGTTCTAGGTCATGCACTTTAATTCCACCATAGATTATATTTGATAATCACAACCTGAAAACCATGGTTTAGGTCCAATTTTTGAGATCCTAAAATGAGAAGATGTACCCTGTGATATGTTGGAGCCTCTAGAAAAGACTCACATCAACAATAATGTTAATGAGTATTACTTAAATTCAAAACTATGTTTACACAAATATCTCACCAATTACCTAATAATGAGTTACAAAGTGTTTCCTCCAAAAAAATTCTTCAACCTCTCTAAGACAAAGTCATGTTTAACATGTATGCATTTTTTGATGAATTTTACAACATGTTTCATGATTATGAAAATAAAATTTTAGACGCAAACATGCTTAAATATGGGTCCAATACCCCTAACTCTACCACCTTTACATATCAAGGTAAATCAGCATTCAAAACTAAGGTTAATGATGCACCTGTAGATAGTTAAATTTGGTACAAGCCCCTTTGCCATAACATCTTTCATATGTTTTTTACATAGTTGGTCCAATTTTATATATTTGTGTATTTTTATGACACTTCCTACCCCACACGATTATATTCATGACATTCTCTCATAAATATGTCTTTGGTACTCAATCATTTTAGCTTTTGAGTATTATTTGCATATCTTTGGAGTTGCTTACACCCTTCTTGAGCATCTCCCTCATGGGATAGATTCATTAGCCATAGTTTTTTATCAAATCTTCCTTATGTAGATTTAGTAGGCCATTTAATCCATACCCTTTGTTTTTGTGTGTCCTTCCATATTTGCATGAATTCCATTGCATTTTAATTTATAAATCACTAATTTATGTGCATGACCATTATTGTGTCATGTACTAAAGATTCATAAATATAAAAATCATTCCTAATAATTTACCATTTAAGAATCAGATAAATATCCTTCCAAAATTTATAGTATTTTATTGATCAAAATCCTTTTCTACTTTGAGAAGGATCCTGTACATTGAGCCAACCATGGCCATTCTTTACTTCAATCTATTATGACATCCTCTACTTGTATCAAAAGAGGATTAGGAAAATTTTCATGTATTTAAATCATCACTTATATGGAAGAAGAGGTTGAAACACAAGAATTGCATGGGGTCTGATTCTATCATGCGAGATATATAACTACAAATTCCTTGAGTTTTATTGACCCAACTATTTATATCCCTTATGCTTTGTATGTGTTGTGGTGAATTAAATAAGGAGAGGAAGATGACATTATTTAATACATTGTACTTTCAAATTTAGATAGGCATAAATAGAAGATTATAAAACATCACGTAGAGAACCTACAAATATAACTCTATAATCTATTAGGTGTGAAGTACATATTTGGTGCTTAGTAATAGACTAATTGATCATAAGGGCACAATGTCGAATTAGCATTGGGTAGATTTATTGGTCAAAAAATAAGCATTAAACCTACTCCTATTTAGTCAATAGTCTATATTGCACATATATCTCATTCATTCCTTCTATACCATTGTTATTTTTCTAGAATTCTAGAATTCTATCAATTTTTTATCGTTCCATATCTTTTTATATTTATATTATCCATTGTTTTTCAAATCAATATTAATTCTAGATTTTAATATTTATATCCACTAGAGTATATCTAATTTAATATTATAGAGTCTTATATTTGTTTGTGTGTAATTAAATCTATTTTAAATCACAGATATTTAAATTAATTATAGCAGAAAGAAAGGCGAATAATTTGTAAAGTATCTTACAAAATGTATAAATTAACTTTAAAGATAAAATAAATAAATGTGGTGTATGATGAATACATATATTAATAAAACATGCAAAATGATGCATACGAGCAATGGATCTAGATATGAGATCAAGAGCAAAGGGATATATGAAACCAACATAATTTATACATGGAAAAACTTCCAAGAAGTAAAAAAATCCACAAAGATTATTCATATTAAGAGAAATGAACAAGTACCCAATACAATATTTCTTCCTCTCACTTCTCATTCAATCTTCACATAACTTGGAAATGTGTTCACATTTCCTCATTTTTATCAACTCTCCTTTTTTCATTTCATCTTACAATATAAACTCTTTATTATATAGATAAGGTAATCTGACCATTAGAATGTAACCTTTTCCAACCACCACATTATTGAGTCTAACCTCTCTAAAAGTTATTTAATATATTTTATTATTTATTTACATGAGAATAAACTCATGATAAATAATAAAATATATTATTATTTAACCAATGTAATTTATTATATTAAAGGTACATAAATAACACCACTTAACCAGTAATTATTCTAATACTCCCCCTTAACGTTAAGTGAGGATACATGCCATAATCACATTTATAACAATGAAGTTATATTCCATGAAACATCCACATGATGAGTTTTATGAGGTAAAAACATATTGAACTTATACTCCATGAACCATCCACATGATGAGTTTTAGGAAGTTATAATTGAAGGAAACATCATTCATCATGCTATAGTCACCTTTAAAGAAATTATGCTATGTAAACATAGTCACTCAAAGGTATTACATTATTTAACTATAGATACCTAAAGTTATTACAGTATTTAACCACAATTACATAGTCACCTTTAAAGTAATTACACTATACAACTATAAATACTCAAAGGTATTACACTATGTAACCACAATAACATAGTCACCTTTAAATGAATTACACTATAAACCCATAGATACTTAAAGGTTTTACACTATGTCCCCATAGGAACCTTTAAAATAATTACACTATGCTACCCTAAACCACTTAGAATGAGTTTAGGCTAGCATGATTGTGAGACTACATCCCACAGTGAGAATACATCCCATAATTTTTCATGAATAATCAACCAGGCATAATGGAGTGTTTTAAACATAAGGACCTCCATGCTATTATATGTTGGGTAAAATTTAGACTTCCATATGAAGTTTACCAAAATAACATAAAATGATATATTACAATATTTTACAATAAGAAGAAGTAAAGAGAGATAGAAAGAAACACACGATCCACACGACTATTAGAAAGTGACATTGTCATGTACACTCCCCTTCAATGGAAAATTTGATAGGCCTACCATTAAAGGAAATTCTATCAGCTTTAGTTTTTTGGTGCTGCATTAGATTTTTTTCCAAAGCTATACAACTTTGACTATCACCAAGAAGGTTGGTAAAATGAGGAACTTCCACATAGTGTCTTTCTATCATCTTTCATAGCCACAAGGCTTCTTAACAACTTCCACATGAAGTGATACAAGTGATAGCACCTACACCAAACATAAACACATATACAAAATTAGACTCATAATAATATTGTATGGTTATCATCACAATAACCAAATAAATTAGCACTATCAGAGGAAGAATAATATAAACCAAAGTTTACAGCTCCTTTTATATATCAAAGTATCCACTTTTCTAATTTCCAATTATCCAAGTATGAATCATGCATGAATCTGAAAGTAACACCCACATCATATGAAATATTTATCCTAGTAATGCTTAGATAAATAAAACTCTCAACAAGATGTTTGTAAAGAGGGCTTAGCTTTATCACACACTATTTTTGGATCAAGCTTTAACACAACTTGTAAGCTTGAAAATAGGCATGTTAAATTTAACATGTAGGTTATGTGATGCACATACAATAAATTCACTAATAATCTGATACTAATTTAACCAAATATTACATATCTTATTATGAATAATTCATATTATAATTTGAGTTATGAATATTTTTTTCCTTTTAAAATCGACACTACAAGTTTATGTTTTATACTATACTAACAAAAAAAAGTTTAAAAAGTAAATTTTATAACATGTTTTATACTTTATTTTATAATAAAAACAAATATTCTAATGAATAAATAACACTATCCACTTAGTTGATTGCAAAATAATTTAAAAAAACACAAATAACCGTTACAAGGGTGAAAGTTGTAAGTATCGCAAAGATAACTTATACACTAAAATTCATATTAGGAAGCTTCAAATAAAAAAATATCAACCCAATGTATTCATAATGTGCAAAAACCTAAATATTGACTAGTCACATGATCATCTTTGATATAAAAAAATATGACAAGTCAAGGGTGTCAAAAGCATCAAAAGTGTTGCAAACTTCACATGTGAGATTTTGCATAGATAATAACCAAACTTTTTAAATAATTATTTTAAAATAAATTAATTAATTTTGATAAAAAATCATATTGGGATTGATATTTGATTTAAGGACATTGGATCTACAAGTATTTTTATAAAAATATTAGTCAACTTCTCTTTATTTAATACAAGACTTCACATGCAAGCTACATGATTTAAAATGTGTTTAATTAATTATAATTTTTTTTAAATCAAAATATTAAATACATGTAAAATAAATATTTTCTAACTATATAAAGAAAAATAATTATTTTTTTCTAAATAAAGACAACTCAGTAAAAAGGGATCCACCATCCACTTATTTGAAATAAAGGTAACTAATAATTCATGTATTTAATAAATACTTTGAAAACTTATTACTAACCATTTATTTTCTTATTTTCATGTTACAAGTACTTTGGAGATTAATGATGGTTATGTGGATATTTATTAGTTCATATCTCCTTCCACAGGCCTCTGTTTTCCCTTAAATTTTACCAAGCCTTCCAAGTTTGCAAGACAAAGCCATTGCACCCTTCAAAATCTATTGTTTGACTTAGAATTTATATATATAAATATGTCTCGTTGTATATGGTGCTCATGGGAGAGAAAAAATATATCTTAAAAGAAAGCTCCACAGGTTCTTACATAGACTTAGATGGGCCCAAAACAGGAAGATTTAACCTTTTAGGCAAGCAAACAAGCTTCAACGATTGAGAGATGAGAATTTTTGACTGATTTTTAGCTCATGGAGGCCATACAAGTTGAAGTGTGTAGCTTGGAAGGAGAGTGAAAATTTGGAACGAGCTATAGGAGTCTGAATTAGGCAAAGTAAAGGTCTAAATTACTTGAAAATGGCCAAAGTAAGCAAATAGAGAGATCAAAATTGAGATTTACTACACAAAATCTGATATTTCATATATTTTTAGCTCACACATGCCAAAAATGGCACTCCAAGCTAAATTAATCTTCCATAATTTCATTAGGTAGCTTCAAAGGCTTTGTGGGAGAGATTACAGGCCAAAATAACTAAGATTTAGCCACTAAAAAAGAGAAACAATAGTCATATCAACAAAAATAAAATTTTGATTAATTTTTGACTATTTTCAGCCAACATAGGCTATAAAATCATGCTCCAATGGAATAAAATCAATTAAAAAAATGATTTTAATGCTTCTTAGGCTTCTATAGAAGTGTTAACAGGCCAAAAATAGAGATCTGGCATTTAAAAATCAATTTCAAGTTGTAAAAACACTAAAAATAAAGTCGTATTGAATTTTACAATATTTAAGCCTTTAATAGACCAAAAAAAGGTGCCCAAGGTTGATTTTTCCTTGAAATTACTTCTAGTTGCTCAGATTTATAACCAAATGCTCCACAGACAAGAAAAATGCATAAATCATAAAATTTTAAAGGAGAGAGAAGCTCAAAAGACTCTTGTGAATGTGCTTTGAACAAAAATAAGCTTGAACACAACTCAACAAGCCTAATCTACAACCTTGTCACTTGATCAAACATTATTTAGCTCTGATACCATAATAATACATATAAAATAATGCATATGAGCAATGAATATAGCTATGAGATTAAAAACAAAGGCATTTATGAAACCAACATAAGATATATGTGGAAAAACCTCCAAAAGGTAAAAACCCCATAAAGATTATTCATATTATGAGAAACTAACAAGTACCCAATACAATCTTTCTTCCTCTCATTTCTCATTCAATCCTCACATAACTTGAAAATGTGTTCTCCACATTTCCTCATTTGTCTCAACTCTCCTTTTTTTATTTCATCTTACAATATAAACTCTTCATTAAATAGACAAGGTAATCTAACCATTATAATATAACCTTTTCCAACCACCACATTAATGGGTCTAACCTCTCCAAAGGTTATTTAATATATTTTATTAAAAATTTACACGAGGATAAACTCATGATAAATAATAAAAAAAATTATTATTTAGAAAATGTAATTTAATGTATTAAAGGTCCATAAATAACACCACTTAACCATTAATAGTTATACTATACATAAGGCTCAAAGTTCATAGAGAGAGTAGTATGGGGTAGAAAATTTCCTAAAAATAACCATATACACACAAGAGGACCAAGTGTAAAAAAAGAGGTAAAAGACACTATGGAAAAGGGTTTTATACCAAAATTATGTGTCTACATGCTACCCCTACTTTTATGTGCATATGTAAGTGAATGCATGTGTGTGTTAAAGTATAAAAATAAGAAATTAAACGCATATCTTGACTTACCTAAGGAAGGATGAATTAATTTAATGATGCTCTAAATAGGCTCAATCCACACAAATTGTTGTTTCTTGAAAAATATAACATATTTGAAAATAATGGAAAATTATGACAAGTAGTTAATGTCATCTTAATTTGAAATATAGTAAATTAAAAAATACAAAGTGAAAATGAAAATAGGAATGACTACACCTAATTTTACTTGAACCATGCTTCCACAAATTGATTAAAACTTTTCATACAAGCCCTAGACATAGCTAGCATTAGGGAGTTTTGACAACCCAATAAACTTCTTGATCAAATAAGTAGACAATGGACCATTTTTGGTGCTCTTAGTTTGTTCAGATTCACTCAAAATATTTTTATCACACTTGAAAATATTTTTCTCAATCTTGAAAATATTTGCCCAATCATGAAATTTCAAGATATATGTCATCCTTTTAAGATGATGAAATGAAAAACATGTGCCTATAATCACTCATCTCAAAATCAATAGTTAAAAACAACATGTAATATTATTTATAGCTAAAGCTTTAAAAATATTGAAAATTTGTAAAAATCACTTATATATAGCCATCGTAAAATATCATCATGTAAATATCAATAGCAAGATGTCCATCCTCGTATAAGGATGAGATAGATAGGGGAAGGATGGAGGGAAACATGCCCAAATGAATTATTTTCATGAATAATATGTGTATTGTATTAATACACTCGAGGAGATATGGAAGAGATTAATACCCACAAGTGGAAAATCGAGACAGGGATAAATAACATGCCCTTGATGTCACAAGTATGCCCCTAGTATGGCTACATAAATCAAATAGGAATTAAAAAAAATAGAATGCCCCCATATAAGCATTGTAAATACCATGGAAACATAGGCACCAAACATAATAATCTTAAAAATATTAATGTTATTGTAAATACCATGGATTAAAACATAATATATGCATGATATAAATCATGGGAAAAATCATAGAATATCACACAAATATGTAGCTATATAGGAAATAATCATGCAAGGACATATGAACTATAAGAAATAACAAATCAAGGATATTATATGGAAAATGACTAGATAAAACAATGGTAAATGGCATTCTCAAGCACACAACACATGCACTAAATCAGACACATATGCAATGTAACAATGTAACCAATGTAACAACCATATGTAATCACACACTGTAGATATACATTTGACATACAAGATGTAGGAAATATAAATATATGTATAACTAATTTTCATGGCTCAATATAATAAATGGAAATCAAAGAAGATATCGCCTTATAAAATTCATTGTATATATATTCCCTTTAAGTATATCATACCACCAATGTGATCATGCGCCCCAAGGTGTAGGTAGGAAAGTATCTACATAGCATCTAAAAGTATATGATCATATGAGACCTATCTATTATGAATCTGACCCACTCAAATAATATCATGATAAACATATGTGTAATATTTATATTAAAATTCTCTAGCATAGGCATATAGGCATGATATGTATCCATTGATAAAGCATTTTTTTTTATTTTTTAAATTTTTAATGTTTTTTCACTTTATACCTTTTTGACAAGAAGTAGTATAAAAAATAAGGCCAGGTGGTGCACACAAGAGTGAATCAAAACTCAATCAATAAATATAAAATTCAAGGGGTATCATTGAGAAATAACACAAATGGGTAGGTCAAGGTGCACAATTCAACAAAAAGAAGAGGAAGCTTCAAAATAACTCGCCCTCAAAAATCAATGCATGCTAATATGAAAGTTGTATAAAAAATAAGGCCAGGTGGTGCACACAAGAGTGAATCAAAACTCAATCAATAAATATAAAATTCAAGGGGTATCATTGAGAAATAACAAAAATGGGTAGGTCAAGGTGCACAATTCAACAAAAAGAAGAGAAAGCTTCAACATAACCCACCCTCAAAAATCAATGCATGCTAAAATAAAAGAAAACCAAATGGATAGAATAATGTCAATGCAAGAGAGGGTAAGTACAAAGGTGCCAAATCTATAAGATTGATGAATAATTCAATAAAATTTGAGGGATGAAAGAACATGAAAGGTATAACATATAGATGAAAATATTATATGTAAACTAAGAAAATTATAGTGCAATAATGATATATCAATGAAGTGAAATATATTGACTAGCATAGTTAAATGATGATCTCATCTATAATGTGATATTTTGGACTATCAGATTCAGATGTGTCACTCAAAGTACAAGAAAAGTAATCACAAGATGTGTAATAACTAAAATCATTATCCCAAGGAGATATATGTGGAAATTAGGCTTGAGGATCTGCATGAACCTTTTGATAAACATGCATGGGAATATGTCATGATAAAATAAATGATTACATGTGATCCATACCAAGAGGTTGTAAATCAATATTAGGAAATGGATGATTACAAACCATGGGACACAAAGGTGTAATTATCAAAATAAGAGCTCTAAGAGATCTTAAAATAGATGGTAGTGGTGTCATATACCAAAATGTAGTAAGAACCATAAGTGATGGTGGTGAAATAATAGAAAGTATCAAACAAGGTTGAATATTCCACTCCTTACAAAGAACACAAGATGATCACATGTGTCATACTTGAGGCTATTTAGGTAGCTCACAAGTTATGCCCTAAATGTTATGTACATCTTAATTATGCACAAATTTGATAAAATGGTATAGCATAAAATTAATTACTCTCATTTGATTGATCCATGGGCATCTAGTTAATAGATCGTATGACCATGTATCCATAATTATGTAAATCCAAACTAGAAGGGTTCTAGTACTGAGTGAAACTGGTAGTGTAATACCACCAAGGGGTATGTGTGAATTCCATCATAGCTGCAAAGTGTCATATTTGTTCTAACTAAATCTCATTTAGGGTAGCTTCAACTAGATAAAAATGACACAGTATTAATATTTTTGATAGAAACATTATCTATCATAATGTCGTGTGTGCTCAAAGGATGATACAACACAAAACCATGAATGTATAAAGGACCTTTATTTAATTCATTATTATGTATCTCATGTTTAATTGTAATGGAAGTCATTTTCTATTAAGAGATTGAAACCATGATAATTATGTTACCAATCCCATGATCACGGAATAATTGAATGATATATAGATGTCATCATATGCACATTGTATTGTTTTGTAGTATCATGATTTGGAAATGCATTGTTAACTATTTTCAACATTAGGCATTGCAACATAGTTGTTCAATGTATAATTATGGCCTTAAATTTGAATAATGTTTTTATAGATGAGATATTTAATCTTATGTCATAATCTTGAAACATCGAATAGTTAAATGTTTGGAAGCTCAATCAAAATCAAAATATAGGTTTGCATTATACACTTTAGGCAATGTTTGAGTAGTATCTAATTGATATGGGTCAAGTAAAGTTTGAATTGCATTTGAGTATGTGTTAAATCATTTTTTTCAATTGGGTCTGGTAGTCTTGTAAATTCTTGAGTCTTCCCATCAATAGGAAATATAATCCTATTGTTTGTCTCTAAGAGTAGGTTTATGGTTTTTGAATCATTATTATCTAGAAAATTATGCATTCCATTAGTATTATCTTTAAATGTTGTCTTTCCTTGATATTAGGATGTATTAGACATAGATTTGGTAGATAGATAATTTAACATATTTGAATCCATAAGTATATCCTCAATGTTATGTAGGACATGAAAAAGTTCATCAATATATTTATAAGTATTAAACATGACTTTGTCTGATTGGGTGGATGGTTGAGGTAGTTAACATGTTGGTGGAATCTAGCTTGATTTTGATAGAATAATGATACCTAAAGACTCAGTGGAGAGGTGGTGGAAAATTTGAATCTTTGATATGATTATTGGATTGATGATGGTGATTGACCTACAAGAAAGGAACTCATAGATGCACAAGATCTTGATCACAATTATAGATGGATCTCATCTCTCATCCCCTCTCGTCTTATAGGCACAAGCAAGAGGTGGAATTGAAGGCTCAACTGGGCTATCTACTTATAAATTATCTATATAAAGGCTCATAATAGGATTTAGACAAATTATATTTAGAAAATCAAATTGGGTGCTTTACATGCTTTTGGTTAAGGAGGTGCACCCTGATCATTGGTTATCATCCTGACTATCAATGGTTGAGGGTGAAGGTAAAAAGGTGGGTAAAAGATAGGTTAAGCTAGTTGGGTAAAATGACCATGGTTGGGCCTGATTAGCGATCAAAGGGGTGAAATTGGTATCAAGGGTGCCTTAGGTAGTCTAGGGGTGTTTTCAACATTTAGAATCATAGTGTGTGGATTTTTGGTGTCTAAATTTTGCCCTTTTTTGTTATATAGCTTAGAATAAATAAGATGTAAAACAAAAAATGGATTTCTAGTCAAAGGTATGGTTTCCATGAGTATGGGAGGAGGTATCCACCCTCAAACTAGGAGGTGATGAGGTAAAGTAGAATCAAGTGCATGTTTGACATGGTGGGTGAAGGTGATGATGATGGTAGATGTCATGGGCAACTAAAGTGTAAATATTCACACAAATTACAATAAAAGGAGTGATAGCCAAGATCACATAAAGACAAAGTTGCCATGGTTGATAATAATAAAGGTCAGTGCTAAGGGACAAGTGGCTAGTGTACCACATGATCATAATTAGGAATGGCAGTTGGGTAATCCTATTAGTCTCTTAGAAAAGGTTAGTGTTTTTGATAGGTATTTAAGGTAGGAAGTGCTCCTTTGGAAAACATAAATAGGTCAAGTGTCATGGGTATACAAGGTAGGAAGTACTCTCAAGAAGACACAAGTAGGTCAAGTAAGTATGAGGTGGTGTAGGTTCAAAAGAGTCAACATGGTAATGTTGTCATTGCAGTCAAAGGACTAGGCAAAAAGTGTCACAAAATGCATGATAGTTGGGCCAAAATGGGCCAATAACAAGGTGGTGAGGTGGTCAGGGTGGATGGAGAAGGTAGTCTTCATAGGTGAGTAAGAAATGGTTAGGTTTTGCTAAAAAGGGTTTGGCTAAGGTGTGAGTGTCAAAATGGTGCATCTTGATTGTTGATGGTCATGGTTCCCAAGGGTGACTATCGACATTCACCTTGACCATTGATAGTTAGGGTGGAAACCCTAAACTTTTATGGGGTAAAAGTGAAAATAGAATCACTTTTCATTCACTTTTCTTTTGCTTGTTTTGGCTATGTGCCCTAGTTTCTCAACATTTTGGTGTTTTGCTATGAGAGAGTTGACTGAGCATTTTGGCTAAGTTGGTAGTTGGTGATTAGTTGGAGGCACGTGCCTGAGGTGATTTTTTGGAACTAAGATGCAGGGTGGATGAGGGTATAGTTGAGCAGTAGGATGCAGGCTCCATCCATGATAGAGATCAAGGAATGATAGTTTCTGTTAAAATTCATAGGTTGGTTATATTTTGTAAATAGTTAAGGGGTTTTATTTGGGTGATTAGGTGAAAATTCCCTAAGTAGGGTTTGGGTAGGTTTTAGGTGAAAGTATGGGTGAAATAGGAAATTGGTAGGGGTGGGTAGGTAAAATGGGTTGGATAAGGGATTTAGGTAGTAAATTTGGTTATTTTACATGTATTTAGGGTGGTTTTAGGGGGTGACAAGGTTTGGGCATTACATCCATGGGACACCCATAGTGACCATCGATGGTTAGGTATGATCATTGATGTTTGACACCCTTAAAATAGAGCATGCATAATTGTCAGTGGTCATCAAGATCAACAATGGTTGATGAAGGTTAAAAAGGGGTTTTTGATAAGCATTTAAGGCAAATAGAATGTTGGCTTGGTAAGGATTGCATTATAGAAAGCAATTTAGTGGGCATGGGGTAGATGGATTAAGAGGAATAAGAGAATAGGCTAGGGATTTAAAATTATTTAAGGGGTGTGGGGTAGATAAAATGCAAAGTGTAGGTTAGGCTAGTGTAATTGTCAAGTCAGAATGACATGTTGACAAAGGGTTAAAGTGCTAAGTGTAAGCTAGGATAGGATGGTTAAAAATTCTTAGGTTGGGGTAGGCATTAGTTGGATAAGGTAGTGAGGTATTGGTTGGTTAAGCTAGGGTAGGAATCAATAAAGAGGTTTAGGTGCTTGTTAGGTATCAGTTTGATAGGCTAAGGTAGGTATCAAAACTTTTGGTAGGTGAGGGTTGTAAGAGGTAAGGTGGTGTAGGTAACAAATGTAGGTTAAAGTAGGATAGGTTGATTTAGGTTGGTGTAGGTTGGTAAAGACATTGATTTATAAATGAGCAATGTTAACATATACTAACCTTTATTTTTATAGGCATGAGAGTAGATCTAGATGAGGGATCGAGCCCATAGGGTCTTTGTAGATATTTAGTAGGGGTTGACCCTAACTGATTGGGCCCATATGGATGATTTGGGGTTGGGATATATGAGTCACTACTAGCATGTTCCTTGAGATGCATTTATGGTCATGCATAGGACCACTTAAATTCCACTATGTGGTGATCCAATCTACCATATTGAGTGTGAGGAGTGAGATGATCATGTTGAGCTCTTATATGGAAATGAGAGTGATCAGATTAGATGGCATGCTGGGGGATTTAGGTATACATCATTGTATCAAAGGGATCTAGTTGAGAGAAGACTCATGACCATGCTTATGATTGTTGTGACCTACTTTCAACTTCTTGACTTGAGCAATCAGAGATTTCCCTATATGTTAATGGGGGTTTTGGTGGAGTTACTACTAGATCAAAAAATATTTGGTTGGGTTCCTATCTTACTTATACAAATATACAAGGAGTTATGGGGGTTTAGGGCCCATTGGAAATATGGCATTAGTGTCATCTCAATCATGTATTATTAGGTCTATGATCATATTTGAGTGTTAAGACCAGTGGGATTACCATTGGTAGGGTACACATAGATAGAATTCCCCATCAAAATTATGTAGTGGAGGGATGACTTTGTTGCATCAGGTGTAGGGGGTAGTACCCATGATGTGGAGTGGTTTAGGGTTGCATTGGGTGCACTAATGATAGGAGATATTACTTGGAGGCCATACATCTAGTTTTTAGTATGGCCAAGTTATAGGAGATAGACACTCTCTCTTTAGATTTATAGATGGATACTTGGTAGGTTAGATGGAGAGGTGGAGATGATTCCATTTGATAGGGTATGCTGATAGTTTGGCCTGGTATAGAGTATCCTAGGCACATTCCCTAGATACTAGAGAGAGGATTTAGAGATCCTATTGCCAGTGCCATAGCCTATTCCTACATTATTAGATGGTGCATATGAGGAGCTACTAGTTAGGGCTCTGATAGATGATGCCAAGTTTTGTAGATGGGTATATGGCATGGTACCAACCCATATACACAACAATAAACATTGGTGGAGATTATGTAGGTGTGAGGCTGATGGCCATAGATCCAACTGGTCATGATGGATAAGCAAGGGAAACATTGGCCATTACATAAGGATAGGTATAGGTACTAGAGGGAAAAGTGGACACATTGCAAAGCCAAATTGTCACATTATAGGGTTAAGTTGTTACCTTGTAGGGTTAGCTTACTACTATCATAGGTAATAGGGATCAGGCCAGGACCTCTCTAGTCTTGGTGACTTAGGATAGGGACTCTCTGAGGTAGAGAAGAGGAGGAGCAGTAGTAAGATAGGCAATGCCACCTAGATTTAGCCCTACAACATGATACCTAGCTATAGTGGAGGAGCTATGGTACTGTGAGGTTATTATCCTGACATAGTGTCTGAATGAGCTTCTATAGGGTGAGTATAGTGCCAACTTGGTAGGTGGAGCCATTATAGTGACACTAGGGAAGTGGGAAATGTTTATATCTAGTTAGACAAGGATAGCTAGGGGATTAGTAGGCACAGCAGGTGGGTAGGCACCAAGATCTAGTGGTGTTCCAAGAAGAAGTGGTGTCCTTAGGGCATAGATAGAGCTAGATATGTGAATTTTGTATATCATTTTGATTCTAACCCATGAGTCAATGTGGTGAGATGTACATTTTTGAGAGTGTCTGTCTATCTACATGTATAAATAATTATGCTATGGTTATTTGACTTATGAGTTTATATATATGTGATCTTTGATTATGCTCATGCTCATGGTGTATGGTTTATGGTTTTATGTTGATGTTTAATGCCTATGATGTGATTTTTGGTATGGTTTTGGTGTTTATTAATTATGTTATCGATGCTAGACATTGATATAGGCTTAACTAGGCATGAGATGGTGTTTGACACATGGTTATGATTTATGACATGCTAAACCTTAATGTGTATATAATTCATTATTGTAGACTTTAAACATGTAGTGGGAAATGGTTGATTACTTAAAAACTCATGGATGTTATGACTTTGTTATGTTCATGCTTATGGTTATGGCTATTCTTGGTTGTTGGACGATAAAAAACATGAGGTATTTTAAGTAACAATACTAGATATGAGACTAAAAAATCTTATCAAGAGATAATCATCATCATAAAAATAAAACCTAGTCATGATAGGGTAAGAAGAGGGCACGATGCTTCTTCATTGACATGGACTAAAACAAAACTGAAGTTGTATTAACTCCATGAACATAAACCCTTTGAATGCTTTGCATGAGCATTCATTAGTTAGTTAAAAAAGGGGTCTTGGCCACATAATGTAAAGTAAACTCAAGAATCCCTTGCATTTAGTGTAAAAGATAAATGGGTGAAAATGCAACCTTGATACGGGACTAGCATGCCACTTCTATAGGTGCCCAAAGAACTAGAATAAATAAGCTTATGTCAAAATTATATAGATTGATCGATGCAGGAAATCTACTTGTGAAAGATGATTGTGGCATCCACCTTAGTGTGATACTTGAGAGTTGATTGTGGATTTCAAAATTAGTTTACTATTGCTATGATTTTGATAATGGGTCTTTTATTGATTATGTGAATCTAATCAATGTGGGAAGCTTCTAATAAATTGATATCCCTTGGATAAATGCTCACTCAGCCATCCTTTGAGGGAGGGGTATAAGTTTATGTGTTTTTCTTAATGTTTTATTTATATTTGTCCTTAAAGGGAGTAGTCCACCTTATGTTTTGTCAATTTCAAATATATTTTCAATAGTTGTCCTTTAAGGCAGTATTCCACCTTATGTTTTGGCAATTTAAAATAGATTTTCAATAGTTTTCCTTCAAAGAAGCAGTCTGTGAATGCTTGGGATGACCCATGATTGCTAGTGATAGAAAATTTATTATTTTGCTTTGATTTTGCTTGATATAGACTTGCTTAGGTCAGCTTAGTGTTTCACATTTATGAAGGTAAGACTAAAAACACAAGAAGGTGGATTACGTGTGAAGAGGTTTAGGTGACAATGATCATGAGAATCCATCTTGTGAAGGTGTGGAAAGTACCATGATAACCATGCCATAAGTAGAGCCATGATACCCATTATTTAAGATAAGGATATGTCAGTGACAGCTAATCACATGATTCTTTCTTAATTGGTTGCCCTTAAAATAGGGAGATGGAATGTGGGTGGATAACATGGGATGAGCTTAAGTTAAATAAAAGGTGAACGTGATCCTTTTTAATAAAATAATGGACATAGATGCGAAGCATTAATGGGCTCAAGTTATAGGTGGCCTTCTAGAGAAGAAAACCGATAAGCTCCTAATCCATACTTATGGGTTATGATATAAGGTCCAAGACAATTGAAAGCAAACTGGCCCCACTTGCTTTTCTCCATATTAGTGACATGTTGATTAACCTTTAGGATGAGGTATCTGCTATTGAATTCCTACACTTTAAGGTGTTTGTTATAGGCATATTTGATATGCTCTTAGTAGATATGGAGGTGGGTGAGGGCTACTAGATGACACTCATTGAGTAGTTCCATCTGGGATAAATGGTGTTGATGATAATTGCTCTCATAAACAAGCTCTTGCAAAGATATGCAAAGAGAGGGGATTTAGACTTCAAGAGGCAAGATGACCTCCACTCCAAACACAAGGGAAAATGGGGTGGCATCTCTAGGGGTTCTAATGCTATTATGATATGCCCATAAGGTGAAAGGGATGTGCAAATGACAATCTTGACCTAATTCAGTGACCATTTTAGTTAGCATGTTATTAAGGGTTTTGTTAGAGGATTCTATCTGTCCATTAGCTTGAGGGTGATAGGGTGAGGAAAAACGTGACTTTATGCTGAATGTATCATATATACCTTGGACTTGCTTATTTTAAAAGGATTTTCCATTGTCGATGATGATATTATGAGGAACACTGAAGCAAAAGATGATATGACGGTTGATAAAGCTGATAACATTTTCAGCCTTTATCGAAACAAGAGGAATAACCTCCACTCATTTGGTAAAATAATTGATTGTGGTAATGATCGAATGGTGTTGATATGAGGAATGGGGGTTAATTTCACTAATAAGGTCTAGACCCCATCATGAAAAGGGCCAAAAATTGGTAGAGATGCGAAGGTTATGACTCAATGCATGATGCAAATTGGCATGTTGTTGACACTTAACAAACTTTTTTACATAATCATAGCAGTCTTGGTTAATGGTAGGCCAATAATAGCCAAGATGGAAGATGCACTTAATTACAGTGAGGCCACTAAAATGAACCCCACAAATACCATCACACATTTACTTAATAGCATGAGAGGCTTCATGGCTATGTAGGTAATAAAAGAGGAGGCCATCAAAGTCATGTTTATAAATAATTCCTTCCATAATGGTATAGCATGATGTACTTTGAACAAATTCTCTTTGATCATTCTTAAAAATACCAAAAAGAACTATGCCAAGGTTAAAGTAGTCAAAGGTTTGATGATACCAAAGGTCAGGTTGGGTCTCCTCCACACTAAAAAAGGTGGGAGAATTTGGTTTGACATAGGATGGTTGGGTAAGTTGGTGGATAATGACAAATAGCTTAGAGTCCAAGGGTGAAAACAATATCTAAGAGGCAAAGGAAGCCATGGTTTTGGAAAACTTATTTGTAGATCATGGGGTTGACTGGATGCAATATGTAGACACCTAAATCTAGACATTGATAACCTCCATCTAGGATTTTGACCAATTTCCACTGAAGTGCACAATTTGGCCTAAAAATACTAAAACATGCTAAATGATGTGAAACTGACATATTCAATTGCTGATTTTGGCTAGAGTATCATTAAATGGGGTAATGCAATTTATGGGATAGTTAACTTTGATCAGATCATTTTGAGTCAAAATACTAATTTTGCACCTAGGTGCTCTGGATTGCTCTTTCCTATCAAATCTCTTACACAAGACACATGACTTTATTATTTTCTATTGGTAACATCCTAAATGGGATAACTGATCTAACACATCTGACATTGACTCCCAATTCTAATTTAATCAAATTTTGGACCAATAACAAGGCATTTTGATCAATTTGAGTAATTTGTGCACAAAGTGCTTAATCATGCTTAAGATATAGTTAAACCAAGTTAGATCCTAATTAATAATTCCATGGAAACTTGTTGAATACTTATTTTTAGAAAGGAATATTGAATATATGCATCATTAAGTGGCCTTATTTCTTGGGAAAGACATCCCTAGGCCATAAATGCCACAAATATTAGGATTCAAGCCTACCATGCCTCATCAAAGCCATCCATGCCTCTTAATTGTTCCTCTATCCCAAATATTGATGAGCCTATTTATTAATTTTAATTTCATAATTGGATTAATCCTTAGCCACACATCTCAATCTTGAGATAAATAGTTTGGGTTGATTCTACCTATTTGTAAAAATCTATAAATAGGAGGCCTTGTCACATGAATTTTAAGCTTGGATAATGAAAATTTGCCATGTCAAATTGACTTTAGAGCCTCATGCAAATTAGTGTTATAATCCCAAATTGTTGAGCCAAGCCAAGCCACAAGGTGCCAAGGAGAAGAGGAGATCGCCAAGCCTCCTTTGATGAAGACTTCATGAGCACAAAATGAGCAAGCCAATTGAAGAACACTCTTGGAGCATCAAGGAGGATAAGAAATGTGTGTTTCTTGTATTTTATTTGTGATTTGTTCATTTAATTTTCTTCACTAATCTCCCCTTTTGAGATAGGCTTAAGTTGTTAACAATTAGTGTGTTTTGTTTGATTTTAATTTCATTCACTAACACAATACTAATCTCCCCTTATTGCAATCTTATGTTCACAAATGAAATGCTTGGTAGGACTGAATAACTTCACAAAAATGATCACAAAGCTATTTCAAGCAACCTACTAATTATTTCCTTGTAGAATCTTGAAGAAGCCAAAAAGCGTGAAAATTTGAGTAAAAACACATTTTTCTAGAAGTCATGGGTTTATTCTGACATAGTCATGGTATTTTTACTCTGAGTCATGAGATTGTCCTAAAACTTGTGATATTGTGCTTAATTATTTTTCTTTCAAACTAATTTTGTGTTTCTGTGTCAGTTTAATAATACCACTACTATCTTAGTAGCGGGATTGTTCTATAACTCATGAGGTTGCCAAAACAAGTCGTGGTATTTTCTAACCACTAACAGGTTAAGATAAAATACCACTACTTTTAAAGTGGTGGTATTGTCCTACAACTCACAAAATTGTCACTGTGAGTCATGGTATTGTAGTGTGCAGAACATGCCATTTTTCAGAGCTTCATTTAGGATCATCCAAACTCCATTTTTGATGATTTTTTTTAAACCATGTATTTTTTCTTGAATTTCATAATATATCATTAGTTTATCTTGGAGTTATATATTTTTTTCATAAAACCTCATTTTATCCCAATTAGTGGGATTATGACCCTAAGTAACGGGATTGTTGTTTGCAATACCACAACTCTTAAAGTTGAAGGATCATTTTGCAACTATGGGATCATCAAACATAGTCATGGTATTATGACAAACCATTAGTGGTTGGTTACAATACCACAACTCTTAAAGTTGTGGGATTGTCCTACAACTTGCGATATTTCTCTATGGAGTAGCAAGATTGCACTGTGCAAAAAACTTGAGACTTCATTTTTCAAAGTTCATTGTTTCAAATTGAATTTAGCTTCAAGATTGAGAGGCATACTAAATTTTTCAATGCAGGACCAGCTTGGAAAATTTCTAGAACATGTTTAGAACATCTTTTTCATGCTTTAAAATCAACTAGGAACATTATTTTGGTGCTTAATATAACATTTAAGTGTTTAAGTAAGTGTTTTTGAGCATTAGTTTTCAAAGTTCACAATTTTAAGACCAAGGGGTCAAAAGAACACCACCACACCTTTCAATTTGGGGCTTAAAAATGAACTCATCTTTCAAATATTTTGTGTTCACTACTTATTTTAATTAGCACTTTATTTTCAAAAAATACAAGGATGGTGCATGTATGCTCTTCCATTTGTCCCATTTAGGGAACCCTTGGAATCAAAAGTGTTTTCCTTATTTTTAAATTGCCTAGTCCAAGGCATAGAAAGAACTTCATCTAAATCACTCCCTAAAAACTAACAAAATTATTAGGTGACCTTGACAATGACCCTAAAGTCTTTTTATTTTATGCTTTCTTTATTTCATGTAAACTTGGCTTGTGAGGGGGACATCATTACCTCCCACGAGTTCTATAGGGAAGCTTTGACTTGGGGTTTCACCTCCTAGCACTGACTTCATTTGGCTCCATATTGGAGTTGTACATAGGACATAGTAGCACTTTAGACATCACACTACACTAAGTGAACAATAGGATGTAGTGATTACAAAAAGGACTAGACCTTTTTGCAAGAAGCCAAGTGATATGGACCCAAAATTTATGATTTTCTTTTATATTTTTTGATGTGAATGCCATAGTGCAATTGATTCCCCTAGAACATTAAAAAACTTGTAGATCTTAGACAAATCCCCACTTGTCATAGAAGTATTGTTGGTACAAGGTGCACCTCAAGCTCCATGTTGTAGTAATGTTATTTGATAGAAGGAGGGTGTAAAAAACCTACCATATAATATGCATTTACTTTTGGATTAACACTTAAAATCTTCTCAAATGATGTATATTGATGGATTCCAATAATACCAAGCAACCTTCTCAGTTTAGGATCTAAGAGTGATTAATTAGTTGGTTTTCTCCTAGATTAAAGTCTTATTTAGAGTCAAAACTTGGTGTAAACAAATGATACAAACTAAAACACATGGTCCTCATTTTACTTTGAACAAAGAGAAGTTCTGATACCCATGTGAAATCATCAATTTGTCTTGTTCAAAATTCATCAAAACTTGGAGTCATATCATCCACTTTGGTGTAGTTATGCTGCCCAATTGAGTCTAGATCTTTTCCAAAGTTGTTTAAGTCTTTCATTTATAATATATATTCAAAATTTCACCTTTATAAGTTCATAAGGTTGATGTGTTAAGTGGGTTCACCATTTTCACTAAACTTGAGGGAACTTAGGTTCAATTTCCAATTTGGGTTGAAGGCCACTTAAGACTCATGATCATTATCACCACTTGATAGACTTAAGTCATTTTGTGCTAAACACTTGCACTTTGAGTCTATGCACCACAAAATTTTGAGTCAAGAAAGGTAGTGTTATGATTTCAAATTTGTGAAAAATTATCTTTGCCTTAGAGATATTTTGAAACAAGCATTTTGTCACATCTTTTGGGTAGTCTAATGTTGTTACGCTACCCAAAACATTTTAGATATTATTTCATAGGCCCTCTTGTATAGAGTTTAATTGTTCCTACATTTTCAAACCAATCCGAGTGTATCTTTGTGAACTTTTCTCTAGCATAGTTACGTCATTCACTTTTGTCTAGCTTATTTGTCAAAGGAACCAAGTTTCATACCATTATTTGTGAGAAAACAAACTATCTCTAAAGTGCCTTTTGTTTCATACCTTATACCTATTTGATCGAGTCCATGTCTAAGAATCAAATGCCCAGTGTTTGTTAGAAGTGTCTCAAATCTATTAAATTAAAATTTTCATCTATTTCAAAGTCTAGCTTTTGATGTTATTTGGCCAAGAGTCCTAGTGTAGGCCTTGTTTGAGCCTAGCTTTTGATGTCGCATTTTGGCCAAAAGACCTAGCAAATTTTAATTTTTTAGATTAGACTAATTTGAAACACTTCAACCTTAGCATTTGGCATTTTGATTTTTATTTCATTTAATTAATTTTTTTGTGTAATACATGTAACGTTAGACACTTAACATTAGCTTGTGTTATCACAAATCTTTGCATAAACCTTTTTGATCTTTTTCACGAATCTAGACCAAGTTTGAACATCAAATTTTAGACATTGTATTTTTAGAGTTTGTAGAACTCTTTAACCTTTTATTGTAAAAACATTTACTATAGATCCCAACATGTATTCCTACACTCATAATGGACTCATGTACAATTTAAGGATTAGTAATGTGGTTGCATAGGAAGAAATGGTGTAAGCCCCCTACACAGATAATATTGCTTATAAGATGGATCCATATCCCTCTTATAATACTCAGTTAGGGGCATAAAGCCAAGATCCATTAGCTAACTATTTGGTTAATATGCCACATTATTCAGAACAAGACCAAGAACAAACTGCACAATACCTAGCTACAATACCCATAGCTGACAAACTAGTTCTACAATAGTCATGCTCTACTAATACACCTTCCATATATGATCCATTTTTATTTGATCATCATTTATTAGAGAATAAAGACGAGATTTTGGTTAGATCCATAGAGGTAGGGGCCAAGTTTCCAGCAAACTTCTCCCATGAGAATTTACCAAGCCTAGTAATAATTCCCCACAACATAATTTCTGATCAACATGCTTCTTCCAACAATCCTTTGGCTCTAGTCCAAACAACATATCAGGACCCTAATATGCCTAATAGAGGAAATAACCTCATGGAAGACCACTTTAACCAAATGCAGATGGCATATCAAACCTACCTAAATCTAGCATGTAATTTCAATAAAATGACCATGATGAGACCTCTAATGACTTAGTTCTTTTAACAAGATTTTTGATAGAGTTAATTGGTCAAGACAATTAGAGTTTAGACCCATTTGTGCAAAACACTTTGGTAGATAACTTGTTGCATATGCCCATTATTGAAGAAGTGTCTTCTATTTCTATGTAAAATAATGAGAAAAATGTAGTGGATAATGTGCAAGCAACGTCCAATACAAATCAAAGTGGTACTAATACACAAAAAACTAGTCAACAACATGTGCTTATAGTTAATACCATGAGTGGACCATCATACCATGATTAGGATTTTCTACATCTCAACCTCAACCAGTTGCTTCATCAACCATGCAACCAATAAGATTAGGTAATCAAACAACACCCAATGTCATGCCTCAACAATAGAATGTGATGAATCCTACTCCTATTCAACAAGGGATGATTAGTATTCCACAAGAGTAGGCACAATCTAGTGTACCAACACAATAGAGGCCAAATGTATTACCACCTCAACAAGGGGAAACTAATAATCCACCTTGTTAGGTAGTGACAAACATACCTCCTCAATCACAAACTAGTATACCAATCCAAAACCAAATGATTATTAGCCAATAATGTGTAAATATTGGTTAAAAATAGATGATGAATCCCCAATGTGCATCCACTTCCCAGTAGGGATTTTTGAAACAAGGAGGCTCTCATATTTCTCAAGTACCTATTAGACAATAATTTATTCAAAATGTGCCACAAGTTTAGAGACAAGGTCCTTTTTCACAAGTTCCCACTCAACAACAAGGTTTGATTAGCTAGCAACACCTCCCTTTTCAACCACAAAAAGCATAGTATATCTATATCCCTCCATCCCAACCACACAATCCTCTAAGTAAAACCTTTATAACCAACCCAAACTAGAATATCACACAACCAAATGTATAATTTCAAGTACATCCTAATCTATGTATACATATTCTTGGTCCATTTCCCAACCAAACCAACATACCCCAATAGATCTCTCCATCATACCCTAGTCCAAGCGTCCCACTTGTGACCTCCTAACCATCTACCCAAACCAATGTTCTCCCTCAAACTAATGTTCCTTCTAGTTTTTTATCCCAAGAATTATAACAAATGAAGGATTTAATTGCTACCATTTAGATTGGCAAACAGACTAAAATTTTTAAGTTGGATAATGTGTGTTTTTATCCATTCAACATGGATTACTTACAGATACCATTTCCTCTAGGATACAAACCACCAAAACTCAATAAATACAAAGGGAAAGGTGACCCTAAGGCCCATTTAATCAAGTTCTTTGTTTCATGCTAACCAGTGTCATATAGTGATATATACCTTTTGTTATTATTTTCAATAAGCTTGGTTGGAAAAGCCTTGGAGTGGTTCTTAGAGTTACCCAAGAATTTAGTAACAGATTTTGATGATCTTTTTGATAAGTTTGTGCAATAATTTTCCTATAATGTCATACATGAGATTTCATTGGTTGAATTGACACAATCAAAACAAAAAGTTGGTGAGATTTTTGCAAGTTATCTATAATGATAGAGAACCCTTGCACACTAATTCACCCATAGTTTACTAGATAAATAATTAGCCATTGTGTTTACTAAAAAATTGCATAGTGAGATAGCTTATCATCTAGAACTACAATGTGCACATACTTTCAAGGAGATCATTAACAAAGGCTTGTTGATTGAGAAAGCTCTTATTAATAAAGGGATCATAAAGCTTAATTAAACTAATAAAAATCAAGGTACCAATTAGAGAAGTGTCCAAAACCAACATCCAATCTAAGTGCAAGCATCACAACCAGCACATGCCAATAACCAAGATAGACCAAAGCAATTCAACCATAATAAGAATTTTGTGGGAAATAGAGTAACTAAGTTGCATCATGTCCAAATAGTGAAAACATCACCTGCACCACATTTTTATCTTAATCCTACCCAAAAACCTCTCCAACCAATGCCAAAAGCATAACAACCAAGACCTGTGCAACAAATACAACAACCTTTACCATTGTAAACCCCACCTTCAAGGAGAATTATGCCTATGTGTCATGTTATAGTGACTTGGGAGAGCTTATTGAGTCTATATTTCAAAAACTTGTCATTTCTAATCTAATTATTTGGCCTATACCAAAGCATTATCCACAATACATTCCTTATCCTAATTGGTACCATGAAAATGAATTTTGTGAATATCATCAGGTCAATGGGCATAATCTATGAAGATGTGTTCAAATCAAGCATTTGATTGAGAATATGCTGGAGAATGGGGAGATAACATTGGATAATGGTGCTAACACCTCTAATCAAACTCTTGGAATTTATCAAAACCCTTTCCCCAACATAACACATAACAAAAACATAACAATCAACAATAACAACAACATTGGTTGATACAACAACAAAATTAATAGTATCAAAATCAAAGGCCAAACTAGCAAAATTAGTAGAATCAATAGTATAACCCACAACATTAGAACAATGGACAAAACCAAGGTTAGAATGGTAACAACCAACAAATATACCATGTAATTACACATGACTACAATAGGGTTGTAAGTCATAATGTAGGGGGTAGAATTAATACCATCTCCATTAATCTTAGACCAAGCACTAAACAATCTAGACCATTGCTAAACAATACCACTCAACCAAATTACATGTATAATCCTTCTTTGACCTGAGACCACACATAGATGAACTAGTAAATTAGGATTTCCACTTTGGCCCTTATACTGATAACTCACCCTTGCCACGTGACCACATACAAGTGCACCGACAATTGAGACTTGTTCTATCTAGTCCCACACCATTCCCAACATTTGTTATTAGTTATGGTTTAGCATCTAATTTTGATTATTTAATCACAACTCAGAGGTAAAAGATTACTATCCTAGGACCATAACCATCTATCACTTTGCCTATTATCCAACCAACCATTCAACTCAGAATAAACAATTCACCATTGACCAAGATAAGAAGTTTGATATTATGGAATAATTGTAGAAGATACCAGCACAAATTTTTATTTTAGATTTGATATGAACATCAACAATCCACAAAAACATTTTGAATGATTTTTTAACCCAATCCACTATTACCAGTGGCATACCCCCTGATAAATTATAAGCTTTGGTTAGACACCTAGCTCTGGCCCAACAAGTCACATTTAACCAAAGTGATATGTCTTCCCTTAGTCTGCTCCATAATAATCCATTATACATAGAAGTTTATATAAAACACATAAATTGAAATGTGTCCTTTTAGATACTAGATCAGGCCTCAACATAGTGTCTATAAAGCTCATCAAGCTTCTTGGGTACACAATGGTAGATCTTTAGACAAAAATAATAACTATCAAATCCTATGATAATTAAGAAAGAGAATCACAAGGCACCATTAGCTTATCAGTTATCATTGGGCCTTTGACCCATGATACACTTTGCCATGTGATTGATCTTTAGTTGTCATATAATATGATTTTAGGTAGGCCTTGGTTACATGAGATTCATGTAGTCCCATCAATAATGTCCCATTGTATCAAGTTCTCCCACTCAGGGATGGAAGTGAATATTCTAAGATATTTACACCCATATGAACACTGTAAACATATTGAGGTTGAGTTTCAAAGCTATAATTACCAATACAACATGAAACCAAGTTCCAAGAAGGATAAAGGAAAGGCCATACTTATTGATCCTCTACAAGATAATTGCATAGATCTTAATACCTCAGATTCCCTTTCTCACATACTGCCTCTTGAATCTTCTAATCATTTCACCATTTATATAATGGCCCATGAGAGTATGTGATGCAGGATACCTTCCATATTTCCAATCTTCCTCATAATACAATACCTTTGGATGACCTAAAATTACCCCACATATGCATTTCCAACAAAAGAATAAAGATAAGGGACATGTCATGTTTGTACCAACATCTAGCCTAGAACTAGACCCTCTTAAAGGGGATGAATCATGGTTGTACAATGACAACCAAGATGATTGTTATAAAAGTGAAAAGTATCCTATTCCCAATAGGATCATGGAGCATCAATATTATGAAGGAAGAGGCCTCAAACCGAATCAACAAGGAACCATTGAGCCAATTTCCATGACTAATTATAAAAGACCTTATGGACTTGGATTTAAACCACCTTGGGGTGACCCCACATATCTTATTCAAGTTTCATCACTGGTGGCTAGTGATGATGATGCTGACAACAAAGTAGAGTCTGATTATAGCCTCACCTTTGATGACCTAGTTAAGACTAACCTGTTTGAAAACAATGCCATATGTTCTCTTACCCTAGTCATTCATCACAACCCATTTCTATTATACTATCCCCAACTAATAGATTAAGACCAACAAGAATCCAATTTACCAATTGATGAGTTTAAAAATGATGAAGCATTTTATGATTTTCTAGGCCTTAGAGACAATATTCCATTAGGAGATCATAAATCAGGATTCTTAATTACATTAGATCATGAATCCTATTTTAGAGACTGGGTGAACAACCTTACCCAAAAACAAATAAGTAAAACATTGAGGTCCCAAAGTGGAATTTTATTTGAGGCACTTTTTGACTAGGGAAAAAGTAAAGATAAATGCCATTCTAGTGGTGAAAACTTGTTTTAGGTGCCATTAGATAGGGGTGTTCATTCTTCTTTGAATTTAGATTAGGAGACAACCAACGATGAACTTGCCTATGGATCTAAGTTTAGTTTTACATAAAAATAAGTATTTGATCAAATTATTCAATAATTTTCAACTATTTTTATCACATGGCTAAATATCCCATTGAGGGACTCATATTCATCATGCCTAGGAGATGTTGAAGAGCAAGTCCTAATAGAGGACCTTGATATAGTCCAACAGTTCAAGTCTTTGCCTACTATCCTAGAAGATGGTTTGACCCTTCTAGTTGAAGATACAATAGAGTTAAACATCAAGACTCCATCAGACTTGAAATGGATAAAAATAGGCATGTCCCTCACTGAGGAGGAATTTGAAGTCTTTACAGCTCTATTGAGAGAATTTGCAGATATCTTTGCATGGGCTTATTCTGACATGCCAAGTTTGGACCCTGCCTTGGTTCTACACCACCTTATGGTTAATCCTGATGCCAAACTATTGAAACAAAAGCTACGTAAGATGCATCCTCACATTGTTTTCGTGGTAAAGAAAGAGTGTGAAAAACTCTTAGAAGTAGGATGTATCCAGTCCATTGACTACTTAAAATGGATATCTAAGGTTGTACCTATTAGCAAAAAACCTAAAAGAATCAAAATATGTACTGATTTTTGAGACATAAACAAAGCTTGTCCTAAGGATGACTTTTCATTTCCTAATATTAACATGATCATCTAATCTACAGTGGGTTATTAAATGCTTTCACTCATGGATGGATTTTTAGGATACAACCAGATCAAAATAACACAAAATGACCAACATAAAATAGTTTTCACCACTCCATGGGGAACATGTTGTTATCAGGTAATACCATTTGGTTTTAAGAATGATAGAGCTACATATCAAAGGGCCATTTTTATCATATTACATGATATGATGCATGATATTGTTGAAGACTATGTCGATGACATATTAGGAAAATCCAAGACCAAGCCTGACCATCCAACAGTACTACATAGGATATTTGAAAGAGTGTAAGAGTAAAAAGTTAGAATCAATCTAAATAAAAAAAAAATTTGGAGTAACCTCAAGAAAATTACTTGGCTTCATCATGTCTCATAGAGGCATTGAAGTCAATCTAGCCAAAGTCCATGCTATAATCGAGATGCCACCACCAACCAATTTGAAGCAACTTCATAGTTTTTAGGGTAAGATCCAATCAATCTAATGATTTATATCTCAGTTATTATACAAGTGTCATTAATTTACACATATTATAATGGAGTTGTATTTCACTAGGATGATCACTATCAAATAGATTTTTAACAACTCAAGGACTATCTAGTTAATCCACCCATTTTATTACCTCTTATGCTAGGAAAGCCATTCTTGTTGTATCTATCAGCTACTAATAATGCCTTGGGGGCACTTTTGGCTCAACATGATAACAATGGAAAAGACCATGTAGTATACGACTTAAGCCATACCTTGGTCACATATGAATACAACTATGCACCTATTGAAAGAGCTTTTCTAGCCATGGTCTCCACAGCTCAAAAACTGTGCCATTACATGTTGAACAATAAGACCATGGTTATTTCAAAAGTAGATCCACTCAAGTATCTACTATCTAAAATATCTTTGCAAGGTATAATGGCCAAATGGATTATGCTTCTTACTGAGTTTGACATAGAATATGTCAATAAAAAGGTAATCAAGGGATAGGTCCTTACAGATCAACTTACTGAAGCACCCCTTGTAGACATAAATCCACTCAAATTTTATTTTCGTAATGAATCCATAATTACCATCATTGACACACCTCTTGAGGAGAAACACTGGAAGATGTATTTTGATGGCTCATTTACTACACATGGATCAAGGGTAAGCCTCTTATTTATTATACCATAGGAGGATATAAACCCTAAATCATTTAAAATTAGTTTTATTTGTATAAATTACATGGTTTAGTATGAAGCACTTGTCACAAGACTTTGATAGGTAGTACACTATAAAATATCTCATCTCCAACTTTATGTTGATTCTCAGTTAATCATCAATCAGGTCACAGACCATTTCCAAACCTAAGATGACAAGCTAGTTCCATGTAAGGCAATGGTCGATACCCTAAAGCAGCAAATTACAAATATCTAATTTGAGTATATACCAAGGGATATTAATAGAACTATAGATGCCATGTCTACTATTGGATCTCTAATTTGACAAATAGACAAAGCTAGAGAGTATCAGTTCCTCATCAAGAATTTTGTCACATCAAATCATGACCCTTCAGTTGTGGCAATGATTTGTGATATTGTTGGTCTTAATTCTATTTGGCACTCAGACCTTTACAAATACGTTCATGACCAAGTTCTACCACCTAACCTATCTCAAAAATAAATAAAAGCCTTTATCCATCACTCCAATCATTATACTCTACTTGGATCCACCCTTTATTGCCACATTTTTTACGGAACTCTGCTTCATTATTTAACTTTGGCAGAGTCTACACAAGCGTTAAGAGAAGTTCATGAAGGGATATGTGGAACTCATTCTAGTGGGGTAATTCTATCTAAAAATATCTTATGTACTGGTTATTATTGGCCCATGATGGATGCAGATGTAATTGTATATGTAAAGAAGTGTGGCAAATATCAATGACATGCTAATCTAATTCATGCCCCAACCCAAACTCTAAAATCAATGTTGAAACCATGGCCATTTTCTACATGGTAACTCGACCTCATTGGGAAAATCAACTCCACTTCATCTGATAGCCATAAACATATCCTTACCACCACCAAGTATTTCACTAAGTGGGTTGAAGCTATACCCCTCACATGACTGGAAAGTAAATTTCTAAGTTCATCTTCAACCATCTCATTTACTTCTATGGTATCCCCTCTAACATTATATATAATAATGAAGGATCATTCAAGAACAAGGATGTTGACAAGAAATGTATCAAATATAACATCACACAACATTTTTCTATAGCATATTACCTTCAAGGTAATGGCTAGGCTAAATAATCAAATAAAACCATTGTCAATATTCTCAAAAAGATTGTCAATAATGTTGGTCATGATTGGCACCTTTAGATATTCCCTACCCTTTGTGCATATCATCCCAATCACCATAATCCCATAAGATCCACTCCATATTCACTTATTTATGGTACTAAAGCCATCCTTCCCATTGAGGTTGAGTTACCTTCACTATGCATATCTTTCAAGCATGCCCTAAATGATCATGACTATTGAGCATCCTACCTACAAGAGCTAGACCTACTTGATGAAAAATGCATAGCTACACTCAACAATCTTCATGTATATCATAATTGACTCAAAGGCCACTACAATCGGCATGTCAAGTATAGAACATTTGAACTTGGTGATCTTGTCCTTAAAGAAAACCAAAAGAATACCATGGTTGAGAAGAAGCATAAAGGTAAATTTAAACCAAATTGGATAGGGCCTTTCATTATTATTGTAGATTATGGATCAAGAGCATATAGGCTTGCCACACTAGATGGAAATAAACTTCCTGAGTCGATGAATATTATTCACCTTAAGTGATATTATGCTTAAGTGCTAGGGTGTATTGTTTATAAGGACCATTTCATGTTGTACCATTTTGTCCCTATTCTTCTTTGTATGAATATCATGCTTATCATTCCTTGTAGCCCATTCCATCTACTTTACCATCCTATTCTATCAACCAAACATGTTATAAAGCCTAGCTTATTTGACCTTGGTTTTTTCCATTCATTACACATTTTTATCATCGAGAAATATAATCATTTTCATCAATTGTTTCAAGTACTTCCAATAGAGATCATATTTTGGAGCATTATGATAGAAGTTTTAGTAGTTGCATCCTTCATTTGTTATTTCTTTCTTATCATCAATCTTGATACTAATTATAACCACATTTAGGCAAATTACTACCATTTATCTATACCTTTTCATCCTAATTATAACCACCTATGGGTAAACTAGGGGCAACACTTGTTTATTGAGCTTTGGTGTACCAACTTGTCACATTTTATGACATATTATTCCTTTTTACCAACTGTGCCTATTTTGTTTGAATTGATTGTTACACTAGTCAAATTCCTCTATTGTAGGATAGAACTACAGTGACTTGACGTCCTACTCTGAGACTATGTAGGTAGTGCTCAATACTTGTTAAGGTCAGCTCAGTCACCCTTTTCACCATGCTCTCATTATTTTTTGAGAACCATAAATTTGAACACTCTCACCATTTTGTGAGTAACCTAAGTTTAAATGCTCTCACCATTTTATGAGAAACTTAAGTTTGAACACTCTCATCATTTTATGAGTAACCTAAGTTTGAATGATCTCACCATTTTGTGAGCAACCTAGATTTGAACACTCTCACCATTTTGTGAGTTTGAACCATTTAGTGTCTCATCATTCTTGATCGAGTTGAGATACTTCAAAAAATTCCAAAAACATTTGTAAAATCGTTAGAAAATTTAAAAAACATTGACCATTTCTTTGCCTTAAGGATTTTGGAAACCCTTACTAAGTGGCAAGAAAACCACTTATCACTTAGTTTCCCCATCCTTTTTTGCCTTTTCTCTCATGCACTTACCATTTTTCAGGACCATTCCTATTATTCTATCACATCCATTCTATTTATTATCATCAATTATCACATTCTTCCCATTCCCTGGGAAAACTACGTTTGGCCTAAAAAAAATTATTGGATATTATATCCATGAAATTATGTAGGTAGTGTCCACTTGCATAGTATAGATGGAGACAACTTGGCCACCCCCTTCCTTTTATTTTATTCCCCTATTTTGTTTGTTTATTAATTTGTCACCTATTTTTCTAGGGGCAATGTTTGTATGGTTTCTATTACATTATTTGTTTATTTGTTTATGCTTATTTCATTTATTTGTCTACCTATTTATTTATTTTTAGCATTTCTACCTTGATTTAATTTATGTGTGTTTATTGGGTGATTACTTTCCCACACTTATACTCAAATCCATCCATATTCATATGTTTACATTGTCATCATGGTTTCTATCATTGGTGCATTGTTTTCTATTTGAGTTTGGATTTCGAGAGTCAATACTTATGCATATTTCAGCCAAGTCCTCATGATGTTATACCATGATGCCTACTGACACATGATAAAACAAACCTTATCTTTAATAAGTCTATTCAACAATGGCAGTATCAAAATTTCTTTGGCATTGACATCCTGATTTAATCCCAATCATATCCCCAATAGAGTAATCAACCATGAAAGAATTTCAACCATTATTAGTTTAGATGAGCATCTCCCTACTATTAGGTTGTTTTAATTCATCATTACCCTCTATGATTTAGTTACCATCATCAATCATCTGATCAATCATGTTTTCCATAATCAGGGTCTAATGATTATAACCACCTATGGATAAATCATTGCACACTATCCCACCTATATTTCTCAATAATTATAACCACCTTTGGGAAAATCATTATGTTGTCACCCCTTTACTTTTTATACCCATATAGGGGCATGTTATTATCTTATTTATCTACCCTAACTGGTTAGCTCCATCTTCTCAATGATTATAACTATCTTTGGGTAAATCATTATGTTATCATACCACGTTGCCACTATCAGGGTATAATGCTTATAACCACCTTTGGGCAAACCATTATACACTATCCCACTTGCATTCTCAGTGATTTTGACTTTTTTTTCAATATCATTATGTTCTCTTCCCATCATTTTCATTTTCTTTGGTCTCCTCATCTCCATTCTTTCTTTAAAGGTACCGCTTGTCAACCTTTCTTTGTGCCAACCATTCCCTCGAGGGGGCATCATATAGTTATTTTATCATCATTGTAGTTGTAGGCATACAAGAACTTTTCATTATTTGAGAAGACATTACTATGATTATATCTTTTAATGCCTTTCCAAATATGATCAAATTATAGACACCTAAATTTGGCCATCGATAACCTCCAACTAGGCTTTTGACCAATTTCCATAGAAGTGCACAATTTGGTCTAAAAACACTAAAACACACTAAATGATGTGAAATTGGCATAATCAAGTGATAATTTTGGATAGAGTATCATTAAATGGGGAAATGCAATTTATGGGCCAGTTAACTTTGATCAGATCATTCTGAGTCAAAATGCCAATTTGGCACCTGGGTGCTCTAGGCTGCTCTTTCCTATCAAATCTCTTGTACAAGACACGTGCCTTTATTATTTTTTGTTGGTAACATCCTAAATGGGATAATGGATCCAATGCATTTTACATTAACTTCTAATTCCAATCCAGTTGAATTTTGGACCAATAACAAGGCATTCTAATCAATTTGAGTAATTTGTGCATAAAGTGCTTAATCATGCTTAAGAGTTAGTTAAACCAAGTTAGAGCCTAATTAATATTTCCATGGAAACTTGTTGAATACTTTTTTTTAGAAATGAATATTGAATATATGTATCATCAAGTGACCTTATTTCTTATGAAAGACATCCTTAGGCCATAAATGCCACAAATATTAGGATTCAAGCCTCCCATGCCTCATCAAAGCCCTCCATGCCTTTTAATTGCTCCTCTATCCCAAATATTGATGAGCCTATTTATCAATTTTAATTGCATAATTATATTAATCCTTAACCACACATCTTAATCTTGAGATAGATGGTTTAGGTTGATTCTACCCATTTTTAAAAATCTATAAATAAGAGGCTTTGCCACATGAATTTTAAGCTTGGATAATGCAAAGTTACCATGCCAAATTGACTTTAGAGCCTCATGAAAATTAGTGTTATAATTCCAAATTATTGATCCAAGCCAAGCCACAAGCCACAAGGTGCCAAGGAGAAGAGGAGATAGCCAAGCCTCCGATGAAGACTTCATGAGCATAAACTAAGAAAGCCAATAGAAGTATACTCTTAGAGCATCAAGAAAGGTAAGGAATGTATGTTTCTTGCATTTTATTTGTGATTTTTTCATTTTTTTTCTTCACTAAGCTTCCCCTTTGAGATTGGCTTAAGGTGTTAGCATTTATTGTGTTTTATTTTATTTTGATTTCATTCACTAACACAATACTAATCTCCCCTTATTGAAATCCTATGTTCACACAATAGTGCTCAAATGATGTTAAGAATTTGTCAACTAGTTACTTGTACTATTATACAACATCATTCTTACACTGGTAAGAGCCATTTATATGATTGACCACAAGTGTAGAGTCACCAAAGATATTGATCATTTTGACTCCAAGGGATAAGGCAATCTGAAGGCCTATCACTAGGGATTCATACTCAACCATGTTATTGGTACACTCAAAATCAAGCTTGAATGATAAAGGAAGATGTTCACCATCAAAGGGGATAAGGATGATACCTACTTCCCCACCATGTTGGCACTTTGACCCATAAAATAACATGGTGACTTGATATGTAAAATCATCTTGAGAGAGGGTCACGATGGACTTATCTAAGAACTTAAGAGGAGGTTGGTTGCCTACTAAAGGTGCTTTAGCTAATTGGTCAGTGATGACTTGCCCTTTGATTGAATTTTACTGAAGGAACTCAAGGTCAAACTTTGCTAAGAGCATAAACCACTTGGCCATATGATAGTTTTGGTATGGTTTGGAATGCATGTACTTGAGTGGGTCGGTGTTGGTTATGACATAAGTTTTATGATTAAGAAGGTAGTGGAAGAGTTTGGTACCCACAAAGACTAAAGCTAAGCAAATATTTTTGGTATGGGTATATTGGGTATCATATTCTATTAGCATGTGACTAATGTAATATATGGCTTGGTCTCTATGTTGTTCATCTCGATGAGCTAGCATTGCCCCTAGGGAATGGTCAGTGGCAGAGATATATAGGTAGAAAGGTTAGTCATCCTTCGGAGGGGTAAGGACAAGTGGTGACAAAAGGTATTTTTTATGTGAAACAAAATCCTTTTGATAGTAATTATTCTACTTGAAAGACACATCCTTATTTATGAAGTGGTAGAATGGTTGGCACCAATCTAAAAATTAGGAGATAAAATAATGAATAAATTACAGTTTCCCCTGTAAGTAGTGAAGCTGCTTAAAGTTAGTTGGGGGAAGCATGTCTAGTATTGATTTGATCTTGGTGGGATCAATTTTTATTCCATGAAGGGAGAAAATAAAACCAAGAAGATTTGTTGACAAGACCCCAAAAAGGCATTTTTTGGCGTTAAGGCAGACATGGTAATGGATAAGTCATTCAAAGATGATCTTAAGAATGTCTAAGTAATCTTTTTAGAGTTTGGATTTTCTAAGAAGTTCATCCACATAGTCCTCAACAATCTTATGGATGAGGTCATAGAAGATATAGGTCATGGCACATTGGTAGGTTACACCAACATTTTTTAATCTGAAAGGCGTGACTCTATAGTAGAAGGTTCCCCATGGGGTGGTAAAGGCAGTCTTATGCTGATCTTTAGGTGTAATCATGATCTGATTGTAACTCGAGAACCCATCCATGAGAGATAACATCTCATGGTTGGAAGATCAACAAGCTAGTTAATTCTAGGTAAGGGAAAGTCATCTTTGGGGCAAGCAAGGTTGAGGTCATAAAAGTCCACACAAATGCATAGTCCCCCTATGACTATGATGATAGGTACCACATTTGAGACCCATTGGGGGTAGTCAATGGGTTGAATAAATTTGATAGATAGAAGATGTTGAAGCTCTTTTTTGATAAGAAAGGCTATGTGGGGATACATGCATCAAATATTTTTATTGACAAGTTTGTCATCATGATGACTGATTATGTTATGGGTAGCAATAGTGGGGTCAATTCTAGGCATATCGATGTAATACCAAGGAAAGGATATGATGGAATTTTGGAGGAAGGATGGTAAGTCCTAAAGTTCCTCAATATTCAATGATTAGCTAATTTTGACAATGCATGGGTTATCCAGAGTACCAAGTTAATATCTATGGTGGATTCATTCAACATGGTCAAAGACTTGGGAAGAAGGGATTTGTGGATTAAAGAATCTAGGGCACCAAGATAGGTGAGAATAGAATCATCATCTTGGCATTGAACAATGTTAATGGAAGGAGAGTCTTGCCCTATAATTTTAGGATGGATCAAGGGGATGGTTATAATTTCCCCCTCCTTCTGATAAGTTGGGGGTCCTACCCTAATCATGTTGATAAAAAAAATAGGTGGGATGATGTCATCATCCTCACACGTAAGTAGAGGTGAGGTTAGTAAGGAAGGGGTATCTTCTTCAATAATGGTAATGATGAGTTGTTTGGCTTTCTTCTTATTAATTAAGATAAAACTAAGGTTTTCCTTCTTATGTGGCTTTCTATTTTTTATTGTGACTAGTTTATGTGAGCTATGTTCATATCACACAAGATCAAAGCCTTTCTAAACACGGTGATGGAGGTATGTCTTGGTGAAGTTTAGTTTATCCAGGTAAGAGAAATTGATGGTGAATGGTCAAGGTAGAAGAGAGGTGGTATAAGCACTAAGGGATTTGTCAAGTCCCCCATAGACAAAACAAGTCTGATAGTGGGGAGGTCTAAAGGGAATGATAGTTATAATATTGGGGTCATATCCCAACTGGTTGGTAAGTTACCCATACTCGCAAGGAGTAGGGAAAGCATCAAATGATAAAAGGTGATATTACATTAGTAAAAGATGATAGAATGTGCATTTCAAAGGGTTTATGGTAGTGATTTGGTGTGAAGGTATAGAGGAACTAATTGATGCCTCATCGGTGGTATGGGATATGATATCCACTTTGGTGGTTGGAGGTTGAGTTTTAGTTGTTGAGGGTGTGTTGGATTGGGTTATGAGGACATCATTGGGGTGATATTCATATTGTATATTGAGAAAGGACTTGGGTCATCTTGGATGGTGATGACCTAGCCTTCATGCTCAAACTTAATACAATAATGAAGGGTAGAGGGAACACAACCCATAAATCAAATCCAAAGTCATCCCAACAAGACATTGTATTAGAATTTGCCTTCTATAATGTATAAAATTTCAAGGAGAATGTGGGGTCCTAAATAGATATAAAGGATGATAATTCCCAAGGTAGTGGCCATGGTATCATTAAAGGAATGAAGGATAGTCAAATATTTGGACATGACATTATCTGACAAGTTAAGTTGGTTGTATGTGTGAGAGGGGATGATGTTAATCCTAGCTCCCCCATCAATCATGACCTATTTGATGTGGGTTTGGTTTATGTAGGCAGTGATAAAGAGAGGATGATATGGGTCCTCAAGATATATGGAGGGTATTTTCAAACCCTTAAAAGTAACAAGGTTAGAAATTTGAAAGGCACTAACAAAGGTAGCTAGAGGTTGGGGGTCCTCAGGTTGGACCTTAATAAATTGTAAAGCCTCTATTAGTGTTTAGTGTTGATGGGGAGAGGTATATATTAAATCATATAAGCTCATATTCATTAGGGTCTGATGAATTTGCTTGAGGATAACTCTCTTAATAGATTTTGAGGGGTCAGATTTGGAGGCACCTAAGATAGACACAATGTGTTTGGTCAAAGATGGAGATGGTTGGGTAAAGGTTGGTTGGGAGTTTGAAGAGGGGTATGTCTAATGAAAAGACACCTTAACCTTCCCCTTACAGTTTTATTATGCTCTTGTGATCATGTTGATAGTTTGGATAGAAGAAGAGGTTGAGCCAGAGGATTGGTCAAATTTATCTTCACTCCAAGGTGAGAGTGGAGGAGTGGGTGAGTGATGGGTAGGTATGGTTGGTGGTTGGATTGGTAAGGGGCTCATAGGAGGTTCATCTATTAATAAATAATCCTTATCACAAAGCTAATGGATGATGGCTTGGAGAGCTTTGTAGTTCTTTGTATCATGGTCAAGTATCCTATGATAATAACACACATGGTGGTCATTGTACTAGATGGGTTTTGAAGCTAGAGGGTCAAAGGGTATAATGGGAGGTAGGGATAAATAAGAGGTTTTTAATAACCTATATAAAATGGTCAAATAGGATTTAGCTAAAGATGGTAAAGGTTTAGTAGTTTTTGCTTTGGTGGTTGAGATTTTATTTTAGGTAGGGTGGTACACTTGGTTGATAGCTTAGACTTAGGTAAGGAGGTTGATAAGATATAGGTGGAATATCACAAGTTAGGTAGCTTAGGTATTTTTGATGCAATGAAAAGAGGTGCATTTTAGAGAAATTGTGAAGGTGTAACCAAAAGAGGTGGTAGGGTTTTAGTAGAGGCAATTGGTTTACTATTCAAGGTAGAGGGATGAGGCCCTAGAATGGAGGGTAAGGTTGAGGGAGGAAATATTTGGGCCTTCCAACCATTGTGTGGTCTCACCTCTTTTGTTAGCTTGGTTTGATGTTTGGTTGTTGGGTTTGAAGAGGTTATGTCTAATTTTGCAAATGGGTGATTAAGGCTTGGTGTAGGGAGGATACCAATGTTTTTGATTGGTTTGGTAGGTTTGGTTGGAGAAAGTGACTCAGTTTCTTGGGGTCTAGGTGTCTTATATGGTTGAGGGATTATTGGATTGGTAAAATTAGTTGATAGGGTAGAAGCTAGGATGGTAGAAGTGATGGTTTGTTCTAATAAAGGTATGGTTTGGGGTTATTACTTGGTGATGTAAGTTAGACCTAATTGATACCATGAGGTGGCCCAATCTATGTAAGGGTTGGAGAAAATTCCAATTTCTACACTATCCTAGAGAATGGTTTGTAGGTTGGCTTAATTCCCAGAATGGTAGACCTAAAAGATAGGCCCCTAGGTGGAGACACAAGGATGGTAACCTTGTCCTCTTCCTCAATCAAAAGATGTAGGGTTGTGATAGGTGGTTCCTCTATAGGAAGAGTAAACATGAGGTTTTCCTTCTTGGTAATGATGTTCTAAGGGGGATTGGTTCACTCAGTAGCTAAAGGTGAGGATGAGGTGGTGATGTTTGGTTGTTCTAGTATATTAGTTAAAAGGGTGGCTAGTGGCTCCACTACCTCAATAATTTAAAGAGGAGAAGATGGTGTTTCCTTGGCTTGGGTATTCAAAGGAAGGGAAGGTAACTCTGCTACCTTAGTAAGTGGAAAGGGTGAGAGATAAATGGGTTGGTCAATAGGATCTTTATCAATGAGTGTGTCAAGAACCATGTTAACTATATGGCTATCATAAAAACACTCAACATTGTTACTCTCATTCTTCATAGGAGCATGGCTTGGGAAGGGGTACCTGAATATATCAAGGGCTTGGTTTGATGGTGCATTTGGGTTTTCCAATGTAATCTCCCCCTTATCAATGAGGGATTGGACAAGGCTCTTTAAAGTTTTGCACCTACTAACATCATGCCCTATCACTCAGTGGAAGACATAGATAATTCTCATTATACCAACTAGGTGCAGGGTGAGAAGAGTCAAATTTTTGGGGTGGATTGATAAGAGGAAGTTGAATGATGTTTGATTTCAATAACTTCTCTAAGATGGAAGAATAGGATTCTCTGAGTGGAGTGAATTAATTTTGGTTGTTTCAGGTTTGGTTCCTCAGGTTTTGGTTTAAGGTACCCAAGTAATTATATTGGTTGATAGAAAGTGGGGGAGTGGCTTTTAGGGAAACCACAATCACATTTCACTTGCTTTTGGTGTTGGTATTAGACTAGTTTCCTAACTTGGAGGAAGAAGCCTCATTGGTTTTATAAGTTGAGTTCTTGTTTTTAAGCTTTAGCTTTCCTTCATTAATGGCTCAGTTCTCTAACTTACGTGCCATGGTAAAAGCTTCATTGAATGTTTATAATCTTTGGACACATAGAGTAGAGGAGATATGTTTGACACATGCCCAAGCAAAGAATTGTATGAGCTTGGGTTGAGGTAAGGAAAAGGAAATTTGGTTATTAAGACTCCTCTAACGAGCCACAAAATAAATAATGGACTCATCCTCAAACTATCAAATAGAGTAAAGTTTGGTGATAGAAACTTTCTTGGAGATATTGATCAAAAATCGGTCCAAGAAGGTTTGAGCTAGTTGGGTGAAAGAGAAAAGGGAGTGCTTAGGTATGGCACTATACCAATCTAATGTTAGACTAGCTAGGGACATGGGGAATGTGTGGAAGAGAAGGGCATCATCATAAGTGATGAGATAGCAAGAATTATTAAATGTCCTAAGGTGTTGTTGGGTATCCTCCTTACTTTGAAATTTAAAGAACTTAGGAAGTTCTCAATAGGGAGGATATGCCCTGATAGGTACGGATGGATGGATGGGCTCATTACAGATTTGGTCATACAAAAAGATGTTATAAGAACCCAAAATGGATGACTCTAAGGTGTTCATCTTGTCCATAAGCATATTCATTAGGTTAGATTGAGGTTGTGCCCCTAAAGGGTTATAAGATGCATACTGTTGGGATGGTTGAGTGACACGATGATAGTGGATAGAAGGTTGGGAGGTTGTCACAAATGGGTTGGTAGATGTAAATGGTTGTGTATAGGATACATAAGGGTAGGTAGAGGTAGGTGGTTGTGTAGTGGGTACATACCCTTGTAGATTATGGATGTAGATAAAGGTTGGTCCAAGGGGTTCTTGTTGGATGGGAGTGGTAGTTGGGTTAGTGACCAATGGAAGGTTGGTGACCCTTGTGCTAATTGGTGGCAAGGTAGAGGGTATGAACACCACAAGGATTTTAAGTAGAATAGTGGTTGATGGGTTGGAGGTAGCTAAAGGAAGGTTGGTAGTGTTAGAGGTAGGCACTCCTATTATAAATGAGTGGTTGTTAGGAGTAGAAGGTATAAGGGTAGTGGTAGTTTTAGTTGGTTGGTTTTTAATGGTAGTCTCAAAGGGGATCTTGGTTGATGAGGAAGCTTATGTAGTCAATGGTTGGGTAGTAGCTGTGGCAATGGAGGTATTCCCCATGAGATGGGGAGGCATGCCATAAGGTGGATCTATGGATGGAGTTGAATCTAGGATATAGTAAGACATAGTTTTAAGGTAATGTTGCAAGTACATGGGATTGTTATGTAGGAAAGTAACAAAATTTGCATCTCCTTGATTAACCTCTCAAGGGAAGGTAGGACTTCCTGAGGGGTGAGGAGAGTCTATTAGTTTGGAAACATAGTCCATAGATGAAGAGGTAGAATAGGTAGGTTAGATTGGTGATGGGTTTTACTCCATAAGGTCTCTTCAATGTTGGAGAATGAGAACCATATGAGATAAGGGAGATAGAAATCACAAACAACCTCACTACTCAAATAGAGAGAAGATAAGAAAAGATCAAAAAATTGAATCACACTCTAAAAGATGTGTTAAACCCTAAAGTTTTAACTAATCTCTCTTTTGGCTTATGCCTTAAGAATATGTGTGACTAAAATTGGTTTGTAGATTGGTTACTAAAAAATAAGTCTAAGGTTGATTTCAAGTTGTGTTTAGGTAGTCAAAAAGAATCTATATTGGAATCAATACATGGCTTGGTATTTGGGCCTACCTCCTCAATTCACACACCATAGTGATAAGTGTGTCAAGTGCTTAGGCAATATATATTGATATCTAGAGATTATGCTCAACCAAAGAGTTGATTTGGTCCTTCCCTTGGTAATGACCTCTAAGTAGGATCATCAAGAAAGGGTAAGGTTACCACTATGTGATGAAATACTAGTTGAGACTTGTCTCAAGTTTTTTTTATGTTTAATTGGTGAAAGTGGTTTGGTTGAGTGTGTGCAACAAAAAGTGAAGCTACGATATATTACTTTGCCTTTTAAGTTAAGCTATGTGAACTAAGATTTCAAGTAGTTGATGTATGAACTTGATTTTAATCCCAAATGAGACTTTTGATTTTGTTAATGAGTATAAAATAGAGAGAGAATGTAATCAAACAAGAACCCAAGTAGAGACACAAGGGTACCACTGGGCATGCCAGAATGTTTTAATGAATTTTTGCTTATTATTATAAAAGAGGAAAGAAGAAATTAAGTATAAGTATGGTTGAAAAACTTCATTGATAGTACATGCATTGAAATCAAAAGATTATGGGGAGCTCATCTTTGGCTTGGGATGATGACCTGTAGATAAGAAAGTACTAAAGCAAACTTTTTTGTTAGATAGATAATTGAGTGGATTGCCTAGTGATAGCTAGATATAGGAAGTGAGAGCTTCCTTAGGGGCTATCAATCCACATGTTTTAAACAATTAAGCTTATAAACAGATTAGGAAAGTACTTTCATCAATGAATCAAAAGGTACTAAAATTGAATACATAAGTGTTTGCTAAGAATTATGCTAGAAATGATAAAATTAGTGACAAACTAATTAATACTAATACTAAAGGGTTGGGGTATGCTTTAGAAAATCAAAAGGGGGTCTATGGATAGGTAAGAACATAGAGAATTAGGTTTGATTATTGTAGGTAGGTGAAAACAACTTGTTGGTTTTCATTACCATAGTAACCATCAGTGGTTGGGCTAACCATTGGTAGTTAAGGTGACTGTCAGTGGTCAAGGTGACCATCGATGATTAGACATACCATTGATAGTTAAGTCAACCATCGATGATTATTTTTTAAATATTTGGGTTGATAAAAGAGCTAATTGATGAGATCCAAAGATAGATTATGAGGGATGGCTAAGTTTTGGGTTGATTGTGAAATGGAAATAAAGTAGATGAATACTAAGAAATAAGTAATCATCTTACCAAAAGTTGATTGGGTGGATGTTTGAGGTAGTTAACCTATTCATGGAATCTAGCTTGATTTTAATAAAATAATAGTACCTGAAGACTTGGTCGAGAGGTGGTGGAAAATTTGAATCTCTGATATGATTATTGGATTGTTGGATTGATGATGGAAATTGACCTACAAGAAAGGAACTCCTAGATGAAAAATCTCTTGATCACAATTGCAGATGGATCTTACCTCCCAGCCCCTTTCTTCTTATAGGCATAAACAAGAGGTAGAAGTGAAGGTTCAAATGGGCCGTCTAATTATAAATTTTCCATGCAAAGGCTCACAACAAGATTTAGACAACTTATATTTAGAAAATCAAAGTGGGTGTTTTGCATGTTTTTGGTTAAGGAGGTGCACCCTGACCATCAACGATCATGGTGACTATCAATGGTCATCATAACTATCGACAGTCGAGGGTGAAGATAAAAAGGCAAGTAAAAGTTAGGTTAAGCTAGTTGGGTAAACTAACCATGGTTGGTCTTAATTAGTGATCATAGGGGTGAAATTGGTCCCAAGTGTTTATTAAGTGGTCTAGGGATGTTTTCAACATTCAGAATCATAGTGTGAGGATTTTTGGTGTCTACACTAATGCTAGTGTTTGTACCTCACAAACACTCAAATTTTAAAATATTGTGACATGTATAGGTTAGCATATAGTATTATTTTAACTCTTTCATGAGATAATTTCAAAAAGTGTTGTAAAAATATAATTAAAATTCCTTTCATTATAATCAAACAAGATCAAGTACTTTTCACGCACACATCTACCTAATTCCAATAAAAAGCACCTCTTAATCTTGAAAAACTAACCTATTCTTCCTATTTCCATATCATCCATAGGATAAATATTCTTATAGGTTTGAAGCATATAAAGAGAAGGCCACGATAATTATTTGTCAAGTTAAAATCTATATCATTACATGCAGTCACATTTAGCATATTGTACAATTATTCACACACGCCCACATAAGGGGAGAACTACATCGGTCTAAGGCCCTCTTTATAGTATTGACTATGTAGGTAGTGTTCAATAATAGAAGGGTCTTTAAGGCAATTTTAACTTCACTTTAGCCCATTAACCCCTATTTTTAAGGTGGCATGCCCTAATTAGATGACCTAGGGTTTTGAGCTACACACTGATATCCAAAACCTATGTATGTAATCTAAATAGACAACCTGAAAGGTGACAATGAACCCCATCAAGTGCAAGTGGAATTTATATAAAAGTAATTTTATTCCTTACAAGATAAGATCATCAATTTTTAGATATAATCATCAATGTTAGTGTATTTATTTTGACAGTAGTGTCTAGGTTGATAGAGAGTTAATTTCTAGAATCTAATGAATCACAAATGAGCATCATCTTGACTATTTCTACACCTAAAATTTTAAGATATACTTACACATCATTCAATAATATAAGTATTATTCCTTATTTATGATTAAGCAATCATATTACTATTTAGCATTGTACTTTCTATATTTAGCATACTTTCATAATTCAGCATTGTATCATAATATATTGTGAATTTGAATTATTTAATTGGCATGATTATAAAATAGTCTTCTCCTTAGTTGATTAGGATATTATATTCACCCTTAATTCTAAAAAGGGTCAAACATTTTTTGAACCCAACCTCTAAGTATTCTTGTGTAATCCTAGCTTGCCTTAGGGTTTTCTAATTTTTTGATTTTTGAATTAATTAATACCTTAAAAATCAAATTTACTTCAAGTATAAAAGAGTTGATAATGTTTAATATGGTTACATATATTTATTATTTGCTTATAAAATACATAATGGTAGTCATTGTTTTTTATCTCACATACATTATTAAATCAATTAAAGAGATAATCTAATGGATTCAATAAATTGGTAAAGGGAGTAATTTAACACAAGATAAAAATATAATTTCTATTTACAACTCTCATTATAATCATATTTAACCCTTTTTTAGTCACTAACATGAATTATCCCAACCTTTTATTTCCCTAGATCATATTCAAGTGATAACTACTATTTCGCTCACATTATTTGACCATGAATGATCTTTGATTATGTGGTCCATGTTGTCAGTACTCAAAAAGGAAAGGGTGCCCAACCTGCCTAGTGACCTATTCATATCCAACAAGTTCCTCCTAAGACTAATCTAGTAATAAAATATAAAAGGTATGATATGATCAAAAAATTAAGTAATACCATTGCTAAGATTTTTATCCTTGAAGTTTTGAAACAATCAACTATCCATTAGGATATCTTATATGAAGCATCATTTAAAACCCAATTACCAAGTGACATAGAGATTGCTTATTTTATAGATATTATGAAATATCTCAAAGATAATACAAATATCATCACTTATGACTATAAATATCTACACCCAAAGGATATCATAGATCAAGATTTGCCTTTATTTATACAAGTCAATATTCATAATAAAGGAATCAAGAGAGTGATAATTGACAATGACTCAGATCTAAATATTTTCAACACAAAAATTTTAGAATCAATATTTATATTAATACTAATCTTATTCAAACATCAAAAATGCATATTAAAGGTTTTGATAATTCATGCAGCTTACCAATTGGCTAAATCACACTGAGTGTGACATTGGGACCCAAAACAATAAAATCTACATTCCAAGTAATGTCTCAATCATTGCATTATAACTTACTCTTGGGTAGACTTTGGATGCATATTATGGAAGTTGTATCATCTACATTACATCAACGTGTAAAATTAATACATGATAGAACATTATGGACAATGCATGTAGATGATGAACCCCTCAAATTCTACAAAATGTTACACTTTGACACGAAAAGTGTTGATCACATGTTATAATATTATCTTTTACTTAATGAAACTTAACATCCATAGTCTAAGCATTCACATAAAGATGACACAAATTGACACCATATTTATGTGAAAACCCTTTCAAGGAAAAACTACAAATGAATAGTTGCTTTGAACTACCATCCAAATCCAACTGTATAATAATCTTTGTTCAAAATTCATAGGCAACAATCCACTGGAGACACCAATCCCCACTACTAAGCACCAACTTAGAAAAAGACACCAATTTGTTCTTTATATGGCACTGACCTCTACTAAAGCAATATTCCACCTTATTATTATTGCTTCATCAACCAATGATGACAAATTCAATTTCCTCTTCATCTTCTCCATAAAAATTAGCTTATACTTGAATGATAGAAATAATTAATTATATTCTTCAAATTTGCATGTGGTTGTATGATATATTTTTTATTCTCCTCACACTTACTTCTTTCTCTTCTTCACATATCTCACAATTCTAATTATTTTCGTATCTTTCTCAACCTTCATCTACCTTATATAGCCTTCAAAGGCTCTTCACAAAAGAGGCATCCCATCCAAAAAGCACCTCTTTACCAAAATATGTGATCGTTGACATTTATGTCATCTGTCAACAATTCCTTTGACATTTATGTAGAAATTTCCATTGACATTTAAATCATCCATTTATAATTCCTTTGAAAATATTATCAACAATTCCATATATATTTTTGTTTATAATTCCATTGTAAATTATGTTGACATCAATTATAATGCCTTTGACATCAATGACAATATTCTAACAATCTCCCCCTTTGTTATTGATGAAAATCCTATAGAAAATTCTTCTCCTTTGCTCCCCCTTTTTTTAATTCTCCCCCTTTGACATCAATGGAAAAGGGATGTTCATTATACTTGCATCCACAAATAAATCATGGGAAACATCCATGTCATCTTCTTCAACATTAGCACAACTAAATGATTATCTTTATGCTATTTCCTATCCTTTTGCATAAGGACTTATTCTTTTCTCATTTTCTCTCCTTGAATTCAATCAAATCTAGGCTTTTTTACATCATCTACATCCATATATATTATCTCTAGCTACTCAAGTGGTAACTCCTCTTTTTGACATCCCTTTTTATTTACATATTATGCTCCATATGCTCATTAATATTTCTAACTTGATCACTTGTTGGATTTAAGCTACCTTGTGCAATCTGTACTTGACATTGACCCATGTTTTTTGTAAGATGTTCTACACCCTAAATTATTTCATTCTATTCTAATCCTACTTCTCTAACTTGTTTTTAATAACAGTACCATCACTTGCATCATCACTCTCACAAAGAATATTCATTAGTTGATATTTATATTTACCTTATAAATGCATATCACCAAGGAATGTATGGAGCTAAAAGATAATGAAATGATTATTTCCCTCTGAATTCATGCTTCTTATAGGCTTAGTGATACCTCTTGTGCATGAAATGCAGTTTGCACAAGCATAGTTCTCTCCTTTTATTACTCCTACTTCTTTTTCCATACTTTTGAAGTTTCTTCTTTTTTTTACTCATGGATTCCAATTTCTTATTTTTCCTAGGAGGTTTCATAAAACCACTTCTACATAATCATGTTAAATGACCAAATTTATTGTAATTATAGCATACGATGTCACTTTCTTGTAATTCGATAATGGTGCAAATGAGTTATAGTTTCTACTTGTAACTCCATAAGTACTTCTACCATTTTTCTATGCATAACTATTTATTTCATGTGTCTTACACTCCATTTCTCTATGCCATAAATGACTTCATGATTAATAATAACCATAGATGTAATTTATGTACCTAATCGCATTATATTGTCTTGGAGGGATTCTTTTAAAATTTTGTACAAGTACATTCTTACCTTGTTTTTTATTGGGATGAGTAACATGCCCTTTATTAACATGATCCATTTTTATTTCACATTGTATGGATCCCTTGAGTGCATCCACATAGGTCTTGGGCTTCTCTATATTCATCCTCTTGGGTGGTTTTGTAGTTCTTGCACTCTGCCCTTCTTTAGTGCTCTTCTGGTTCTCTTCATAACCAAGACTAGTCTTGATGCATGATGACCTTTGGAAATTAAGAATCTCATCTAGTACCTTGGTGATTTTTAATTTATCACATGTCTTCTCTAATTCTTTCTTTAAGAAATCAACTTTTGATTCTAGCTTGGCAATGTGGTCTTCTTTTGCTTTAAGCTAGACTCTTACTTCATCCTCTATCGTATTGGCTTCTTATATTTTATTCTCTAGATTAATGATGACCTTTTCTAAGTCTTCATGTCTATGAGACATTTTTGTTTTTAGGTCATGATTTTATTCTTCATATTTTTGAATCTATAATCTTTGTTTTAAATTATTCTTTGTAATAACTTTTATCGCAACTAAAGCATAGATGATTTTTTCTTCAAGATTTACTTCTCCTTCATCCTCAACATATTTCTCCTCTTTCAATGTTTCTTCACTTGTAGAGGCATCATCTATTATTCTGATATCCATGAATAGAGTTTCTTCTTTGTCACTACCAAAAATGATCTTATCACTCTCATAGATGTTCTAAAGTTTATCCCACATTTCCTTTGTTGAATTTCATTGCATAATATTAACAAACTTTGATTCTAATAAGCCACACAAAATAGCATTCATGGTTTTGACATTATTCTCACTAGCCTTCTTTTTGACTAAATCCATTGGTGGAGTTGATGGAGCAGTATAACCATTTACTACTTATTTCTAAAGATCAAACCCTAAAGCCATTAAATAGGTTCTCAATATTATACTCTAAAAATCATAATGTGTTCCATGAAAAAATGGAACCTTATTTTTGGATAAACCTTCTTGTCTGGCCATGTGTGCTTCCAAGATCTACCTTCTAGTAGTGAGGTTATTTCTAAAGGAACCGATCTGATACCAATCATTGATCACATGCTTATACTAAGAGGGAGGGTGGATAAATATAATATTATCTTTTACATAATGAAACTTAATATCCATAATTGAAGCATTCACATAAAAATGACATAGATTAACACCATATTTACATGGAAACCCTTTCATGGAAAAACCACAAATGAATAGTTTCTTGGAACTACCATCAAAATCTAGTTAGATAATAATATTTTTACAAAAAAAATTAGGCACCAACCTACTATAAACACCAATCCCCTATAATAAGCACCAACTTTTCAAGAGACACCAATCTCTTCCTTCTAAGGCACTGACCTCTACTGAAACAATCTTCCACCTTACTATTGTTGCTTCATCAAAAAATGATGGAAAATTAAATTTCCTCTTCTTATTATCCACAAAAATATACTTATGCTTGAATGATATAAATAATTAATTCCATTCTTCAAATATACATGTGTTTGTATGATATATTTTTTATTCTCCACACACTTGTTTCCTTCTCTTCTTCACATATCTCACATTTCCACTTGTTTTCATATCTTTCTCAACCTTCATCTACCTTATATAATCTTCAAAGTCTTTTCAAAAAGGAGGCATACCATCCAAGAGGTACCTCTTCACCAAAATATGTGACCATTTACATTTTCATTGACATTTCCATCATTCATCAACAATTCTATCAATATTTCTATTGACATTTCCATCATCCATTGATAATTCCATCGATAATTCCATTGGCATTTCCATTGATAATTATATTGGAAATTATATTGACATAAATTATAATGCCTTTGACATCAATTCCAATATTCCAATAGAAGAGGTCCCTCAAATGGTACCACCCAAGCAATTTAATCCAACTGATAATTTATCAACTTATGAGATGCGTGAATCAAGTAAGATAAAGTATTTATCTAAAGATGTTCATAAGGCACTAAAATTTGTAATAAAAATGGATAATGAACATAAGGATAAGGAAATAGAGAAACCTCCATTGAAAAAATAACCCATGATACTACAACAATAATAAAACTAAACATTTGAGCTTCCTTTATTGGTAAACTCTAAGGAGTAAGACGACAAGGTCTTTTATTATTATGGTAGTGATGATGATCTTCCTCATGATATGATATATGAATAGTTATGCAAGCTTAGTTTTGATCTAATTTATCATCTCTCACATAATCTCTTCACAACTACAGAACCTGATACATACAAGTTAATCCCATCACCATATGATGCAAAAGCAAGTTAAAGATAACAGATGAATATGTGAATTCTTGTTATATAATTCATCCCTCTTGGATAAAATATTTAATTAAACCTTACAAATGACTAATGCAAATACATCATGTTAATAATGTGGATCCTCACATAAGTCACCACAACCAATTTTACATATCACAATAACACAAGATGTTTCACACACAATACTTTCTATGCTACTTGTACATAAGATGATATATTTACCTCTTAATAGGCATAGGTCACAAAGTAGATTGGCCTATACAAAAGGAACAAAATATTAAAATTATCATTGGATCACAAGTCATGATACAAATGATTGCAAGGTGACATAGAAATAAATTCAAAAATATAAAAATGAAAGGCATATACATATTATACAAATACAATAACTAAGATATTTGATTTTTAGTAATTAAAAAATATAAAGTACAAGGGGGCATACTTGAAATTTAACATGAAAGGAGGATCTAACCATTATTGTAAATATTAATGGGGATTACTATGAGCATATTAATATTGATATCAACAATTAGAACATAGGTTGTAGTCTTCCATGTTTACGATAGCTAGGACATATTGTAGAGGCATTACAACATTGTTCACTCTTTCTAGAATATATTGGGTATATTAGATTACCCATTGCATGTGGACCAAAAGTGTTCCATATAATCATATAGATATTAGACCAGGATCTAAATTTGAAATTTCATTTTGGGTAGTAGTGTCAGGAATCTAGAACAACAAACATGCTCTGATCCCACTTGTCAGGATGCGAAACCGGAAACATACAATTGATTACCAAACTTCAAACAACTTAATATGCGGAAATAACCAGATTCACCAAGTAACTAGAATTCAGAATAACACAGCATATGAGAGACAATACACAACTTGTATTAACACTTTATACAGAAAAGAATACAATAGAGAATATGCCACATCTTCTCCACCACCTTACAGAGGTTTCCCACACCTCAAGTGAACAGTAATTCTTCTCCCCAAAGCTCTCCCTCTCACAGGTCTCAACACCCAACTCAAATACAGAGTTGGTGTTCACCTCCCATGCTCCACGCATAACACAAGTGCTCCACGCACTCCACAAGTACTCAAGGTACTTCAAGTAGATCTCCCATGAATCTGCAACAACCTGCAATTCAACAGACCATACTTATGGAAGGAACTCCCTTGCCTTCCTCTTGCTCTATCCGAGTACACACCTGTACTCCAAGTAGATCCTGCCTGATACTGCTCCCTGTTGTGTTGCTGTCTGTATGACCTTGCACACCTGCAAATCAAACAATGGTTCTATTCCCCTGTGAACCTCGACCTTGCACACACATACACCTGCAGATCAACGATCTTACTTACCATGTAGATCTCCTATATAGGCCATGCAACTGTGACCAAGATCCTACACTCCTGAAGAACCCAGCTGGCTCTCCAATCCAGCACCAACACACCTGGTACTGTGGCACTAGGAGGAACGCACCATTGCTCTACCTCACACACAGAAGGAGCTTATAATTATGTTCTCTTACTCCCTAGCACACTTTTACAATACAACCATGAGTCTATTATATAGATCTCATCCAAACAATAATTAGACATCTAATTACAATAATTAGATCCGCAGCTCTCAGTCTAAAATTAGATCTCTTCATGCAAACACTTGGTTCGTTAGTTAACTGCCCGTAATTGGCTCAGTCCGAACCACACAGGCGACCGACGCCGGTCCCTGTCCGCCTGGGGGTCGCCGACGCCGGCCGATTCTGACCGACGCCGGTTGTCTTTCCTGCCCTTTCCTGCTGACGTCGGTTGGCCTGACCGACGCCGATGTCTCTGGCACTCAGCAACTCTCCTGCAACCTCCTCTGTATCTGCATCAGTGAAGCTTTTAGCTCCACAATCCTAACAATCTCCCACTTGGAGATAAATAGCTGCACTGTACCTGTACCTGTACTCCGTCTAATCTGTTTCCTGGTTTGTATCCCTCTTCAAGCTCCCACCTGAAGACAACACACCACACAACCTGTGATGTACCACCTGTCATCTGAGTACCCTGCCACATCCGAACCTACAACACCTGTAGTGAAGTCCTGACCCTGCATAGCAACACCTGTTGCCGGTCCCTCTCAGAAAACCTGAGAATCCACTTCCCCGAATTGGCTCTTAACTCTGACAGCTCCCACTGCATGGGAATATTCAGGTCTATACCAGACCTCATGTGATTTTGGACACTATACTTGTCCAGCCCTTAGTGTGCTCCGGTTCTGCATCCCGAACCTCGCCAACACCTGATTCACATCAGCTCCCACTCGAGACAAAATCACCTTGTGATCTCCATGCCTCCCATGTCAAAGAATTCCGCTGCTCCAAACTCCTCATGACATGCCACTGAACTAATCTTACCCTTAGCTCAGCAAAACCCTGTATGTACTAACCCTGCTAGCAAATATACCATCCACATACAGCAACAGAATGATGTCGCGACTCATCATCCACCTGGTAAGGCAAACCACAGTAGTTACCTGACACTGACTGAAGCCATGCTTCATCCTCCACCTATCAAACCTGGTACCACTGTCCTGCAGCTCCTCAAGACCATATGCCTGGTCTTCCGTCTCACGTATCCGTTCTCTCTATTCTTCTACTAAGGCATCCATTCGTCTCTGTGCTTTCTTCCAGCTGGTAAACCTACCAAGACACCCGTCTGGTTCTGCATCATATCCCTGCCAAGCTCACACCTGTTTCCTGGATCCTTCCTGCTATATAATCAGCAACAAGTATGAAGAAGAGGAACAATGAATTTGAGGGCCTACTTACGCCTTCAGTCCTCCGTATGGGTGTTTGAGACTCCTTGACAGCGTGCTGTCCACCCAAAAATCGTTACAGTGACCGACCTCAGTCACTCCACAGTCTGCATCCGACCGACGTCGGTTCCATGCATCTGTACCTGACTACCAACCTGCCTGCGCTGGTGTCCCTGTTGCCGACGTCGATCCTTTTGACCGACATCGGTCTTACATACTGCCGACGTCGGTCCCATGACCGACGTCGGTCTTACCCTGCCCGACATCGCCGGCTTCGGTCTACACTTGACCGACATCGGCACCTGTCTGTTCGACGCCGATACCTCCTGACCGACATCGGTGTCTGTGTTCGCCTGTGAGTGATGACTTTTTACCCGCGAGCTCCTTTGGATCAATCTCCATGTCCAAACTGCCCAGCTCAGATGTATCCAGCCTCATCCACTGAACTCTGTCCGCCATCTCCTCCAAGAACACCAAGGCTTTCCAGTTCTTAAACCTGTCAAATATATCTGTCTTCCGCTTAAGAACATGCATCTCCTTCCTGTTCATGTGACCAAGCCTACGAAGCCACGTCTCCGTAACAGAGGAAGAATCAGTAATATAAACAAGTAGATAAAGTATACCTGTTTTCTTACCACCAGCTAATTCAAGTGCTACCGCTGTGAGAGTTCTTGTGCATCTCTCATCACCCAATCTTTCTGAAGAAATTAGCCAAATCTCCAAACCTGGGACCTGCATGACATTCATCAACACCTGTGTGTTGGCCGCCTGCAATTTCAGCTTCACTTCCCCTTTGCCAATTCTTTGGCAAGGCTTACCAGCTCCTCTACCTGGGGCTGCATGGAAAGAGGCAACCGAATCTTTTATCCAAGATTCAACTTTATCCAAGAAACCTGCAAACACATCCTGTGCAATAACACCTGCAACATCTGTATCTTCAGTGTCTTCATGCTGATCTGTTACCAACCAACAATCTTCTTTTACCTGCTCTTTCTTTCCATCAGACCGTGAGTAACCGTCTGTGCTTTTCAACTCCTCCATTCTTAGCTTACTTTGATCTGCCGTTGCTCTACTCCCACTCAATCAGAAAACCCTGAGAGTGCCCTGTAATCAAAACACAACCTGCTTCCTGCAACCTTAGCTCTGATACCACTTGTCAGTATCGAGCTAAGAACCTACAACCAAGGCTCTGATACCAATTGTCAGGAATCTAGAACAACAAACATGCTCTGATCCCACTTGTCAGGATGCGAAACCGGAAACATACAATTGATTACCAAACTTCAAACAACTTAATATGCGGAAATAACCAGATTCACCAAGTAACTAGAATTCAGAATAACACAGCATATGAGAGACAATACACAACTTGTATTAACACTTTATACAGAAAAGAATACAATAGAGAATATGCCACATCTTCTCCACCACCTTATAGAGGTTTCCCACACCTCAAGTGATCAGTAATTCTTCTCCCCAAAGCTCTCCCTCTCACAGGTCTCAACACCCAACTCAAATACAGAGTTGGTGTTCACCTCCCATGCTCCACGCATAACACAAGTGCTCCACACACTCCACAAGTACTCAAGGTACTTCAAGTAGATCTCCCATGAATCTGCAACAACCTGCAATTCAACAGACCATACTTATGGAAGGAACTCCCTTGCCTTCCTCTTGCTCTATCCGAGTACACACCTGTACTCCAAGTAGATCCTGCCTGATACTGCTCCCTGTTGTGTTGCTGTCTGTATGACCTTGCACACCTGCAAATCAAACAATGGTTCTATTCCCCTGTGAACCTCGACCTTGCACACACATACACCTGCAGATCAACGATCTTACTTACCATGTAGATCTCCTATATAGGCCATGCAACTGTGACCAAGATCCTACACTCCTGAAGAACCCAGCTGGCTCTCCAATCCAGCACCAACACACCTGGTACTGTGGCACTAGGAGGAACGCACCATTGCTCTACCTCACACACAGAAGGAGCTTATAATTATGCTCTCTTACTCCCTATCACACTTTTACAATACAACCATGAGTCTATTATATAGATCTCATCCAAACAATAATTAGACATCTAATTACAATAATTAGATCCGCAGCTCTCAGTCTAAAATTAGATCTCTTCATGCAAACACTTGGTTCGTTAGTTAACTGCCCGTAATTGGCTCAGTCCGAACCACACAGGCGACCGACGCCGGTCCCTGTCTGCCTGGGGGTCGCCGACGCCGGCCGATTTTGACCGACGCCGGTTGTCTTTCCTGCCCTTTCCTGTCGACGTCGGTTGGCCTGACCGACGCCGGTGTCTCTGGCACTCAGCAACTCTCCTGCAACCTCCTCTGTATCTGCATCAGTGAAGCTTTTAGCTCCACAATCCTAACAAGTAGTGGTTGGTTGATATGAGCATGATAATTGATATTATGAATATGTGCCTCACCTTTCCTTTTGAAATTAAATTCATTCACATTAAGCATGACGGATAGGTGACAAACCAATACCAATGGTTATTAGTATCCAACTACAAGAGAATATCAAAGAAGTGGCAATGACTTGGTATAAATAATGGTGATAAGAAAATAATTTAGTATGGCCACCAAGTAGTACTATACCTTCTATTTATGATGACTTCTAAAATTAGATCTTTCAATCAATTTTCAAAAAATCCAAATATCCAAAAAAATAAAAAAACTCAATAAAATACAAAAACATTCAAATAAATCACAAAAATTAAAAAAAATAGCATTCACATGTTTACTAGATTTTTGAATATGTTGTTTACTTTATGTTATTAGATAACATATCATTTTATTTATATACACACATGTTTCATAGTTACTTTAGTGTGATACATGAACACATTAAATTCATGATACATGCATGTATAGATGTTGGAGCTTTCCTCTACCCACATGACACATTATGTTAGGGGAATATTCATCTATTGATCATAATTGATACAAGTTCTATTGTTTTATGATCACTTTACATTATCATATTGAGCTTATATACCAAAACTTGCACATGCATATACTCATTCTTACATATTATACAATCTATTTGATATGATAGGCTATAGGAAGAAATTTACTAACATATGTATGCAAGGACTAGATGATATGATTATGCTAGTTTCTTATATATTTCACCTATTCATCTTATCACATGGCTTACTTGAGTGTATTTCTTGTTTTCTACCTTTCCTTGATTGTGGAAAATTTGCACATGTTCCTTATTTTTTGGCTGGTGTGTGGACGTTTGAACATGTTCTCCCCTTTGAGTGTGTGGCATTTGAACACGCCCCTTGTTTTAGTCTCCTTAGACCCTTTTTACATGACATTGAGTGATCTTGTATGTGTGATTCTAGATGTTGCCATGATCCATATCATGTATTTTAGAGCTTGCTATGTTTGGTTCTTGTGGGATTCATTGATACATCTACTTAGGCATGATACCATTATATGCTTCTTTACTACATGATTGATACATATATATAATGGTTATCTTATCCTTTTGATATAAGGCAACTATCACATTGCATTCCCCTCACCTCAAAATGGGTGGATATCAGTGGGGGCATGTCATAAATACATGAGTCCACATATGCATAGTTGGTGAAATTGGTAGAATTTGATACAATTTACATGATTTATTTATACACTTGGGTTAGAATATTATATATTTGTCATAGATTTTCACATATTTGGGATATATTTTTTAGATTTGTGGTAGACATTATGTATAATTTACAAAGTAAAAGTTACATTATAAAATATACTTTAGCTTCGGACACATTATAGGTGAATATTCCATGAAAATTCACCAAATCATAAATACATATTTAGATTATATACACATTTATTCACTAACCTTACCAATATGCACTAATTGAGATTTTATCTATTATAGTAGTTTGGATCCCGTAAGTGGTGTGATCGATATTCAATGCACTTGATGGCCCTAAGCACAACTTAGCTTTACACTAGATTAGGAGAATGATCACCCTCCAATTCTCCTCTTCACATATCCCAGGTTTAATTATGAACATCTCTCCAATGCTTCAGCTAAGAAGCATCATTACCAAAGTAAACTACCAAGGGGAAACATAATTTCATCGACACATAGGTGTACTCCTTCCTTACTCTCTTTTCTTTCAATTATTTCAATTTTTATATTATATACACTAATTAAACTATAACATTCTCTTGGTTGTAGGTAATACACAAATAAAAAAATGCAAACATGACTAAATTCAAATCAAGATGTGTTTTAAACACCAATGTATGCATTTCTTCTAATTTAATATAGTAATTTTGTAATCACCTAAAAGTGGTAATTGGATGCCAAGAGTGTCTTTTGAGTTGCCCTATTCCTAACTTAGCCCTAGAGCCATCCTAAGAGCATTAAACACACTTTTCTAGTCATTGAGTAGACCAAAGTAACCTACAGTTAGCTAAAACATAGTCCCAAAACTGTCATCTCAGACCTATTAACCCCTTTTTGTCATGGTGTTCATTCAGACCCTTACAAGCATGAAAACTTAGGGTTTTTAGAGGAAAATATATCTACAAAAAAAAGTATTGATCACACAAACCTAAAATTTGGACCAAAAATAGAAAAGGACCTAGTCTACAAAACTCAAAAATTATTTAGAAAGAGGACACTATCACCACTTTGAGGACACTACTTCAATATGGTGCTAGTGTCCCAAACTGGGAGCTACTATCCTTAGCCATAGCTCTTCCCAATGGTTAGTTTTTCAAATGTGTGCCCCTCCTAAAGTTAGCCTAAGATCATTTTTTTATCTACACAAGTAATAGAACCCTATAAATACAACTCTAATCCACCTCTATTCACTAGATGGAAAATAGATGCAAAATTTATTCAAATAAAAGATAAAGTTGTGGAAAATTAAGGTATTTGATCCCTATTATTCCCTAATTTCTACATAATACCATCTACAGCAGCCCTAAGTCTAGTTTTCAAGCATTTCAAATCTTAATCACATTTAAGGCATCTAAGACCACTCTCATTATAGCATTCACTTGCATATACATCAAGTACCGGGTGGGGGAACTACATCAAACTTGATCCTTCTTTAGAGTATTGGTATGTAGGCAAATCTCTACACAACAAGGTATTTAGGATGTCAATTCCATCCTAATAACACACACAAAATTATTACTTATTCCATACTTACAAGGATATTAAGGTTTTCACATCAAATCAAGTTTTCTAAGTATAATACAAAGCTATAGGTTTTAGTCACATAGGAACAAAACATATAGACATAGGCACAGGTGCTCCCATAAAATGAGATCAATCCTATAAAGAAGACATTAGCACCATATTGATGACACTACACATGGATGGTGTTACTATCTATACTAATCGCTACTATCGAGTGAGTAGATGAACACTAGAATCCTATTGGTGACACTCAAAACTATCTAGATCTCAAATTTTAGAACCCAAATCATCAATTACAGTCAGTTTTTAGATAAGTTTCTATTAAAACCTATTTATTACTATTTTTATAAGGTTAAAATAAGTCAAAGGTCATAATATATCAATACTTAATTATTGTAATTTATTTAACAAATTTAGACATCTCAAACCTTTAACCAAACATAGGATTTACTTGTGTAAAACCCTAAAAGGTTAAATCAAATTTCATCATTATGCATTACTAAATTAAAGGGGGTGTAGATAATAATTATATATTTTATATGATAAACTAGTCTTGTACACTTTTAAAATATTACTCATGGCTTAACCCTTCAGTTCAAGACCTCCTCACTATCGAAAGGTTCACGTTCACCATCTCACTATGCCTAAATGCTTATCTTATACTTTGACCCTAATATTATGATTACCTAGATAACATATATCCCACTATATACTTAAAATTATATATATATATATATATATCCCTATTAGTTATAAACCTTCATCAATTCTCTATTCTCTTAGACACTACCATCTAAATTAAGACACTAGAATCAATGCTAGTGTCCTTACCTCACAAACACTTAAATTTGAAATCATTTGACATGTATGGGTCAACCTATATTATTATTTTAATCCTCATGTGAAATCATTTCAAAAGGTGTTGTATAAATATGAGTCAAAATCCATTCATTATAATCAATCAAGATCAAGTACTTTTCAAGCACACATCTACCTAATTCTAATAAAAATCACCCATCAAGATTTATAAAATGATCTATTCTTCCCTATTTCCATATCATTCATAGGAGAAATATTCTTATAAGTCTAAAGAATCCAAATAGAAGCCCATGAGAAATATGTTTCAAGTTATAATCTAGATCACTAAATGAACTTGCATATAACATATTGCACAATTTATCACACACAATCCCACATAAGGAGTAAAAATACATTGGTATGAGGCCCTCTTTGTAGTATTGGCTATGTAGGCATCATTCACTAATAGAGGGCTCTTTGAGATCAGCTTGACTTTGTTTGAGCTCACTAAACCTTGTTTTGTAAAGTGGCATGCCCTAATTAGAGGACCTAGGGTTTTGAGATACACATTGATATCCAGAACCTATGTGTGCAATCTAAATAGACAATATACAAGGTAAAAGTGAACCTTAATAAGTATAGGTGGAATTTATAGGAAAGGACCTATCTTCCATACAAGACATAAGTATTAGTTTTTGGATAAAAGTGTTGATACTAGTGTCCCTATTTTAATGGTAGTGTTCAGGCTGACAAAGAGATAATTTTTAGAATCTGATGAATCATGATTGAGCATCATATTGACTATTTATGCACCTATGCTTCTCATATCTACTTGTGAATTATTCAATAAGCTAAGTATTATTCCTTCTTTATGATTAAGCAATTGAATAACTATTTGGAACTGTACTTTTTATATTTAGTATACTTTCATAATTTAACATTGTATCAAAATATATTATGAATTTTGAATTATTTAATTGGCATGCTTATAGAATAATCTTCTTCTTATTTGATTGGGCTATTTTACTTACCCTTAATTCCAAAAAGGTCAAATAGTAGTGTCTAAAAGTAATACAAGTCATATCTATGAGACTTATAGGGAATAACTTGGTTATAAGTAAATCATCATGATGATAACCAAAACAAGATGTAAAATGATCCCTAACATGATGTGAAGTATACCCATTTCCAATATATAATGTAAATTAAGGAAATTTAAATGAAGGATTTAAGGGGTGAATAATAACTTTCATATCCATTGGGTTATGTAATATATCATAAGATGAAACCACATGGATAGGATTTTTAGATTATTTAAGTAAATATGTCAATTATAATCACATATCATCAAGTTGTTATTGAATTTCCAAATCAATAGATGCACCACTAGGTGTATGATTGGAATTGTATGTGTGTATGTAAGAATCGATGTCTTATTTTGATTAACATTAGTTACAATGGAATCATGATTGTAATTTTGACTATTTCCAAGACTAAGGGATGCAATATAAGAATTATATCAAGGAAGAACATTGTTCATTGGATTGATTATATAAGGATCCATAAAAGCCTTATATTATATAGGAATAAAATATTAACCTAAAGAGGGGTGGAGAACTAGGTGGAGGCATAGAAGTATCGATAGTATCATGACGAGCACAATTTTCACCACCTAATTTATATGGAAAACCTCCAAAAGGTGGATTATAACCATCTATTGAATCTATAGGAGTACATTCAGACAAATCCTACTTATTCCTAATTATTTGTTACATGACTTTCAATTTAAACAATAAAGGTTCTAAAAATAAAGATGTTTGTTAATCATAGCTCTAAAATTAAAAATGGTGACAAATATATGAGGATAAACATCATCAAAAATATAGAGATCATCACAAATTTCTTGGTCATAGTCAACATCCAAAGGAGAAATAAAACTCATTATATCAATAACAGATGGACCATTTGCATTAACATCAACTATAAAATAAATAATGTTAATAAAATAAACCATGGTTGGGTGAGTAATGTAATAAGTTAAAACAAAGCATAAATTTTAAAATGAAATTTGAAAGTGTAGGATCAAACCCTAGAAAACTTCAAAAGATGTAAGTGTTCAACGAACAAAGGTGTGTGCACCCAATTCTGAAATATTGATGTAATATGAAAATAGAAAGAGGTGAATATAAGCTAGGGCTTGGTCAAAACATATTAAATAAAATTAAAATATAAAATTAGATATGAAAGCTAATAAATTAGTCATGAAACCTTAAGGAAAAAGGAGCATTTGAAGAACTGAGAGGTTCACCCTTTATTTTATATTTTTAATGCACTAATCATTTTAATACAACATGATAAAATGATTACATAAGGATATATATGATAAATATAATCCAAGAAAAAAATTAAGATCATCTTCATGGATAGAAATAATAAAAAACCATAAACAAAATGGTTTTATAAATATACTAATTGAAATAGCAAAAGTGATGAAATGAACACACTTGAGCAGAATCATGGGATTTTAAGAGTGTAACAATGGGCTAAAAGTGATGATGAAACTTTTTATGATATTTGGACCATTAGCTATCAAATAAAAAAATTGATACATGTGATTCTAATACTAAATTTTCGTTGGGAATATTTGACCACAAAATGTATTATGTGTAGTATTTCCATCGAATGTGTTTTATTGCACTAAATTTATATTGTGCTCAGTTCTAGATTCTATTTTTTTTAAATTACATGAATTGTCTTATGTCATATATTCATGTGTACTCAATTTCATATATTATTAGGTATAATGTTTAATTTAATCTCTTATTTTTCTCCTTGAGTTAGTTTTACCACAAACACACAAATGAAGAACAATAAAATGGTTATGCACCAAACAACCATAAAGGAGTTGCAAATACATATCATGCATGCTAAAATAAGACATAGTGCATTTCTCTTGTGCATTATAAATGGAATTTTGATCAATGGCCTTACCTCTTCTTCCCTAGATGTGAAACATAACTACATAAGCATTCACCTAAACCCTTTTTTGGATACAAGTGGATGATGTCACAATACTAGAATAATTTTGTGGTATCAAGGTGGAAGACTTCATCACAAGTGTAGCAATATATTTTATTCAATGAATATTATAACTTCAAGGCAGGAGAGGATTAACATGTTTTTCATGACTTAAACGATACTTGAATGATACTTGATAATCAAATTTGGATGAGTTGGCATATATAAGGATATCTAAGATAAGACATGTACCATGGATAACTAGGGAAAAGGGTGATAATTAAAATAAAATGTGTGGGAAATCATGCCAAGGTGGAATTACCTACAAAAATACATAGGATGGATTTTAAAGGCACTGAGTCCACCCATGACAAATTTTTCAAACTATCAAATCAATCCCAAGAGAAATAGAAGCCTAGAATGTGTAAAGAAACTTATAAAATGCATAAATTTTATTCAAGGATGAAAATAGATAAATTTGGTAAATGTTTAAGAAACATAGAAGGCTCAAACCCTAGAGAAATTAATTTGGGGTGGGAAATATCCTAAAATAGATAAATATACACTAGCAGACCAAGTGTGATAAAACAAGTAAAAGAAACTATGGAAATTGGTCTTGTATTACAATTAGGTGTCTATATCTACATGATAAATCATTATGTTGGATATTATATTGTTATATATTGAACACAAAGGAGCATACTATTTTCCCCTGTTCACTAGGCTTTAATGAGGCATATCACTTACCCCTCTATCCTATTATTTCATCCTCACATGGATCACATATTTGTATTTCTACCCTAACATGGGTCATGTATTCCTATTGAGCCTTACTATGGAAATTGGTCTTGTATTATAATTAGGTGTCTATATCCACATGATGAATCATTATTTTGGATGTTATATTGTTATATATTGACCACAAAGGAGCATACTATTTTCCCCTCTTCACTGGGATTTAATGAGGCATATCACTTACCCCTCTATCCTATTATTTGATCCTCACATGGATCACATATTCATATTTCTACCCTAACATGGGTTGTGTATTCCTATTGAGCCTTACATGATGATATATTTATATATTTACATATGCATGTTACAAATGGTCTTTCAATGATTATAAAAATTATACTTGCTTTTCTATGTTACACATGGTATGTTTAATCCTTTTATTTTGATTTGAATGATTTTTAGGACCACCCCTCAATTCAAAATGAGGGTATTTATCCAAATATTCTACTACTATATATAGTTTTAAGTGGAGCCAAAAGATATTAAAGTTTATTTTTCCTTACCATGTACTAAGACTAGTGGAGCCAAAATATATGTATGCTTATTTGGTCAAGTAGTAGAGTTTTTCATGTCCCATTGAAATGAGACCATAGATCCAAAATGTTGTGTCTAATTCTCTGATCAATAAGTATAGTTTCACCCTTGAGCACTTGAGTTTCAATTTATAGTTTTAGCACAAAAGATTTAAGAGTGGTAACATGGTTTTCATACCACAAAGTATATTTGTTCTTATGCTCATTTTTGAAAATACATTTTAATTTCATTATAGTTGAATTGATTTACTAATGATCTAATTTTATTCATTCTTATTTACTTGGAAGTGCATCTAAGTTTTTGACATAAGATCATGAGTGATCCAAACCATAATCTAGAATCTTCATCATTCCATCCATATTAGGTATTGTTCAAGTATGTTTATAATTTCATGTATTCCTTTGATACATATAACACCACACACATATACACCTAATTTTGGTACAATACCCTTTCCATTGCATCTTTATCATACTTTTCATATTTGATTATTTTGTACATGTGGTTGTTTTCAAACACTTTCCTTCCACATTTAACCACCTATATCCATGTTTCATAATAATTTCCTCAAAAACACCTAAAATATCTTAGTTGTCTACATTAGGATACCTTTAGTTATCCTCAAAATAGAGTGGTCTCTATTTTTTATTTTCTAAACATCACCATAATCATACATCCATTATTCTAACATAAACATAATCATGGGTCCATGATTTTGGCATGACTATAATCATGGGTCTATGTTTAAGGTCACTCACATTTTGTGGGTCCTTTCACTCAAATCTTATTTCTCGATCATTTAATGTTGGTTCTCACTACTTTTTATGGCCAACATGTTTGTAAATTTATCCTTGTGGAGCCTATATATACAAATGTACCCTAATCCATTTAGACCAAGTGATCTCCTATCAATAAATTCTACCCAAGAATTTCCTTATTAAGTTACACAGTGAGTATATCTATTGCACATTAATCAAAGGTCTCATGCATTAATTCAAATATACCCTCATCAATTTATGTCTTGTGTCAATATATCTTGTATCAAAATAAGGTCATAGTGAATCACGAAGTTTCATGTGATTATCTAGTGAGGAATCCATAAAATGGATCGTTATATCAGAAAATGACACCATTTTTTGTTGCATAAACCATGTTCTAAAAGTGGACTTAGATGTAGTTTAATAACTTGTGTTTGTTTTAGAATGAAATATAAGATATGTATCTAATATATTTTTTAGAAGTAATTGAAGTCTATATTGTTAATATTTTATGACATTATCTTGAAGAAAATATGCAACATGTTTTATATGTAGGTTTAAATGATTCATAATGTAGATAGAAAAGTTTGAATCTCTCAAATATCATATCAGGAGCACTCTTCATGTAGCTCTGGAGATCCTCATTAGCTTCAAATTCTAATGTAAATCATATTCAAGGTTTTTTAGTTATTATTTCTATGGATGTACTATTTTTATATAATCATATAAGACATTCAAACACCTTTGTATCAAATAAAAATATATCATGTGTTTTTATGTTGGTTTGTTTGAAGTTTTGGTATGTGAATGTGTAAAGATAGATTGGACAGGTTTTGTAAAACAGTAAAAATAGTCATAAAAAATATCTTTAATCAAAAAATCTAGTTTTATGTTCATATTTATTTTGAAAAAATATACAATTTAAAAATAATAATCATCTTGATCCAAGATCGTATGAAAAAATTATGAGTATTTTAGTGGGCTTTGTACATGTATAGTCATAACTCTGGAGTTCATCAATCTAGCTCTGGAGTTCATCAATCCATCTCCAGAGTTCATTGGTCTAGCTCCAAAATACATCAGCCAAGCTCTAGAGTTACATAGAATTTGGTCTGAAGATACAAAGAATGAATTTTGAAGTTTGGTAGGCTAAATGAGGTGTGAAGGAATGTTTTGGAACTTGTTTTATAGACTTTCTATTTATAGAAATTCTTTAAATAAAAAGTTCAAAAAATATACATCAACACTATAAAAGTATGAAACTCTAGACACATGCAAGCAAAGATGATCGCTACCTATTTTTTGTCAGGAATCTAGAACAACAAACATGCTCTGATCCCACTTGTCAGGATGCGAAACCGGAAACATACAATTGATTACCAAACTTCAAACAACTTAATATGCGGAAATAAACCAGATTCACCAAGTAACTAGAATTCAGAATAACACAGCATATGAGAGACAATACATAACTTGTATTAACACTTTATACAGAAAAGAATACAATAGAGAATATGCCACATCTTCTCCACCACCTTACAGAGGTTTCCCACACCTCAAGTGAACAGTAAATCTTCTTCCCAAAGCTCTCCCTCTCACGGGTCCCAACACCCAACTCAAATACAGAGTTGGTGTTCACCTCCCGTGCTCCACGCACAACACAAGTGCTCCACGCACTCCACAAGCACTCCACGTGCTCCACAAGTACTCAAGGTACTTCAAGTAGATCTCCCATGAATCTGCAACAACCTGCAATTCAACAGACCATACTTATGGAAGGAACTCCCTTGCCTTCCTCTTGTTCTATCCGAGTACACACCTGTACTCCAAGTAGATCCTGCCTGATACTGCTCCCTGTTGTGTTGCTGTCTGTATGACCTTGCACACCTGCAAATCAAACAATGGTTCTGCTCACCTGTGAACCTCGACCTTGCACACACATACACCTGCAGATCAACGATCTTACTTACCATGTAGATCTCCTATATAGGCCATGCAACTGTGACCAAAATCTTACACTCCTGAAGAGCCCAGCTGGCTCTCCAATCTAGCACCAACACACCTGGTACTGTGGCACTAGGAGGAATGCACCATTGCTCTACCTCACACACAGAAGGAGCTTATAATTATGCTCTCTTACTCCCTAGCATGCTTTTCCAATACAACCATGAGTCTATTATATAGATCTCATCCAAACAATAATTAGACATCTAATTACAATAATTAGATCCACAGCTCTCAGTCTAAAAATAGATCTCTTCATGCAAACACTTGGTTCGTTAGCTAACTGCCCATAAATAGCTCGCAGTCGAACCACACAGGGGACCGACGCCGATCCCTGTCTGCCTGGAGGTGACCGACGTCAGCCGATATATGACCGACGTCGGTTGCTTCTCAATGCTATCCTGCCGACGTCGGCTGATCAGACCGACCCCAACTTCTCTGCAACTCAGCAACCTTCAGCAACCTCCTCTCCTGTTTGCATCAGTGAAGCTTTTAGCTCCACAATCCTAATAATCTCCCACTTGGAGATAAACAGCTGCACTGTACCTGTACCTGTACTCCATCTAATCTATTTCCTGGTTTGTATCCCTCTTCAAGCTCCCACCTGAAGACAACCCACCACACATCCCGTGGTGTACCACCTGTCATCCGAGTAACCTGCCACATCCGAACCTACAACACCTGTAGTGAAGTCCTGACCCTACATAGCAACACCTGCTGCCGGTCCCTCTCAGAAAACCTGAGAACCCACTTCCCCGAATTGGCTCCTAACTCTGACAGCTCCCACTACATGGGAATATTTAGGTCTATACCAGACCTCATGTGATTTCAGACACTGTACCTATCCAGCCCTTAGTGTGCTCTGGTTCTGCATCCTGAACCTCGCCAACACCTGATTCACATCAGCTCCCACTGGAGACAAAATCACCCTGTGATCTCCATGCCTCCCATGTCAAAGAATTCCGCTACTCCAAACTCCTCATGACATGACACTGAACTAATCTTACCCTTAGCTCAGTAAAACCCTGTATGTACTAACCCTGCTAGCAAATATACCATCCACATACAGCAATAGAATGATGTCGCGACTCATCATCCACCTGGTAAGGCAAATCACAGTAGTTACCTGACACTGACTGAAGCCATGCTTCGTCCTCCACCTGTCAAACCTGGTACCACTGTCCTGCAACTCCACAAGACCATATGCCTGGTCTTCCGTCTCACGTATCCGTTCTCTCTATTCTTCTACTAAGAAATCCATTCGTCTCTGTGCTTTCATCCAACTGGCAAACCTACCAAGATACCCGTCTGGTTCTACATCATATCCCTGCCAAGCTCACACCTGTTTCCTAGATCCTTCCTGCTATACAATCAGCAACAAGTATGAAGAAGAGGAACAACGAATTTGAGGGCCTACTTACGCCTTCAGTCCTCCGTATGGGTGTTTGAGACTCCTTGACAGCATGCTGTCCACCCAAAATTTGTTACAGTGACCGACCTCGGTCACCCCACAGTCTGCATCCGACCGACGTCGGTTCTCATGTGTCTGTACCTGACTACCAACCTGCCAGCGCTGGTGTCCCTGCTGCCGATGTTGGTCCTCCTGATTGACATCGGTCTTACATACTGCCGACGTCGGTCCCATGACTGACGTCGGTCTTACCCTGCCCGACATCGCCGGCTTCGGTCTGCACATGACTGACATCGGCACCTGTCTGTTCGACACCGGTTCCTCCTGACCGACGCCGGTACCTGTGTTCGCCTGTGAGTGATGACTTTTTACCTGCGAGCTCCTTTGAATCAATCTCCATGTCCAAACTGCCCTGCTCAGATGTATCCAGCCTCATCCACTGAACTCTGTCTGCCATCTCCTCCAAGAACACCAAGGCTTTCCAGTTCTTAAGCCTGTCAAATATATCTGTCTTCCGCTTAAGAACATGCATCTCCTTCCTGCTCATGTGACCAAGCCTACGAAGCCACGTCTTCGCAACAGAATAAGAATCAGTAATATAAACAAGTAGATAAAGAATACCTATTTTCTTACCACCAGCTAATTCAAGTGCTACCGCTGTGAGAGTTCTTGTGCATCTCTCATCACCCAATCTTTCTGAAGAAATTAGCCAAATCTCCAAACCTGGGACCTGCATGACCTTCATCAACACCTGTGTGTTGGCCGCCTGCAATTTCAGCTTCACTTCCCCTTTGCCAATTCTTTGGCAAGGCTTACCAGCTCCTCTACCTGGGGCTGCATGGAAAGAGGCAACCGAATCTTTTATCCAAGATTCAACTTTATCCAAGAAACCTGCAAACACATCTTGTGCAATAACACCTGCAACATCTATATCTTCAGTTTCTTCATGCTGATCTGTTACCAACCAACAATATTCTTTTACCTGCTCTTTCTTTCTATCAGACTGTGAGTAACCGTCTGTGCTTTTCAACTCCTCCATTCTTAGCTTACTTTGATCTGCCGTTGCTCTACTCCCACTCAATCAGAAACCCCTGAGAGTGCCCTGTAATCAAAACACAACCTGCTTCCTGCAACCTTAGCTCTGATACCACTTGTCAGGAATCTAGAACAACAAACATGCTCTGATCCCACTTGTCAGGATGCGAAACCGGAAACATACAATTGATTACCAAACTTCAAACAACTTAATATGCGAAAATAAACCAGATTCACCAAGTAACTAGAATTCAGAATAACACAGCATATGAGAGACAATACACAACTTGTATTAACACTTTATACAGAAAAGAATACAATAGAGAATATGCCACATCTTCTCCACCACCTTACAGAGGTTTCCCACACCTCAAGTGAATAGTAAATCTTCTCCCCAAAGCTCTCCCTCTCACGGGTCCCAACACCCAACTCAAATACAGAGTTGGTGTTCACCTCCCGTGCTCCACGCACAACACAAGTGCTCCACGCACTCCACAAGCACTCCACGTGCTCCACAAGTACTCAAGGTACTTCAAGTAGATCTCCCATGAATCTGCAACAACCTGCAATTCAACAGACCATACTTATGGAAGGAACTCCCTTGCCTTCCTCTTGTTCTATCCGAGTACACACCTGTACTCCAAGTAGATCCTACCTGATACTGCTCCCTGTTGTGTTGCTGTCTGTATGACCTTGCACACCTGCAAATCAAACAATGGTTCTGCTCACCTGTGAACCTCGACCTTGCACACACATACACCTGCAGATCAACGATCTTACTTACCATGTAGATCTCCTATATAGGCCATGCAACTGTGACCAAGATCCTACACTCCTGAAGAGCCCAGCTGGCTCTCCAATCCAGCACCAACACACCTGGTACTGTGGCACTAGGAGGAACGCACCATTGCTCTACCTCACACACAGAAGGAGCTTATAATTATGCTCTCTTACTCCCTAGCACGCTTTTCCAATACAACCATGAGTCTATTATATAGATCTCATCCAAACAATAATTAGACATCTAATTACAATAATTAGATCCACAGCTCTCAGTCTAAAAATAGATCTCTTCATGCAAACACTTGGTTCGTTAGCTAACTGCCCGTAAATAGCTCACAGTCGAACCACACAGGCAACCGACGCCAGTCCCTGTCTGCCTGGAGGTGACTGACGTCGGCCGATATATGACCGACGTCGGTTGCTTCTCAATGCTATCCTGTCGACGTCGGCTGATCAGACCGACCCCAACTTCTCTGCAACTCAGCAACCTTCAGCAACCTCCTCTCCTGTTTGCATCAGTGAAGCTTTTAGCTCCACAATCCTAACATTTTTAGACATATATATATAATATTTATAAAAATAGTTTTTTTAAAGAAAGCAATATATTTATAGTACTTCAGCTACTATGAATATCTTACACATCAAAATTGTTGTAAGAATCAAATTTGTTATTTGTTATCCTACAATAAGAATTAGTTTGTAAATTGATTTGTTAGTTTGTTGAGGTTAGTAAATTAGTTTCAAATTATTTTTTTATTTTTTTAGAATAAATAATCTAAATTGATAGGTTGTTACGATTAATAAATCAAGTTGTTACTCTCCAACAATAATTTTTTAAAGAAGTATTATAAATACAACCTTCTTATTCATTATGAGAGTTAATAGAGTGTGATTATGAGTTAATAAGAGTTAGAATAAGTGTGGATTAAGCATTTCCAGATTATAAATCACTTCTGAAGTTGATGAATATTTGATATTCCTAAGTGTTAATCTACATCCTATTCCAAGGAAGAGAAAGGGCCACTCAACCAGAAAAGAAAGATATTTTATGTTGTGTATTGTTTAAATATTTTAATATTTATATTAATAAGTGTGGATTGATTATCTATGAGTCTCTTTTTTATTTGTGTCTGTATTTACTTTCAATTTATTTTTTATAACATTGTTATCATTTTTTGTTTCTGAAAGTATTTCTATTTCAAATAAATTTAAATTTACAATTAGATTAGAGTGTGTTTTCTTTTTATCAACAAGTGTGTTTCATTATAACCATTTTCCCTTCACAAGCAAAGAGTGTTTTACATTTTTTTAAGGTGTGTTTCTGATTTTACAATAAGTTTGTTTCCTTTAATCAAATTAGATAGTTTCCAATTCAGCAAGTGTGTTTCTTTTCACAAGTAATAGAGTAAATTTTTATTCATGAAAGTAGATTAGATCTTTAGGATTAAGTGACTCAAGCCACCCCCAAATAGATAACTATTATTCCTTATCTTTTATACCTTATTGAAAACTATTGTTAGATATCGGCCCTAGTTTGATATGACATCAACTAGAATCAGTTGATTAAATAAAGGGATTGATGACACCCATCATTTTGGTGTCGTTACCAAGAACTTCAAGGTGTTAGTAAGTATAAATCATAAGCTAACAATTGATTATAATAACAAATTATAAATAAAAGAAATTTTTTGAATATTGCAATAGATTCATAAGGAAGAGATATTCAAAAGAACCCAAAAAAATCAAGTTAAACATCAAAGAAAATCTTATAAATATATTGAATCCATAAAATAGGCTTAGGGCAGATAGAGCTCAATTAATAAGAAGAACATTTGTCTACCCTAATATCCTAAACTAATATGAAAGTGCTCCAGTGAATAACATATATCCTTCCATACTACCTAATTTTAAGGGGATGTCAACAAAAAAATTTGATCAGTTCCTATTTAATTTCAAAGTATTATATCAAGCATATGACAACCAAACAGATAATCAAAAGCTAAAAATATTTCTTGTTACATTTGAAGAATCAGTTATGAGATGGTTTATGAATTTGTATCCACATTCCATTCATTCATGGGATAAAATGGAAAATATATTTTTGAACAAATATCAAGACTCTTTTAGGGTAAAGAAGGAATTATTCTATATATAAAAAAAGAAAATAAAATTTTAAAAGATTATCTAGACAAATTTTTCTTTGTCTATAGAATATATGGATATGAGTTTGATGAAGACCTCAGTAAGATGGTTTTAATAAAATTATTAGATGATAATACTCAAGATACATTGAATATAATGGGAAAAGGTGATGTAAATAAACTAACTTTCAATAAAATTATTGAACTATGTAGGAATTATTTAAGAATAGTTGTTAGAAAAATAAGAACAATGAAAGGAAACAATGATTTATTCAATCAACAAAGAATATTTCCACCTCAATCAGTATTGATTCCTAATCTCACTATCCAGCCTTTGTCAACTAAACAAAAATAATCATGGAAGTCAATGCTATAAACTATTATAATGTTCAGTTATGTTCAAGAAAGACATTGACTAGTTCACCACTCGCCATCACAAAAAAATTTAAGAAAAATGAAAGTTCAAACCCTTTCAATGAGAAAATCAAAGAATAAGAAGACACACAAGAATAAGAAGTTTAGTTGATAGGTTACATTGAAGAGCCTAATCTGGCTCCAAAGATACCCAAACTTGAGCTAAAAACTATCAAACCATTTGAAGAAGAATATTTCAATGTCAAAACTACCTTCTACATTTTGAAAACTCATCATGGCCCATCATGAGTGAATTTGGAGAATTTAATAAAATCCATCCATATATAAAACAAATTACAACCCAACCAAGAAAAGCATTAAACATAAATAATTGGTTGATTGATGAACAAGAAATCATAATTTCAGAATTACTAAAAAGAATATTTAAAGAGAAAAATGATTTAATTAAATTTTGTTTTTAATGTGAATGTCAGGTTGATTTTACAAACACATCCAACGTACACAAAGAATCAATGAATGAAAAAAGAAGCATGAAAGTGATACTTATTGTTTGAAGAGAAAAATGGCCACTAAATCAAGAAATTTTATGCATGTATTATTGGTTTTCATATATATATGAATATGTTTCCTATAAACATACATTTCATACTTTGACCAATCAACCTCTACCATATCAAAATTATCAAATCATTTCCTTCAACCATTCATCCAATTGTCATAATATCAAGTCCATTCATGGTGGCCTCCACCACACCATTAATAATATGTTAGATAGGATAACTATTGTATAATAATGAAATGATAATTGTTTCCATCTCTTGATTTCCATCCATTCATAATAAAGGTTGTTTCAATGTTTCTTAATTTTTCTTTTTATGCATGCTTAATCATGTAACCTTAGTAAACATGTGATATTAGGAGACTGAGATATTAAATAGAAGGTTTTAAAATATCTCATGATCTTGGATAGTTTGTTAACCTTTTATCATAATATTTTCAAACTAATATATGATGTTTGAGTGAAGTCTACAAGTATCACTGATCATTCTTTTTCATTTGTTAAAACAACTTAGTTATAACAAGATACATATATTTTAACAAGTAAAGAGACTTTAGAGGATTAGATCAAGCCATCATGTACCATCATAGTTTTATCTTTAGAATCCTACAATCTAGCTCTAAAATCCATTAGTCTTGCTCCAAAATTTACCAGACTAGCTCCAAAGTTACACAGACTAGTTCAGGATCTTGACAAAAGATATTTTGAAGTTTATGCATCATTTCAAAAACCATGCAAATCTCTTTGAAAAATAATTGGGAGGTTTTTTTCTCGTGCTTTACACATGGGTTGATTTTGATAAAGTTGGCTCACAAAAAGAATTTTATGAGTAAAGTCAGATCTCTAATTAATTTCAATGTTATAGAGGAAATGAAACAACCACTTTCCAATTTCTCATTATTTCATCATGTTATCATTTCTTGAAATCTTAAAAAGTAACAAATGAAAAAAATGAAAAAAAAAATACAAAATGAAAAAAAATAGAAAAATCAATAACAAAAACATTTGGGTGTTATTGGAAGCCATAATTAGAAAACCAACTTGTTAGTTGACCATGTATTATATAAAAGATCCTTGATCAGAAAATTAGCAAATGATTGATCAAGCACAAAAAAATTTAAAAGACAACAAAAAAGTGAGAAATTTTGAAAACCAACAAATGACTATTTTTCCCAATCAACAATAAAGTTGTACCTAATTCACCTTGCATTTATACACTCTTTCAACATCAAAGAAATTTGATCACATCAACATGGAGGAAGCAACTGACAACTATAAGTATCGTTGAGGTATTTATTTTATTATTTTATTTCTAAATATAATTATAAGTTTTCCAATTATAAATAGGTCCACTTGACACAAATTTTGAGCCAAGAATATAAATGGTTTCAAAAAAATAAAAAATAAATAATCTTTCCATGCATGAGGACATGCATCAATCTAAGTATGGGAGAGGAAAAGAGCTGAAAAATAGTAAATATTGACTCTTTTCAAAGGATTACATTGTTGATTTAAAAAGATTCATCTCAAACATTTCATAAAAGTATTATTGAATTCAAAAAGTTCTTCTCAAACATTTTATAAGTGTATTTTTAAATTTAAAATAATGTTCATTGGTATATTTCAATTCAACTTATATGATTTTTCAATAAGAGATGAGATGATCTAGTTAATGTTATGGGATTAATTTGCACCCTTAAAGGGGGTTCTTCAGGATCCCTCCAACTAAGCCAAAAATAGGAACAACCCCAAGCTATGGTTATCTTTTAGTAGGGTTGAACCTTCAGAGAAGGCCGACTTCCTCTTGATGGATCACCTAAAATAATGCTTCTACTTGGAAAAAGGATAGATAGAGGATAAAGGGTTACTAAGAGAGCTAAAAGGATGATGCACCAAATTTAAATAATAACTTGCATAAGCATGAAATAAACACTGATGTAGCATATGATAATACTTGCTCACATAATCTCACAAACTAGCTAATTTGCATAAGTGTTTCATAAACTAGGCTCAAGCAATGAATGAAGAAAATAGGAGTTCTAAGATTCACACCAAGATCACTTTAATGGAAGAAAGAGAACAAGTTTAGACCTATAACTAACTTGAAAATACCTAAAAAATAGGCAAAAAGAAGGACAATGGACATGGAAAACACTCCTTCATAATGCCATCATGCATAGGCTTCCTAAACACAATTCAGAGGCAAAAGATAGGTAAAGATTATCTATATTGCGTCAAGAGGTATTTCATACAAATTTATATAGGGTTTCACCTTATCAAATGAGAGTCTCTTGATACTCTAAAATGTGAGTATCCTCCAAAATGTGAGTCTACTTTTTTAAAATGGGAAAGAAATGGGAGATATAGAGGAAAGGGGAAGAGAGAAGAGAAGCATGCAATCATAAATTAATAAATGAGGCCCAACCACCTTCTATGAATTCTCAACCACATTTGTATCAATTAGGACTAATCCTTCCTCAAAAAATTAACCTTCATTAGCTCCAAATAATATTCAAGTTCCCTTATTGGTTGAGAAACATACTAGAAGACAAACCTTTGTTGTTGAGGATGATGAGTCATGATTTATTGAGGAGCCTCTAAAGACTCTAAAAAACCATTCAATGCTCCACCTATGCTCTCCAACCACCAGGTATTTATTTTATATTTATACACCATCTTCCACTTGCCTTAGTTATAAATACAAAATCCTCATAACCATGGACCTGACTGAGCCATGACTATGTCTATTTTAAGTGGTTGTGTGTACCTATTGAAAGTGGATGATATGACTATGTCAAAAGATAAAACACTCCTTTCATAATTGCAACTCACCCCTACTTCAAACCCTAAACATAGGTCTAATATAGATGAAAACCAATCATTTTTATTGGTTTTCATATAGTCATAATTTTGACAAAGACCCACCAAGATTAGTCCAATAGCTAATAGCCTACTTTGATCTCTATTAGGTTTAAATAAACCTATTTTGCCCCTGAGCATTATGGAAGCCAAGAACTCATTGAACATGTGGATCCCTTTCAAATAATAATGATCACAATCATGAAATAAAACTACCACCTTAGAAAAATGGGGCTTATAGATTCTAAATCTTCAAACCAGGGTTTCAAACTTTGCTTTGATGGTGGCCTATGATTTTGAAGAATCTGCTTTGGCTCAACCTAAACCACATTTGATCTCACCCTTACACATTTTCATACTTGGGTCTATAAAATCCTTTGATCTAACATGCCTACCTACATGGCACTTCCTACTATGCTTTTATAATCTTTAAAAATATTACCGCTGTAAATTTGGACATGCGTCCTCATCTTGTGCCCCTAAAAATTGATCAAATTCACTCCATCAATTTCCTCAAGAGTCTCCTAGATTTGACCTTCAACATTTCCATTGATCTTTAATATGTATTCAAGACTATGACACTTAGCAATCCTACATGCCTTTAGTATACGCCATTGTCAGTCTCTATCTAGTTAACACGCTTATGCTATATGACAGCCTTGCATATTATCTAGGCTCATTAACTTATGACCTTGATCTGCATCATCAATCTACTCCTATATGATTTAATGTACTCTATTGATCTTTGATCTGTTAGATCAAACATGGACCATTGATCTCCATTTGAATAATATGATCAAACACGGGCCATCAATCTACTCAAAAAAATTCATGATTGAGACACTTAGCACCTTCGCATTCATCCTCAAGATCCTCTGACCTTTTGACCTTGTTCTTGTTGTTATATCTTTGATGCATGATCAAACATGTACCATAGATCTATCTTGACCTGTTGACCTCATGAGATTGCCTTCGTGTCACTGATCTACTAATTTTATCGAGTGAGGCTTTTGACACTTGGCATCCTTGTGGTCAATTTTAGGATCCTATTGAATATTTTGAACTTAAATAGCTACTTCTTGTGGCTTTAATTTGATGTCCTCGAGCACATCCCATGATATTAGATCATTTTTAAGGCATATACTCATCTCAAACTTGTGAATTCTTTTACTCGAATGAACCAGGTAGATCATGACTAAACTTAGACCTTTGAAGGTCACTGATTATGAACTTAACTCATTGTCCCATCTATGTAAACCAATTCCTTTATTGGTAATCTATATAGTTGCACTCATTAAGAAGAGACAATTGAGCCAAAACCCTAAAGGGAGTAATTCTTTCCCTTGATCCTCAAACCACAACTGTAGATGAAGATTGCTTAGGCTATAGGCAAAATATTTATATGTAGGCTAAGTTTGGCTAAAATTTTTGGTGACCTCTTGGGATTGCATGCATGTTATGCAAGAGACTAGTAGCCTTAATATCCATTGGGCAAGGAAGTGTCCTCTCTCACTCAACACACTGATCTAAAGCTAAAACTTGGCTTCTAATCTTTGGATAACTTCATTCCATAGCAAGTACAAAGAACAAAATAACAAAGGCACGTGCATGTGGGCACTTAGAGGAAATAAAATACAACTAAAATACTAAATAAATGTTCACACAGGCACTTGGAGGAAATAAAATAACTACTAAAACTACTATGTATAAAATCTTTTCAAAATTGATCCTCCTAGATCAAAAGGAAAACTCCTTAAGTCACCTTCATGTGATGAACAAAGATGTGAAACAAGCTGCCTATTAGACCTTTACTTTGTTGAACTCAGCTACTTCATGATTTATAATCCTCTTGACAATGCTCCAAATGAATCAGTAACATCAAACATGTTCTTAATGAATATAAATTCATCCTGATTCTCAAACTTTACCTCATAGTGGTGATCCATGAGGGGATAGCTCTATAATGTGACCAAAGCTATAAATGCAACTTATGATGACTCATCAGGATCATGTTTTTCAATATGCACATTTTGATCAGTTACTTCTTGGACCTACTTACCTAAAGGTATAGGTGTTTCATCCAAATATGATTATAAATATTCAAGTTCATCTTAAAAGGAAGCCTCTTATTGGTCATTGGAAAGAATGCCAATCTCAACCTCACTCTTATCATTCTCCCTAAAGACAATAGGTTCTTCGAATGGTTCAATTAAAACATGATCTAGTTGAGTTTTGACCTCTTCATTTTCTATCATATGCTCATGATATTCAACAACACTAGTGATAAAAGTGTCCTTATAAAATCTTGCCTCATACTTAGTTACAACTTCATTCAATGCCACCATGACATCATTATCTGCTTCAAGATGTTCCTCATGCTTCATATTGATAGTATTCTCATATTGCTCTTCAAGAGATCCACTATTCGTGAACACTTCAAGCTTCCCCATGAAGATATGGTATAATTGCTGCCATGAATCCTCTTCAACCTTCTTGTCAAAGACTACCACCACTTCTTCATGCTTTTTTGGAGCTGCAAACTGATCATGTATGACTTTTTGAAATATGCTCTATGATAGCTTCACTTTACTCAACTCTTCCAACTCCTTTTTTCTACAAGAGATAGGATCATCATCTTCAATGAAGAAAGTCAATTCAAAGAAAAGGTTTACCTCTTCTTCAACTCCTTCTTATGGCTCTTTTTTATCTACAATCTCATCTTCTACCTTCAAAACCATGGGTTCTTATTAAAAAAAGGAGAGGGTGGGAGGGAAAGAGATCTCCTTGGGATGCTCAAAACTTTATTAAGTATCCTTCCAACTTAATATTATGGGTTTAGGCTTATTGGAGGATTCTTGAAGAGGTTCATGAGGAAGGGAAAAGGAGTTCATTGGCTTGAATTCAAACATATTCTCTCCTTCTTGATCTTTGGTGGGCATAGGAAAAGGTTCTCTCATAAGTTATGGCATAACATAATCAAGATCAATGATGTGAGGTAGGCTCCAACATGACATATTCTCAAGCTCTTGAAGAGAGATAGGTATAGATTGAGGAAGATTTGGAATCAAAGGATGTATACTAAGGATATGAAATAATGGTTAAGGTTGTTTGGATTGGGTTTCTTGATTCTCCCACCTCCCTAATATATCTATTCACCATTGGACAAAACCTCTTATTTCATACAACTCATCATTGATAGCACCATATTGGTCTTCTTCTCTAATGAACATCCACTTATCTATCAACATTTGAATTGACTTCCCCATCTTATCTATGAGATGAAAAGGGATCACATCAAGTTCTCTATCCCATTTTCTTATCACCTCTTCTAATTTTATCAAATTTATCTTGAATGCTAACAAGGATGTGGTAGTAGAAACATAGTTTTGACAAGGTTGGCTAGGGGGTGGGTAGGTTCATATGAAGGATAGATAGGCTCATTATAGGGATGATAGGAATGTTGTTATGGGTCATAATAAGGCTGTTAGGATTCATTTGGTTAACAATATGTCTCACCAACCTGATTAGGATAGAATTATGCCCCAAATCCATCCATCGAGACCCATGAAAGAGACTAGATAATGATAAAACTTACTTCAAGGCTTACCTAGATTGATGTAACTAGTTAAAATCTTAGAGTCACCATTGGTTTTAGAAACATCCTTCTAAATCTTGATAGTTGAAGGATAACACCAATAATCCTTTTCTTTTTTGATTCGTTATTAACTTAGCATCCCACCAGACATGCCAGAAACTAGTGTGGGCTTAATTTGCATTTATGGAGGGGTTTCTTCCAGATCCCTCCAACTAATCCATAAAATGGGAACAACCCCAAGATGTGGGTATCATGTAGTGGATTCTAACCTCTCAATAAGGATGGATTATTCTTGATGGATCACCTAAACTAATGCTTCGACTTGGAAAAGGGATAGAGAGGGGATAAAGGGTTACTAAGAGATCTAAAAGGGTGATGCACCAAATTTTAATGAGAACTCACATAAGCATGAAATAAACATTGATGTATCATATGATAATACTTTCTCACACAATCTCACAAACTAGCTAATTTGCATAAGTGTTTCACAAACTAGGCTCATAAGCAATGAATGAAGTAAAGAGGAAGTCTAAGATTCACACCAAGATCACATTAATGGTAGAAAGAGAACAAGTTTAGACTTGAAACTAACTTGAAAATACTTTAAAATATGTAGAAAGAAGGACAATGGACATGGAAGAGACTCCTTCACAATGCCATCATGCACAAGCATGCTAAACACAATTCAGAGGAAAGAGATAGGTAAAGATTATCTTTATTGCTTTAAGAGGTATTTCATACAAATTTTGATAGGGTTTCACCTTATCAAATGAGATTCTCTTGATACTCCAAAATGTGAGTCTCCCTTTTCAAAATGGGAAAGAAATGGGAGATATAGATGAAAGGGGAATAGAGAGAGGAAAAGCATGCAATTAAAAACCAATAAATGAGGCCTTACCACCTTCTATGAATTCTCAAACACATTTGGATCAATTAGGACTAATCCTTCATCAACAAATTAACCTTAATTAGCTTTAAATAGTCTTCAAGTTCCCTTATTGGTTGAGAAACATACTAGAAGACAAAACTTTATTGTTGAGGATGATGAGTCATGATCTACTAAGAAGGAAGAGCCTCTAAAGACTCTAAAAATTCATTCAATGATCCACCTGTGCTCTCCAACCACTAGATATTTCTTTTGGATTTCTATGTCATCCTCCACTTGCCTTCATTATAAAGACAAAATCCTCATAACCATGGCCTTGACTGAGCCATGACTATATCTTTTTTAAGTTGTTGCATGTACTTGCTAAAATTGGATGATATGACTATGTTGAAAGATAAGACACTCCTTTCATAATCACAACTCTACCCCTACTTCAAACTCTGAACATAGGTCTAGTATGGATGAAAAATAGTCCTATTTATTAGTTTTCATATAGTCATAATTTTGATGAAGACCCACCAGGTGTAGTCTAATAGCTAACAACCTACTTTGATCTATATTAAGTTTAAATAAACCTATTCTTCCCCTGAGCATTATGGAATCCAAGAGATCATTAAATATGTAGATCCCTTTTGAAGAATAATGATCATAGACATGGAACAACATTGCCACCTTAGAAAAATAGGGCCTATAGATTCTAAGTCTTTAAACCAAGGTTTTAAACTAATCTTTGACGGTGGCCTATGAATTTTAAAAATTTGCTCAGGTTTAACCTAAATCACATTTGATCTCATCCTTACACATTTTCATACCTGGGTCTACAAAATCCTTTGATCTGACATGTTTACCTGTGTGGCACTTCCTATCATGCTTTTATCATATTTAAAAATATGGCCGCTATAAATTTGGACACATGTCCTCATCTCGTACCCCCTAGAAATTGATTAAATTTGCTTTATCAATTTCCTTGGGAGTCTCTTGACTTGACCTTCAATGTTTTCATTTATATTTGAGATTGTGCCACTTGGTAGTCCCATGTGCCTTTAGTGGACCCTACTATCAGTCTCTATCCAGTTAATGTGCTTACACCACATAACAGCCTTGTGTGTAATCTAGGCTCATTTACTTATGACCTTGATCTACATCATTGATCTGCTCCCACATGATTTAATGCATTCCATTAATCTTTGATCCACCATATCAAATGCAAATTTTTTATCTCTATTTGAATAATATGATCAAACATGGGTCATCGATCTGCTCAAAAGTCATTGTGATTAAGACACTTAGCACCTTCACACTCTTCCTTAGGATCCTCTAACCTTGTGTTTGTCATTAGATCTTTAATACACGATCAAACATGTACCATATATCTATCTTGACCTATTTACCTTATGAGATTTCTCATGTGTCATTATTTTGCTAATCTGATTGAACAAGGCTTTTGACACTTGGTGCCCCTGCATTCAGTTTTATGATATTGTGGAAGATTTTGAACCCTAACATCTACTTACTATGGATTTAATTTAATGTCCTATGACATGTTCCATGTTTTTAGATCATTTTTAAGGCATATAATTTGCTCAAACTTGTGAATTATTTTGCTCAAATAAACTAGGCAGATCATGACTAAACTTAAACCTTTGAAGGTCATCGATTATGAACTTAGTTCATTATCCCATCTGTGAAAACCTATTATTTTATTGGTATTCTATATAATTTCATACATTAAGAAGAGAAAATTGATCCAAAACCCTAAAGTGAGTACTTCCTTCCCTTGAACTTCAAACCATAGTTGTAGATGAAGATTGCTCAGGCTACAAGCAAAAGCTTTGTGTGTAAGCCAATTTTGGCCAACAGTTAACTCCTTGAAAAAGAGGAGTCAATCTTCTCAAAAACAAATATTTATCAATAAAGTAAAGATCATTTTTAAAATTCAATCACAAAAAGAGTGGATCAAAATAAAATAAAAATATGCACTACTTCTCCATCATAGGTTACCAAAATAGAACGTGCTTATGAATATTGAGAAAATATGAAAAATGTCAGTTTTTTGATAGAATAAGTAGACTGGTTTCTACTAAACTAAATGATTGAAAAACCTACATCTACATGTAAAATATTATCATGCATGCATACATGCATGATTTTAAGTGAGGGAGAATGATGAGTCCATAAAATAGCTCATTATATCAGTAAATGACACTATTTTCTATTGCATAAACCATATTTTAAAAGTGAACTTAGATGTAGTTTAGGAACTTTTTCTTGTTTTGAAATGAAATATAATATATGTATATAGTTTATTCCTTAGAATCATAATGTAGATAAAAAAATTTGAAGCTCTCAGCGACCAAATCAGGGACAATCTTCATGTAGCTTCGGAGATCCTCACTAGTTTTGGAGTCCAGTGTAAATCATCTTCAAGGTTATTTAGTTGTTATTGCTATGGATATACTATTTATATATGATCATATAAGACATTAAAACACTTGTGTATCAATTGAAAATAGTTCATATATTTTTTTGTTTGCTTGTTTGATGTTTTAGTATGTGAATGTGTAAGGATAGATTTGATAGGTTCTATAAAATAGTAAAAATAGTTATCAAAAATATATCTGACTATGAATCTAATTTCATATTTATATTTTTATCAAAAAACTAGACAAGTTCAAAAAAATAGACAAGTTTAAAAAAATAATCATCTTTATCAAAGCTCATATGCAAAAGTTATGAGTATTTTAGTGGGTTATGTGCATGCATAGTCAAAGTTCTAGAGTTCATCAGTGTAGTTTCGGACATTAGTCTAGCTTCAGAGTACATCAGTCGAGCTCTAGAGTTGCATAAAATTTGATTCAAGGATGAAAAGGATATATTTTTAAGTTTGGTAGGCTAAAGAAGGCATGAAGGAATGTTTTGGGACTTGTTTTACAAATTTTCTATTTATAAAAATTCTATAAATAGAAACTACCAAAAATACACATCAACACTACAAAGATTTGTAACTGTGGACACATGCAAGCAAAGATAATTTCTACCTATTTTTATATATGTATTTATAGTATTTATAAAAATAGGTATTCCTAAAGAAGGTATGATATTTATATTACTTCAACTATTATTAATATTTAACACATCAAAGTTGTTGTAAGAATCAAATTTGTTATTTGTTATCTTAGAATAGGAATTGGTTTGTAAACTGATTTGTTAGATTGTTGAGGTTAGTAAATCAATTCCAAACTAATTTTTTAGTTTTTTAGAATAAATAATCTAATTTGTTAGGTTGTTAGGATTATAAAAACAAGTTGTTACTCTCCAACAATAATTTGTTAAAAAAATAGTATTATAAATACAACCTTTGTATTTGTTATGAGAGTTAGTAGAGTGTGATTAAGAGTTAATAAAAGTTAGACTAAGCGTGGATTAAGAATTTATAGATTTTAAAGTACTTATGAAGTTAATGAAGATGTGGTGTTCATGAATATTTAAGTGTTCATCTACATCCTATTCCAAATAAAAGCAAGGGTCACTCAACCAAGGAAGAAGGATCTTCTATGGTATTTTATGATGGGTGTTGTTATTTAAATATTTCAATATATATATTAATAAGTGTGGATTAGTAACCTATATGTCTCTTTTCTATTTATTATTCATTTAATTTCAATTTATTATTTACAACATTGTTATCATTTTTTTCTTTCTAAAAATATTTCCATTTCAAGTAAACTCAATTCTGCAATTAGACTAGAGTATGTTTTATTTTGATCAGCAAGTGTGTTTGATTATCAACATTTTTTATTCAAAAGTAAAGAGTGTTTTCCAATTTTTCAATGTGTGATTTTTATTCTACAACAAGTGTGTTTCCTTCAAACAAATTAGATAGTTTATAATTCATCAAGTGTGTTTCTTTTCACAAGTAATAGAGTAGATTTTCATTCATGCAAGTAGATTATATCTTTAAGATTAAGTGATTCAAACCACCCCCAAACATACAACTGTAATTACTTGCCTTTTATATCTTATTACAGACTATTGTTGGACCCTAGCCCTAGTTTGATATGACATCAACTGAACTGGCTTAATAAAATGAAGGGATTGATGACACCCATCATTTAGGAGAGGAGTTGAAATCATTTATCTCATTGGATTGAATCACTTACAAAACACTAGAACTATATTTATCTCTAATTCTTAGTGTGTAGCATATGTAGTTGTACCCTGTTGACTACTAAATTTGTAATGATCAACAATTTAACCATTCACCTATTGCAAAGGTCAAAATATAATCTCACCAGTCTAATAGTAGGGACCTCCTGGCTAAAATATTAGTACTTAGACATGCAAAAGAGGCATGTTAAAGGTTAATTATTTGAAGATTTTGAAATTATAAAACTAACTTAACAAAACATGAAGAATCAAATATCAATCCAAAGTGAAGGAGACTCAATCATAGAAGCAATTCAATCTTTTTATTCTCTATATTTCAAAAAAAATACTATTAGAATCAAATTTTCACCACATAGATCATTATTAGAAAATGTAAAAATAGTAAAATATAGATTTGCCAATATTTAAATTTCTTTATCAGATCTTCACAATCACTCCACTTTCATATTGAATTATTTGTATGTTTATCTCAAGCTAGCTTTAGAGTTATCATTCAAAATTGCAATTCACCATATCTGATAGAGTGAAACCTATGGGAAGAGGTCACCTCTTGGAGGGTCAAATATGAACTCTCAATTTACATATTTCCTTGAATACTTCTTGTAGAGTAATTTTTACTCTACATCATATTTAAATTTTGGGTTGAGCACTACAATTTTGGTCCTTAGACGTAGCGACAGAGTTTTGGTTCAATGCAGGAGGAAGGTCCATTTTGCCTAAGTGTCAAGTGTTGTCATCTAAGGCACCTTCTTTATGTTCTATGAGTTGGCTAGAATGTGCCACGGGTCTCATATCAGCTCAGCAAAATGTGCCAAGAGGCAGCATCCGTGGTTACGTATTAGCACCCAAGTTTTATCTCTTTGCAGTGGGAATTCCAAAAGGCTAAGTATCAAAGTCAGGCAGAACGTGCCAAGTGGTAGCAACAGAAGGTCCCAGTGTTGTTTTTCTAAAAGTGACAGAAGTTGCCACATATCTTGACTGCTAGAAGCAGAAGTCACCACGTGGTGGCATCCAAAATATGTTCAGTTCATTTTTGGTTCAATGAGAAATAGGTCCAATGACAAGGCTAAATAATGACAGGCACGCAAACGTCAAATTTCATAGCAAAGGAATCATCAAAGGGAAGGGATAGGTGGAAGAGGCCACATGTCGACTTCCACATGACCCTCAAAAGACCCCACAAGAAAGCGGATGTCACCGCGTGTCCTCACCTGCCTCTCTTGAAGTGCAACAAAAGCTGCCAAGTGTCAACATCCATGGGTTTCCCCTGTTGGCTCCAAAAAAGGCTATGGTGGGCCCAAATGGGTTGCTAAGAGCTATGCAAAACATGCCAAGTATCAGTGTTTATGAGCATCAGAATAGGGCCTAAGAGTTTTCTAAGGCAGCTAAAGGCCCTATGGAAGCAGCCACGTGTCACCTTCTGCAAGAACCTCAAAAATAATTCCAAAAGCCTCTAGGTTAAGCGAAAAGAGTAGGCAAAAGTAGCCATGTGTCAATTTCCGCTTGGCACTCAAAAGGCCCTCTAAAGTAAGCTCCTCGATAGAAAGAGCCAAACGAGGTGAAGTAGCCAAACGCGGAAAGAGACAAAGCGATTTAATTGGTGTGGGAAAGTGTCGACTCAAGGAGTTATTCCAGTAGTTGACACAGTACCTGCCATGAGATCATCAAGAGACATAAACAGTGAATGGTGTGACCTATTTCCTTCATTATGCATTAATGAGCAGGCAAATGGGGTGGCTCATAATTCTGAATCTTGACAGGAGTTGACACAGCATTATCTTCAAGCAGCTTCCTCATCCCAATGCTCAAAAAGCACATGGGTCACTAGTAAAAAAGGGTGCCAAAGTGGCCTTTCTCTTCCTCTATAAATTGTAAGAATTGTAAAAGAAAAGAAGGGGGGGAAGATTTCTGATAGTTTAGACTTCTTGTAATTTCGACCAGTAATATCATTTGCTCTTGTCTTGATTTCCTAAAGTTTTAAAAGTTGATATAATCATGCATGTTTCTGTGCCCTTTATGTGGCTGAATAAATTAAGGAAATTTAAGCTCCATGCCTTGGTTGGTGTTACCTATGTCATTTACACAGTAGTTTATGTTGTAGATTTGCTAGTGTTGTGATTGTAAATGTTATTTGCTTTTGTCTCATTTTCTGGAGTCTAAAGTTCTACATAATTGTGCATGACTTCTGCGCCTCTTATGTGATTGGAGGATTCTACTAAGAAGATAGAACACTATGCCTTTGTTGACAATTCTTGTATCTTAGTAAACGACTCCCCTGTTGTGAGCCTTCCGTTTCTATTATTCCAAACTTTTACATTGATCATGCACTTGTCTACTCTTAAATGTAATAGAATCCTATAATAGTCACTCTATGCTTAGGTTAGGATTAGGATTATGCTTAGGTGCATCGCCATAGATAGGTTTTAATTCTTGAATTTTGTGTTTCTGTTAATCTCCTATCCCTTTTCCCCAACACCTATAAATAGAAGAGACTAGCTTCTTTAAAACCTGGAGGTTGTTTCAAGCCGCATCGTCCCAGAGCTTGAAACTTCCCATTGTTGATTGGCTAGGATCTAGCGCAATTTTACGCCATCAACACTTCTTATCATTATTCTCTCTTATAACTTTTAATTCTAGATCATATTTTCAAAAATATCAACTATTGTGCAATCAAATTCCTACAAAACTATGAGACCCTAAACCATGGAAGAATATTGAAAGCTAAACTAAAAATAAAATAACAAAGCATCCAACTAGAAAAGAAGATAAATTAATAAAGGAAAAGTACCTAAAAAAAGAAAGGATTTCAAAAATACCTAAAAATAAATGCTAACAAGATATTAAAAAAAGGTAATTTTTTTTTAAAATATAAAGTACAAGATTTATAGACATAATAATACAATCATTGTGACCAACATGAAAAAAAATTGAATAAGTCGTTGAAATCACAAAAAATAGATATCAAATCATGATAGATGAATCTAATCTAAACTTTATTTATAAGAAATTTTGGTTAAAATTTTACAAGGTAAGGGGCTATCATGTGAGCCAACACATAGATCATTCATTATTTGATGGAAGAGTATAGATTCATAATATACATCTAGTTCCAATATCATGAAAAATAATTAGACCAAAGACATCTCAACAATTAATCAGATTTTAATGACAATAGAGATAAGATATTATCATGTTTCTTGGTGTGAACTCAACCACCATAAATTTTGTCCTTTAGTATTCATACAAATTTTTACCCAACACTGAATAATGTTCTCACAAAAAATTTCAAGCATATGAAAAATTAAAGAGCAAAGTTCCTTTTACCTGTAGGTTTAATCTCTTTTTGAAATGATACACTTGGATCCTATTAAAGGTTTTTAAGTCAATATGACATAGTTATAATTGACCATAACTAACTCTCTAAATTAACTTAAACTTATATTTATAAATAAACATATTTTAATCTAAAATAGAAAACCACTTGAATAACCTTAAGCAGTTAATTAGGACTCGAGAATACAAATAAAAATAATACCAATGTACTAATATAGCCACAATATTTCATGGTGGGTACCACTCTTCTAAACTAGACAATTAAATAAAAATAAAAGCACAAGCTTTTAACTAACCACTAAGTGGTTTTATCCATTAAGTTTAAATGTTGATATATATAATCCAACCTTAACAAGGAGTAGATTTTTGCCCTGAACTGTACTTTTCTTGCTTCTATGACCGCATAACACCAAAACCATGAAATGTCTATAAACATTTGATCCCAAACAAGATATATATATATATAATTCATCATGACTAAAATGTATTAAATCCTAATAGAACAAGGATTTCAAATGGATATTTTTCCTACTTCATAAAAATCACTTAAACATTCGATGTCCATAACTTAAACTTATTAGTTGTTTTAAAAGAGAGACACCTTAAACTAAAAGATAATTGTATATTGTATCTATATCAATAATTTCATTTATATCTTGGTATTTTGGAGTTTTAAATATGATTTCTAATTTTTATTAAAATAATTGTTGAAGACTTAATCGAAATAAAATGTTTGATTACAACTAAAGGGTGAAAATTTGATCCCTGAAGACCCAATCGAGCGTTAGAAGTTTGATTAAGTCTATAGACTTAGATATTTTTTGAATGCCTATAGCAAGCCTAATTGAGAAAGAAGGGAGCATTTTAAAATATTCAAGTGTTGACAAGGCATCAAGAAGTCATTTTTGGACCTAGTGTAAAATATGAAACTTCTCACACATATTTGGTCGTCTCAATGAGATAGGTCTCATAAGTTGAATCAGCACATAAATCAAAAAGACTCCCAAGACTGGTCCTAAAAAGTTGAGAGCAAGGTTTTCAAAGGAAAATGGGAGGTCAAAACTTCACTTTAATGTTAAGTGTATTAAATGAAGCATTCTTGCATAGACATGGTATTTCCAATAGAGGTAATTTTAGATCCTGATTTGACACACAAACTGAGGTAGCCCACCAAGTCGACTTGGGAGTGTTAAGACCAACTCATTGTGAACATAAGTAAGAGCATATTGAGAGGCCAAAAAAGGGATTCCTTGATTTGTGAGGAATTAGGGCATGTTGTGCAAATAAAAATAAATGGTGAATCTACTATAAAATACTCCTAAGTATTTTAAAACTAGAGAAATGTGTCTACGAACCTAGAATATCAGATCAAGACAGTGCTTAAAACATGAACAAAATTGAGAGGGTAAAATAAAGGAATGGCTATAGGAATAAATTCAATATTCTTATTGACATGGTGTGTGCAAATGATTTCATTATTTCTTCATGTAATTTTCAAGGACTGGCTACAACAGCTCCAAATTGGGTTAGTGAATCCTACCTTGAGATCATTTGTTTGGACATTACTCCATATCCATAGCCCTGATAGAGATATCTATGATCCCACTCAAGGCCTTTCTCTACTTTTGATCGAGCGTCCATATCCCCAATAGAGGTGTCTTGAATCACCTAGGAATTGAGGCTTTTAGATGTTGATTTTCTTTTACTTTCTCTTTTCTTTTCTTTATTTATTTTTACCATCTCAATTTTAGTTGGGGATTACCATGGTAAATGAAAGGTAAAACTATATGTTTTTCGTCCGAGATCTTAACCGCAACATTTTCATTCAAACAAACCCAAAAAGCATTAAAATTTGATTTTTACGTGTAGTTTTGAGATAATATCTTCAAATGCCAAATAGTTTACCTAGATGTATCCTAACACAAACAAAACTAGAACACCCATGATAGCCCAAGCTTTTGAAACTGATTCATAAAAAGAGTCCTAAGTCACATACTACTCAAAGCACTTATGCACCAAATTGTCACTTGAGGCACCTATGTACAAACCATTCTTCCTCATTCTTTGATTAATGAGGAACTCATAAGACAAAACAAATAAGATGGACCAAAAATAGACAAACACGAGACCGAACCAAAAATGAAATCAATAAAAAACCAATAAAAATTGGAAATAAAAGTAGGGAAGCAAACAGAAGGTATATACATGAGCTTGTTGGGAAAAAACACGCCTTGAAACAAGAGTTTGAGGAATCACCTATGGATAGGCCAAGAGACATCCTTACTAGGTAGACACCTGAGATGAAACACATTAATGTTCAAGATTTTGAGAATATTGGTAGGGATCCTACCAAATGGACATTTATATTTATGACAATGTTGCCTTTTATGTTCATACACACCATCCCAAAGAGTTTTATCTACAATATTTTCATGTAAATTAATCAAATTCTCATTTGTAAATTCAATAGTGTACTTATGTTCAATTTGAAAAAAACACTTAGGATAGGGTTGGATAAATACCTCTACCCATACAATGAATTACAGTGAGGGATAGGGGTGGGTATCAACATATACTAGAGATATTCGAAACCTAACTTGGCAAAGACATGTTCTTCATGGGAGCCAATCAGTGAATCAATTGTCAGCTGCTCTCTTACTGATAAGAATGTTAAGTCAACATCCTTATAATTATTTTCATCCTCCAAAATGTCCAAGCTATATTCTTCCCATGTTAAGGTTATTTTGGATTTATCATCAGTGGTTGAAGTGTGTAGAGAGTTATAATGGATCAAGGTATTTTCAACTTCGACTTCCACTGGTCTCATTTCCTCATTATAGCCACCATGTTCATGATTGCCCATCTCTGATTTGATTGCCTCTATTGTTGCAAGGAACATGGGATTGTTACAATCAAACTCAATTGGTTTCTCCAAATGATCTAAATCTTCAAATGTAGGGGCAACAACCTGATTTTTATCCTCTTTCCACCTATCACTAGCAATGTACAGGTTATGCTTTTTAATGGTGAGGACCCTCATGACTACACCATTCAGGTCTATGCCCATCGGATCAAAATCAAATTTGTTTTTAAGTGAGATAACTTCAATTTTTAACCCATTTAACTCTTCTTTTTCATGCAGACAACCAAACTCAGTATTATTTTCTTTTATTTCACCCACCTCCAATGGTGAGATGGGAGTTATACTACTGCAACTAAGTTATTGATCTTCCTAAATCGGCTTTCCAAATGTAGGAATAACAACGTATGAGATGTTTATTTCATATGCATAATATGCATCTTCTTCATCTAGTTGCTATGATTCTTCTACTTATTTTATACGCTAATTATAGGGAGTTTTTTATTTGTTTCCTTGTGTAGGCAACACCTTACCACTCTAATTTTCATTCATAAACTAGCCTAAAATGACTACTGTAAATTTATCATTAGACATTCTCCTCATTGCTTTCTTCAATTGGTTCCTTCCTATCGAATGGAACATTCTCAATCAACAAGATCACTTTAATAGCTATCTCATTTCCACATCTGTAGACCCCAAATTGTGAACTTGGGAATACAGTCTCGTAGGTCAACATTTGTCTTGTTTGTTGGGTACCCCTAACACAAATGACATTTGATTAAAAATAACACTACAAGACACGTGATCACCAAAACAAGGGAAAATAACATGTTGATCAAATGTTAAATTAACATAATTGCATGTGTTAAATCTATTATCAGGGTTCTCATTTGTGATGAGGAGGATTGATTGATTGTATGCTTGAGTCAATGCTTGATCATAAGGCATGAATTGGTTCATGGTTTGACTTTTAGGTAAGTAAATTAAAGGATTTTGGGTGTAAACACCTAACTATTCTAGCAAATAAATTGGCTTAGCACCATAACCATGTGACATTGAGTGTTATTCAATAGTGAAGGCTTTTTGGTAAGTTAATGCCAGTGATGTAAGAGCAAATAGAGTCCTCTAGATAAGCATGATAGTCAATAGATCCAACATTTTTAGATAGATTTCAATAGCAATCACTTTAATTTGTAGGAATGAGACTTTCAATCTCGTGTATAACTAGTGAAAGTGAATGTTGAATGTTCTCATGCATTCATTAAGCTCCATACAAACTGTAGCAAATCGGTAGTACAGGGCAACATGATTGGTGGGCACACTAAAATGGTTGACAAACATGTTTTTTAAGGCAGCTCACGAGGTAATATATCCGTCTAGTAGTTTGAGGTACCAGTTGTAAGTAACCTCATCTAAAGAGGAAGGAAACAAATGAAAGGCCACATCTTCATGCTAGATTTGAGTCCAAATAATGGCATCATTGAATGCCTGAATGAGTTCTTCTCAGTACGATTCTCATGTGTGTATTTTGGACATACAATATTAGGATTCTTAGCAAGTCATGAGCAAGCCTTGGAATGTTCACATGGCAGTCGCCTCCACCAAGCCAAGCAAACATCATTGGTAGGTTTTAAATTTCAATTTTCTAGTATTAGAACCTAGAATATCATTATGGCTAATTCTTTTAAAATCTAAAGCTTAAAGTTTTTATCAAAATTTTAGTGTGTGCTCTCCTAATGTTAGTATATTGTCATGCATTTCAAACACACAATAGGGTGGGGAGAGTGTAAGGGATGGATCGAAAGCTCCAAAATAAATGACAGATCAAAAATATTTCTCTGGCCCTCCTTTTAGTGCCAATATGTTGACGTGTCATTTGCAATGCAACAGGTTAAGAAAAGCATAAAGGATGCGCCAAAAGACTCAAAATAAATAAAATGTTAAAATATTTTGAATATGCCCTCCTTCTAGTGCTAATCTATTGATGTGCATTTTAGGCATGCAACAAGGTGGAGAAAGCATAAAGGATGGCCAAAAGACCATAAATTTCAAATATTATATCTCAGGGCCCTCCTTTTAATGTCAATCTGTTGATGTGTGTTTCAAGCACGCAAAGGGTTGGGAGAAGCATTAAGGATGGCCATAAGACCAAACAAGTGATAGATCTAATTACTCTGTTAGGACCTCCTTCTAGCATTAATATGTTGATGTGTTGTTTGGCATGACTTTCCAAATCTAGGATTTTGGGGTAGTTGCTCATTCAACCTCTCTTAAAAGGAGGTCATAAGATTCTCCCCAAGGTTTATATCTACTGGGTCATGACATGTTAGATAACTCAGATGGTCATTGTACACGAATCTAATTCAAGGGCCCTACTAATTTAGAATATTCAAACTTTGTCTATCATTATTATGATTTTTTGGTGAGTTTAGATAGAATGCAAGTTTATTTGTTTCAGGCATACAAGGTTTTAATGGATTTTAGGAAACAATTATAAACACACATTTTAATATTTGCCCATGTGATGAGAATCAACATTTATGGGTTTTGATTAAATGAGTGTGGTTGATTTAAAATGTTCATTTGTTCCATTATATGTGTATTTAATAATGTGATAATAACAATGTAAAATATATTACAATTGAGATAAAATAATAACAACATATTGCATTCAAACCCTATTCTAACAGAGAGATTTAAAAAAGGAACAAAAGAGAAAGGGAAAAGAGAGAAAAAAAACCTCTTGAAAATGTAGTCAAGTTTGAAGTCATTTGATTGAATGCAACCCACTAACTGATCCCATATCTAGACAACATCATAACCATAATAGGAACCAGTGCTAGAGTTTGAGGATCACGTTGTGAAGAGGAAAGAAAGCATTACCACTATATTGCACATGTAACTAAATGAAAAACAATCTTCCATAGTTTGTATTAATAAAATATGTTCATTTGAAGTGCAAATAAGGATTTACAATTGATTGTTTGAGTACAAATTTGGGAAACATAACCCCCAGGGAAACAAGAGAGGGAGATAAAAATATATAAAAAAGCAACTAGTCCACATTGTTTTCTTAGAGAAAAAATGAGTCAACCCTTGGAATGACTTTCAATCAGCAATATATAGTAATTTTCTTTACAATGGGAGATGGATTTCCCTCTAAAATGCAGTCAAAGCCATTAAATCCCCTCACCAATAAGCTTTTCACTTTCCTACCATTTTTTGCTTGTAAAAAGACAAAACAATAAATTAGAATTTGCAATTAAAAGCATTATCAACAAAACGTGAATAGAAAACATGAACAATTTTTCATTCAAGAAAAATTATACAAAAATTGAAAACATTTTTGCATCTAGACCAGAACGATCTTTTCAACAACGTGAATGATTCAAAAAATTGACTCTTGAGGTAAAATATATCCCAAAAAAAGCTTAGGCCCTTAAAAAGTCCTCCCAGACCTAATCGGTCTTCTAAGAGGCACAGTTCATTTTAAAAATACAATTTTTGAAAAATGATAATCTTGATTCTAATAGGGCTTCAAAAGCTCAAATAGAACTAGAGTATGCTTTAAGTCAGGTCCAAGACCTAATTGTGACTCTAAAGTCCGAATAGCAAAGGATTTGGCATTAAAAAATTAGGTGGGGTCTTGACCTAATCAAGATTGGGAGCCCTGAATAGGTCTACAAGATTCAATCTAATGTCTCCACATTCTAATCATGATTAAATCCCTGCACAACACTAAGAAGGCACTTGGGAGGGTGCGTAGACCCAACTAGGGAATAAACCCCAATGAACACAACATTTCAACCATAAGGGGCCCATAGACCTAATCGAGGCTTGGTCCCCAACTAACAAAGCATTGGGTGGGGGGAACAGTCCCCAACCTAATTGGGACTTTCCCCTTGACTAGCAAAGGAAAGGATTTGATGGAAGGGTCCTAGACCTATTTGAAACCTGGGGCCTAATTACAACTACAAGTTTTCTAAAGCCCCACCTGAGACCCAATCAGAGTATAAACTCTGCTTAGCATTTGGAGGCTTCTAACTACCAGTCAAGACCTAGACGACCTTTCCAAACCCAACCACAACTTTGAGAAACTCAACCTCAACTCCTAAACCTAATCACGATAAAAGTTTCAATTGACACTAACATCCCATTCAAAATTCACAAACCTAATTGGGTAAATTCCTCTGATTAATAAAGCAACTCAAAAACGACCCCTCCCCATACCTAATTAGGTTTTGAAGCCTAATTAGATCTAGGGGACTTAGATAAAATTGATGAAGACCTAATTGGAAGAAAAAGTATGATTACAACTAAAGGGTGTGAATTTGATCCCCTAAGACCTAATTGGGGGTTGGAAGCCCAATTAGCTCTGCAGACTTAGAGATTTTTTGAATGCCTGCAATAGGTCTAGCCGAAAAATCATGGAGCTTTTTATAAAATCCATCTAAGTGTTGATAGGGCATCAAGAAGTCATTTTGGGATAAGTGCAAAATATGAAACTTTCTTGCACAAGCTTGGTCATCTCAATGAAATAGGTCTCAAAAATTGAATCAACACACAAATAAAAAAATACCACCAGGACTGACTCTAGGGCGTTGATGGAGCAAGATTTTCAAAGGCAAACTAGGAGATCAAAACTCCGCTTTCAACTAGGTGTCTTATATGAAACTTTCTCGCACGAGCGTAGTCTTTCCACAGAGGTGGTTTCAATACTTGATTCGACATGTAAATTGAGTAAACCTATTGAAATAGTTTGGGAGTGCTAATACCAACTAGACACGAACATAAACAATAACATAACAAAAGACCAAAAAAAAATCTTAATTCATGAAGAACTAGGACGTATTGTACAAGCAACAATGAATAACTCTCATCAAATTTAATCTAAATTTATGAAAAAATTAAAAGCCCAATACATAAATTTAATTGAAAAACTGAAAATAAATGCATTCATTTTCTAACTTGTCCTAAATATTAACTCAGAAATATGTATTCAGAACTATCAATTATATTCTTGGTGATCATTTAAGCTTTCTTCATGAGAAAAGAAGAAAACCCCTTAATATTGAAGGTAATTTGAAAAGATAAAACTAATAAATTTTACCTTCAAGAACCCATTTTCCTCGAAACATTTCATGCATTGGTTGTTCAACGGAAAAGAGCTCCGTTAAATCTGCCCATCCTATGAGAATATTTAGAAATGAAACGTTAAATCTGAAATTATTTCATTGATGTAACACGCATGCAAATAAAAAATTGAAATGAATTTGTGGTGTGTTATGTGAAAGTTCCCAGGCGAAGTGCAAGTTTTGGGGCGCCATTTATAGGCCGTTTATAGCCAGGGGCACCATTAACAGGGCCCAAAACGGGAAATGCAAGCAAGGGCACTTTTTAATAAACCAATACACAGCTATGGGGTCAGTATACAGCTCAGATGAAAACATGCAGTCAACATGCAACTACGGGCGCCATTCAGAACAGAGAAATACAGCCCAGATGTAGCCATGGGTGTCATTAATAAGATTCAAAACTTTTCAAAATAAATGAAAATACCAAAAAATACGGCAGGAAGTACTTTCAAATTTGATCTATTCCATGCATTTACTTGGGAAAATGGAAAAACTTCAATGCAATCACGAGTGAAACCTCAGAAGCCAAAAATTATGAATATGAAAGGAAGATATAGCAATGGCGTTGCTATGTAAAAATACCAATAATAAACACTTGCAAACCAGGGATGTGTAACTGTAGATTTTATTTTGAAGCTGGAAATTACATGTGTGTACCTATACATATCCATGGCGTAACTAAAATGCCCCTCCACAGTGTTTTAATATGTTGTATTTGGATGGCATAAGACGCTGATTCTCTCCTGCTTTGCCCCCTTCGCCAGTGGAGCCTTCCTCTGCATGGACTGCTCCCCCTTTGCCGACTGTCTCTTTCTTTTCACCACCCCTCTCCCCTAATCATGCTGTGTTTTTCTCCCTATGATGGTTCAACAAACTCAAAGCTGATGTAGGTACTATCATAAAGAAGAAAGGTAGACGATTTGAGGGGGAAACATTGAAACTGAAGGTGGAAAATTTGGTGCGAAATGACTTAGTGGACGATGAAAGACCTCTTCACTAGGTGAGAGAGAAGAGAGTGCTTCCTTCGGTTAAGGACTAAGGGATTCTTGTTTGGGCTTCTTCCATTTCCACTTTCATTCTTTGTTGAAACGTGCTCCCCTTAGAGAAGTGTCTTGTTTGTCTTGGTTCTCGTCCATGCTCCTTGTCTCATCAGTGTTTTTACATGTTACGGGAATTGGGCTCCTAGTTGTATCCCAGTAGCAGTTTATAGCCTATGTCAAAAACATTTTACCCTATCAAATATCAAATAAAATAGACATTGATTCTCATTAATGTTATTTTATGATAAAAAGGTGCCACAACTTAAAAAAATCTAGTATTTCAAACCAAAGCCTATTATAGTCATTTCAACTTTATTTACGACCTCCAAAATTGATTTCAAATCACTATCTTTACTATTCACGCTGGTATGTCATGGCCACTTTAAGGTATAGGAAATGATATTACTCCCGAAGGGAGGGACTATAGGAACCATTTAGTTCTAAATTGGAATTAGTTTTCAAACTGTTGACCAATCAAATGACATGAATTAGTGCATCAATAAAAAAAATTAAGCTTTTACAAAGTAGAGTAGTGAGTTGTTTAACGGAAAAACAAAAAAAATTAATTTCGTGCAAGGTGATTGGCTGAATTTTTTTTTCATGTTATTGCCCGCCTCGCTTTGATCGACGCTAGGCATTAACTTCTCCCCTAAATTTATACAATGGAGATTTTAATGTTGTATTTGTTCACATGATATGGGTTGCTTGGTTTTATGGAATCACATTGAATGTCAGTTTAATTCATCAAAGAACATGGCGGCGGGTTATAAATAGTTAGAAGTTTGTAGAAACTTGGTACTATTTGTTGAGTGCATATGCAAAGTGTTGCGGATAGATTTCCATTTTGTGTTGTTCCCTCTGTTATAGCGAGGAGGCAAGGCATGGCCATGATGTTGGTGTAGTGGACACTAATTTCCCTATCCTTGTTAAGAGCTTCTTTATTACTTTGAGATCACAGTGAAAGACAGGGGACAAAAAGGTTGTGTTTCCATTGGCTTCACGGATCAACAATTCAAGTTCGACAAACATATAGGGTGAGTTGATAGCTATTTATTATTTTTCTCTTTTTTGAAATTTAGGAAACCACTGTTAATTTCTGGAGTGGGTGCATAATCACTTACATTACATATTAAAATACATGTTCCACATCCCTGATGAATTGATTGTCATTCTGTCATTTTTTGGTTTTGAAAATTGGTTCACTCTTTTAATTTTTTTAAGGGCATGTATCACTTGGTGACTATATCCTTCTTTTGTTCCTATATTTGTATCACTTGGTGACTATATCTATATATAATACAACCCTACCCTGATTTGAAATGGTGTCCATGGTCCCATATTCGTACCCCACATCTCCAGGTGACTCTAAATGTTTATCTAATTATTCATTCTTTGGGATGCATTGTGGAGAAAGAAATTATATTAAGTGGTAATTCAAAAGTTTTTATTATAATTTCCAAGCCTTATTATTCACAAAATGCTCAATGCAGTTTTCAGTTTATTAAATCATAGTCATAAGTCAACTCCAGTATAGTGAGGAGAACATTGTTGCCGTTCTTGTCATTATATATAATACAGCCTTACCCTTATTTATTTAACCTAGTAACATGATTTGAAATGGTTTCCATGCCCCCTAATCCATTTTCAGGTTACTAGAACTTTATTTATTCATTCATTTTGTGCTACATTGTGAAACAAGATAGAAATTTTATTTAGTTAGTTATTTTTATATATGAAGAAAGATACAAGCGAAGAAAATAGGTTGATGGGAGAAATTTTAGCCTACAGAGTGGTTGCCTAGTGGTAGTCGAGGAACTTACCAACAAGAAAGACCAAGTTCAACTTTTAGCTACCTCATGCCCACAAACACGCACGGGGTAATGTGGTTAGATTTTGTGATGATGTGGTTGTTGTATATCGGGTATTTGGAGTTAATTACTCTCTCTAGTGTTAATTAGGAGTATAGGAAACTAACAATAAAACATCTAGAACTAACAATAAAACATCTAGAAGTTTGAGTAGATAGGAAAGGAAAGATATTATTTTAACAGTCATGATGATCAAAACAGGTCAAAAGACTTAAAAGTACAACTTACAATAGCTAATCAAAGGTGCAAGAAAATAAGTAGCTTATACTATAGCTAGGAAGCAATAGAGTCTAAAAATAAAGAGGTAGATCTATACAGGTAAATTCTAATCAAATCAGATGATACAAAAGTCATAGATTACATACATTTCCTAAGTAGTTGAGTGTGTAAAGCAACTACAAAAGTGAGAAAAAGGTTTTACAAGGTAAATGTTGAAATAGGGTAAACCTACAACAGTAAAGTAAAAAGGGCTATTTTACAATTTGATGAGCTTATTTGAAGTTTTGCCCTCATTATTTTTAAATACATCAACCTAGACCTCATAGACTTATAGATAATAGTAATAGTATAGACAAATCTTTGTAACAAGGGCCTGTAATTTAGGATCCTTTTTACCAACTTCTCAAAGGCATTTGGGTTTTTTCTATTGTTAGTCATTGTGAAAGAGTCCCTATTTTTTTAAAAAAAAATTGAAATATATCTTGTTATGGACATGACACTGTAGAGTTATTGCTATCTCCCATTGTTAGAAGTTATAATTTAAGTCTTGTTTAAAGGAAAAGCTATAGGGTTTGGCTATTATGAATTGTTGTCTGATAGAGTTATGATATTTTTCTCAAGTGGTTAAGTGCTTCTATGTTTGAGTTATCATTTTTTGAAACTTTGTAGAGCCAAATGTTATATGTTTTGTATGTTGATTATGGAATTGACATTGAAGCTAATTATAAACTTTCATAATTAGTCTTAGCTAAGGTTTTGAGTTGTCATTTAGTTATTGCCAAGTTATTATTGAATACTTAGTCGACTCTTCCATTGACCCAAGTCCTTTTCAGGATAGAAGGATTCATTTTTATGACTGTAGATATGTTGTCGAGACCTTGTGATAGCGAGGATTTATTACTTATTTGGAAAATTGTATTACATTGAAGATCTTTTTTTTCTGACTTGCTTTTAGTAGATAAAGTAGTGATCCTAAAGCTGTGTTTGGGGAATGAAAATAAAATAGAGTTAGGTTATATTGGCTAATTGTTGTTCGAATGTGCTCTGGTAACCAATGCAAGGTGTATAATCCAACCATGTGTGTGGTAGACAATATCATCAGCTGAATGCATAGCTGTATCAAGATCATGAAAATTCATCATTTTTACATTTACAAGCTTATAACTTATTCAATGTGACAAGATTTTCTACCTTAAGGCCTAGAGAGATTAACAGTCATTTCTTCTTCCAATGATTCTTTCTATTATATTTTTGGTTTATTCATGAACTAAAAATATAAGCTTTCATGTTTGCGTATACCTTTCCTTAAATGTATGCCAGTATTGGAGACCTCTAGAATTGTTTGGAATTTTTTTTGCTTTCTTTTATAGCATGAGAT
>JARHVA010007206.1:0-127500 GCA_037957365.1 Torreya grandis | reverse complement strand
GTTTATCGGCCCATAGTGGGTCTGAGCTTGTCAATCTCTACTGGTAAGCTACATGTGCCTTTAAAAGTTAAATCCATGCCTCTTATGTCTCACTTACCTCAAATGGTCACCCATCTTGTCTCCTCATTTCCTGCTCCTACGACTCCATCTTCAAAACCCCCTTTAGGGGAAATTTTTCTAGACTCTAAGATCATTCTCGTTACTCTCAATTGTAAATCTATTATGCGGTGCTCATGTATCCAATTTTAATTATATAAAATTATAATGTAAAATATTGGATTTTAAACCTTATTTCTTGTAAAATGTCATGCTATGGGAGAGAAGGAGAGTTGACAAGTCAAATGGCCATTCATGCATCTTGAATCTTGAGTTAACTCCCTGTGATCTTGCATTCAACTTTTGATCTTATTTAGTTAACTCTTTTTTATCATTTAGTTAGATCCTCTTGGTATTTATTTAATTTTAAATTTAGACTTCAGTTACCTTTATTTATATCTTGGAGTTTTATTTTAGCTTCTTGAGTTGTAACTTGGAGTTTGACTTCACTTATATTGACTTGCAACTTGACTTTTTAACTTTTCTAAATTTATCCCAAAGGGGGGTCATAATAAGAGAGAGATTGCATGATAATGTTGTAAGGAGTATTTTGAATTAAAATAGGTCCTAAAATATTAAACAAAAATCTAACTCAACTTCTCTACTTTTGCATATTTTGAACTAAACTTTTCTAGGGCTAACTAAAGATTCTTATTGTTGACTTGACCTTTTCTAAATTTAGCCAAAAAAGGGGCAACCTATATTTTATAATTTTATCTATAATAAGGTATATTAAATATATTAGATAAATTTTAAAAAATAAAGGACATAAAAACAAACTTCCATGTCAAATTTAACGATATTTCATTTAATAAAACTCAAAATATGCACTTTTTGGTGTTGACTAACTTGCCCAAATTCATTTATGAATGCATGTAGGTCTAAGTTTTGTTATTTTATTGAGTTTTATCGGATTACATACCTAATTATTTTTTCAATTGTACCATTACTAACCCCTCTCATCATTCCAACCATTTTATGTGCTCAAACAATCTCTTAAACCTTTCGAAAATTGTCTTTTCTAGTTGTCTCCCTTGCTTGCTTAAAACCCTAATACCTGTACCTTTGCCTTTATCCAATATTTACCATGAAATTTTTATTTAATAATGTTTATAATTTTATTAGATGACTCATAATATGTCATATCACCTTTAGTTTTCAATAAGGAACTAAAAATGTAATTATATCTCTTAAAATTGAACCATTGGGGTTTAAGAAGGGTTTTAGAGCACCCATTTGACTTAATGATTTTTCATAAATTTAATCCACTATAATTTTAAAAAAAAATCAATTAATATTTATTTTATAGGTTCTCAAAAATCTTCCTGATAAATTTGATCAAATTCCTCTTCACCTTCATGTACCGAGCATCTGAAGATTGCCTTCACTAGCTTACAAATAGCTAGTTAGAGGAATAAAAGAAACCTCTATAAAAATTTGGAATTGTGAGTTATTATTTAACATGATTTTGGTATGATTAAGTTTTATTATTATTATTAGACCTTTTTTTACCTTTACTCCATGAATGGAGTCTTCTTGAAAACCTACACATAAGCAACTTTGACCGATGGTGGCAAAATTGTCAACACTAGTGCCTTCAAGGTGATCACACATCAAAAGCACTAAAATATATTAATAACACTAATATATATAAAATATATTGTAACTAGTGAGTAGGAATAAAATAGGAAGACAAGGGAGCAACAACAGAACTACATTTTATCTCAAAAACCAACTCATCAAATAAAAATGAATTGTTCATCACTAAATAATCAATTGTTTGATCAATCTAAGATTATTTAACATGTATTTGAATGTAAAACTAATTATTTAATGAATAAGTATAGAATTTATTGGCCCCCACCATAAATAAACTAGTAGTTTCCCCCATGGTGCAAGAAAAGCCAGAGGTTAGATAAAAGTTGTTCATATTAGTAAACGATAAAGTACTTAATTTGTATTTTTTAACTAAGTATTTATATTTGTTCTTCACTACCTTGTAAATATTTTTGATTTTAAGTCATGTAATTTAGTTATCAATTTATTTGATTTCCTTTGTATAAATAATATATAATTTTTATATACATTGAAAATTTATTATTATATACTTTATATAAATATTAGATTATATAATATATATTTTAATATGATGTATCAGTTTTTATAATATATATTAATTATGAATATGTTGAAGATATAAAATTCATTATATGTAACAATAATTACAAATATCTCTTATTTTTTTATTGTATATAAAAATAATTACAAAGTTAGAATTCTTATGAATGATGTAATTATGTAAATCTTTTTTCCTCTGATTTTCAAATATTTATATATTTACTTTATTTCATTCTTACAAAGCATTCAAAGGTAAATGTAGGAGTGATTTTCATGTCATTGATTGAACATACTCTTGATGAGTAGTAAATATTAAGCCTTGGCAATCAATGTCTCCAATGTCAATTGTTGCTTTATTGAGTGACCAAAAACATTATAAGAATACATGGGATTCAAGTTTGGTGTTTCCATGTGTTGTTAAGCTTAATTTAATTGCTCCAGATGTTAATATATTTGTAGCATGGACAAACATAAGCTACAAGATATAATTTGGTACGTCAATGTATTGTCCTCACATAAACATAATTGTAATGTGGATTCAAGCTACTTTTCAAATGTGGAGCCCTGTCATAATCAAATTAGTATTCATGACATCCTCATCCCCTTAATAATATAAAATAACAAATTAAATATGTTTATACCTTGCAAGCTACATACCCCTTTATAATTTATGTAAGTCATGTAAATCCAACAATAACATTAAATCTAGGTCTAGTGTATGATATGGGCTTTGTGGTGCACGATATCACATGACATACCATGTCATTACCTCTCACCATCACCACCCAACTCACCTTGAAATATTTCACCATAGGCATGTTTTTTATTTTTTAGCCCTTTCCCACCACTTTGCCATTGCTAAAGCTCTTCATGAAACAAAATGTATCCTCCCTGCATAACTCATTGTAACATCATATAAAGTAATATACAATCTCATTCTATACCATCATCTCCACTAGAAATATATGATTATTTTTGCTTATTGTTGTGTGCATAAAATATGGGATGAGGTTGATGCTCATGAATTTTAAGTGAGGTATGGCTACCGATTTACACTCATTCACTTTACAAAATCATACCTTACCAAAACTTGAAATTACATCTTGTATATTATATATTATATTAATACTGTAATATAATATTAATGTATAAGAATTTATAATAATATTTATATACTATATAATAAAAGTATAAAATATTTAATAATAATAATAATAATAAAATATTATTTTATTATATATTAATCTTATTAATATAATATAATATATTAAAATATTAATATACTATATATTATATTTATAATATAATATTTATCTCACATGCACACACATATACAACAATAAATAAATCAAACTCCTAAATTAAACAATAAATAAATACAACTAATTTTATCCTTAATATGCATATTGAATGGGTAGGCAGATACCTGATACCTATGCAGATAGTTTTTGAAATACATGATGCATTGTATAATACAGTACATTACATACATTTCTTCATATTTTTCTCTTCTTAGTAATAAACACCACCAAAATCACATAATTTTACCCTCAAAATGTTTGTTTTAATGACAACCAGTCATTGAAGATCTTCAAATCGGTTCACATTGTGCCTATATTCTATTGTATTTTGAGCATTGTCAATTTTAGTACAGATTTACACCTTCCAAATAAGGTATTTCATGGCATCCCCAACTATGATAAGGTATGTACTACATTATCTAGTTCAATAGAGTGGAAATGTGTTAATTATGCATGCTAACATGTCAACCATATCAAATTCATGGTGAAACTAAGTCTCCTCATCGTGTCTCCTTCCATGCATAAATATGCAAGGCATCTTATTTATATTCAGGTGAGTTTTTTTAAATTTATGCTATAGTACCAAACCCCAGTAAAAACTAGGTATATTATTTGTTTTTGAATAATCCTCAACTCTATTATTTGACTGATTATTAGTTGTAGATTGGATTAAATTAGAAATAAAGGCATGGAAAACTTCAATAATTGATTATGATAGTTCTTCTAGCAAGGATAGTGTAGGCTTTGAGCTTCAATGTGGCAGATTTACACTAGAGGCCTCTCCAATGCCTATTATTTTTTAGTTTAGAGAAAAAAATATTTTAAGATCACAATGAGTATTTAAAGTTTATATATTTGTTTATGGGTTTTTATAGTTGGCTGTAGTAGCAATGGAAGCAACACCACCAAAATCAAAAATAGTCAAAAAGTTTGGTTGTATTTACATGTTTTTATTGCTCAAAACTGAGAATTTTCTACAATCAATAGACATATATAATATTTAGCATCCCATATAATTACAAATGCTGGCAGACAGATATTACATCAAGAATATGGTGAACTCTATTGGAGGAAAACCATTTCCCCTAGTTTCTTTAAATCACATATCTCTTGTATGAAAATATGTAAAAGAATTCATTTATTTATATGAAAATGTGTTTAGCTTCCAAATTATCCTGGTAATTATTTTCTTCATCATTATTATTATTTATGTATTATATTTGAAAACCAAGAATATTGGGGTAGTAAATCAATTACTGTGTTTTATAAGTTATTAATTTGATGCAATGCGATAACCAAAGAAATTTGTCAAAGTAATCATAAAGTATTCCAATGGAAAACCAAATATGCTATACACCTAAAAAAAGCAACCAACTGACCTGTCAGTGAAGAGGGTTTGAAACTAGATGTTAGAGGTACAATCACTGAGAAAGGGGGGTGAATCAATGAGCCTAGATAATCCAATTTCAATTCCAATTCCTTAAAATTATTAATCATTAAAAACATAAATTCATGAGGCATACACATCATTCATATCAATGAACAAGAAAGATAATGCAAGATCAAACACATAACACATGACATATGTGGGAAACCCTCTTGGGGAATTAAACCCACTGAAACCTGCAACTAAACTATTATCCTATAATTACAAGAACCAATTAGACCATATATAAATGATCAAGGAACTACCATCCATTATTTTAGTGAGTTTGTAATCCCACAAGGAGCTACTACACCTATCTAGTTGAGCTAACACAATAACTAGACCTTTAGCAAGTTTCACCTTGCAAGGAGACTGCAACCCCCTATATGTTGAGTAGCCACAAAAACACCTATAAACATCTCCACCTTTGAATTGATGTCTTCAACACCTAATGATGGAAATATGATTATCACTCTTCACCTTCACTCTTTCATCCAACACTCCCTATTGGTCAAAGCACATTACATACTTGAACCAACACACAAAGATCAATTAGGACACATTACATATCCCAACTAACCCCACTCTTCAATTATTTGCTCACACTCAATCTTCAAACCTACAATAGCACTATTATGACATCAAAAATATGACCTAAAGTTCATACACACCATCATAAACTTGATCTACCCTTCAACCCATCCACTAGGCACAAACATCCTTCACCTTGCCTTCACTCACCATACACTCTCTCTCATACAACCTCTTGAGCATACTCACTCATTCTACCTCTTCTAGGCTTATTAAGTCCAATGACCTATGTGATCACCTTCATCATCTTGATTAGATAACCATGTTTGATCCTCTTCTCTCTTTTTTTGTCCTCACTTAACTATACCTTCTCTTTCAAAGGTTCTCTCCTTCACTTGGCTCCACATTCACACAACTATCACAAACAGGCCAAATAGGCCTTGTACTTATACCATGCTCTTGTTATAACCCATCTTGGTCAGGCAATATGATTAACACACTCTTTCCACCTTTTAAATAGGTCCTCATACATGTAAGAACCACATGCTTCATATTTCGGTCAATGCCTCATTACCCCCAAACCACCATTAGGTCTTGGTGAGACCTAAAACCATTAGGCCTTCATACTCACACATTACATGTGAGATTACTTAGACCACCTTCATCCTTTACCAATGATTCAAACATATCAAACATATATCTAATATCCCTTTGCTCACTCCCACATGGTTTCATGCCATTTGGAACACTAACTCCAAACTTGGACTTACCAATTAGGTCTCTTAGCTCTTCAGGTCTTCATACATAGAAAACATAGTCTCAAACTTCTGAACCAACTACTCAAATATTTCACATATAAATATGATTATATCACATGGTTGAACCCTTCATAACCTAAAATGTACCTCCATATTCTTTAGACCATCAACCCATGTTTTAAGAACTCAAAATAACATACACAAAATGACCACTCAAACTGTTCATATACAATCAAAATATAGTCAAGATATTTTGACTCTCCATATCTTATCCAAGGCATATAATGACAACCAATGCCTTCTCATAATCCTTAGATACTTATAAAACACATCCATTCTCATTTTCTTCTTCAACTCTGACCAGAACACCTTCAACTTACCTCTGTAAGATGGTCACTCAAACTACTAGTGCATTCAACAAACATAGTTAACTTATACATATTATGATCATACAAAATATAGATTCTTCAAACCTCCAAAAACCACATATATGATCTTTATGGATTATAAAACACTCTCCAATAGTTAAATCATCACGATACACCCATATATCATCAAAACAAGCACAAACATCCTTCTCGGGTCATTTGCAGAACATAGTCAAACACATAGTCAACTTTAGTGCTCAATATATTTGAATGTATCAACACTCAGACCTTAAAAATAGGATATTTGGATGCACCATGGAGTCCTCTATAATTTTAATTTTTAAATCACCACTAAATTTGCTTTGGATCAAAATTTATGGATGAAAAACTAAGCACTATTTTTTCCCTTTGCAATTTTCAAATGCCGATCACAATTAAACCTTAGACACTATGCTATCATATCATGTCCTTGCTGATTATATTAGTCATGCACAATCAATATTATTATAAGGATCTCATCTTTTAACAATGCTAAATAGTTATCACTTTGATCACATTGATGCAATATGTACCATTGATCTCTATTTGTACGAACACCCACTCATTATTAGATCTTAGAAGAAGCCTAATCTTTACCTTAGCTTTATGTTAAAATTCAAACACTTATCACCATCACATTGTATCCTAAAATATTTGAATAAACATGCTTTATTGATCTTTTTGTAAGGATCTTGGTCTTTGCCCAATTTACACATCAAACACTTAGACCCATTTTTGACTTGTTGCACACCGTAGAACTTCACATACGATCACCCACAAACTTTTGGATCTGCATCCAGTCCTGATATTTAACTTTGTTTAAAATATACTAAATATGGGGACCATTGATATCTTCTGAGAAGGCTAACTTTGCATATCCATATCTTTTTCCTTGATATATCTCATGTTCTCAAATTTGCATCATATAAACTAGGCATAATATTAAACAAACCCATATGACCATTTCTTCCAGAAGCCTTATTGCATGCAAGATATGATATTAAAAAATTGCTCACTTGAATCATTCTTAAACTTAGGCAAATAACTAAGTTGATCTCAAATTTATTTCATGCCATCGATCTTCGATGTGATGAAATGCATATCATTAGATATACCTTTACAAATTGACTAAGTGTTGGAACTTAGTGCACTTTTGTCAGAGGGACCAACTTTGCACTTTAATAAAATTGGTTACGCTAGTCATATGATCTAAAAATTAAATCATGTGATATATTTACATAATAGAATCCATGCATATATCTATTAGCTCTTATAACCATCACACATGTGAGATATGATGTCATAAATATGCCTCCTCAAATTTATCTGTCATAGAGCCAACTATGCCTAGATGAACATAATGAAGAATCGAGTGAGTTCCACTCATACACACAAGCTATCTAATCATCCTTGACCTATGATATGACCCTTTTCACATCCTCAAATCACCATACTTAGTTAAACATTGAATAACCATGTAGAAACACTGAGGCACATTGAAGCACACTTTGTCATTATCATTCTAGCACACATGGCACCTCATCAACATCTTTGTTCAGCTTGGAAACATCATTGACAAGCCTCCAAAAATCTCCCCCTTTGTCATTGATGTCAAACACCAATACAAAGCTTATGCTTAGAATCTATCTCTTCTTCGGGTTCTTTTTCCCCCTTTGACACAATGACAAAGTGGGCTAAACTTCTGATCCTACAGACCTAAAAATACATCAAGGACCAATAACAAGAAGAGATCATATCTGAGAGATGATAAAGACTCCCCTTAAAAATTATCAAAACTCTTCTCACCTTGACTTTCTCAAACATGCTCCATGACAACACTTTTCTATGATCATACATAGCTTCTATGAAACATACATGAACAACAAAAACTGCATGAACTTACCATGAAAATATTAAGAGGGAATCCCCCTAAGTCACTTGAGCTTAGGCACCTTTTCTTTGAGCATCTTTAAACCATTTCCAAAAATGATGAATCAACATAATTACCTCTATACCTTCTTTCTTAGATCCAAATACACCATCCTCTTATCCTAGAATCTAACCAATTACACAGCTCCCCCTTTGTTTATGTAAGAGGATTCAGAGCAATTGACTTAGTTTGATCAAGTCATCATATCAACATACTTGAGTTCACATTTTTAACAGACTTCTTAAAATATCTACCATGACTAGAACATCTCACATATGCTCCCCCTCACATTATACACAACTCCTCAAGACACTCAAGCTATTTGATTTAGCTCCCCCTAACTCCATGGCATACATAACTTGTCATCTATACAACTCAGAGACCTTATTCATGATATTAAAGATAAGAAAACACATTCTCCTCATCCTCCATATCAACCTTATCTTCAATATTTCTTATGCAATATAATATTTTAACACCACATCATCCTTAATCAGACACTTGGAAACTACTATTCTTTACTTACAAACTTTACACACACTGCCAACATTCTTTCATGATAAAAAACACTAAATTGGGCTCAACCATGCATTATAATCATGTCACTAACTAATGAAAATATTTCATATTCTTCCCTTGATGTTCACTTAGCTCCATATACCAAAACTAAGTCATTAGCATCATGAACACACACCTTAGGGTTTGTAGACATCAAACTCTCAAGTCACTACCTTTCATCCTTTAGGCTAGTTATTCAAAAAAAACTAAGAGCAAAATAATCAACTAAAGAGCATCTTGACACATAGGTCTACCAATCAACAAAGTCCTTCTAAGTAAGCCAACACATCTTCTCATGACCTTCTTTATCTTGCAACATCAATCAAGACCCAACAAACATCCACCATGCTTCCTCTTTCTATAAAGTGTCTCCTTGAAGATTAAAGAGAGACACCCCTTTGACATAGAGAGACTAAAAGTCCCAAAACTCTAGAGATTCCCATATCTCCATAATCTCATTTGACTTGTAGTCTTGCTTGAATTTGAATGAATCCTTGACTTCATTCTTTTCTTTAGATTTGTCAATAAATATTATCAATAGAAACTCTTATCTTTCCTTCATGTCTATCATGGAAATCAAACCATCTTTGGCCTCAGTCTGATCTGTTCTAACAAGCTTAGGTTTTCATACCCATTTATGACCTCTTCTTTGCACACTAGGAGCTCCATATACCTTATTTTTCTTTGGGAACTCATTCAACCTATTATTGCGATACCTAGCAATGTGGCCAACTCTATGACAACTAAAAAAAACAATATCATCCATACTTTTTCTTGATGATGATTGTGATCTTCTTTTTCTATCTGAATAGAAGACAAATTCTCTTAGTAGTCATGTATCTTCTTCATATCTGATTCCTTCTTTGTTGTAGTAGGAATTCCACCTTGATAAAGATTATCCTTCATAGTCTTGGGTTTCAACACCATTGATTGAATTTTAGGAGCATAGTGCTTCTTCAAACTATTCTTGCAGAATCTAGCAATATGTCCTACTTTATTACAACTGTAGAAAACAATATCATTCAACATACCTCTTGACTGATCTGAGTTATGACTTCTCCATGACCAATTGCTCCTTCTTCTAAGGCTCCATGAATGTCCATACTTGACTGACTTCCTTCTATAGTCCTTAGCTCTATGACCATACTTATTACATATATAACAATGACCATGAAATAAACTAGCATACTTTTAAGCATTTGGTTATCTAAAAACTTTTTTTGCATTGTTTTCAAAGCTTGCAATCTCCTTGACATACTCAATATTCTCATTCTTCTTTTCTAGTTTATCCAACTTGACTACAACAAGATCATTCTCACTCTTCAATGACTTCATCTCAATCTTTATCAGAGTGTACTCATCTCCTCTTTCTTTCAAATTTTTACTTGCAATCCTTAACTGATCCTTAAGAATATTGATCTTCTCCTCATCCTCTTTAGCCTTGTTGGCCATGTCTTTCAATATATATTCTTGTACTTTAGTAGACTTGATCTATTCTTGATACTTCTCATCTCTCTTAGACTTGCCTAACAAACTTCCCTCAAGATAACTCACTTTTGATTCAATACCATTGATCACATACCTCATCTTGTGATTCCTCCTTATGAGCTCAATTCCTAGATCCACTTCTTCTTCCTCACTATCATATGACACTTTTTCTTCTCCACTATCATGGCAATCTTATTCATCATACATGATGTCCTTTTCTTTTGAACAACTTTCCTTGGAATCTTGTAGCTGAACCTTGAGTTATTGATATCCTTCTCATCCTCTTTAGCATATTTATTCAAATTACATATATGTTCCTTAAGTGCCTTCATCACAGTCTTCCACTGTTGATTATATTTTTTCAAATTATTGGCCATGTTTTTACCTACTTAGGATCTCCTTCAAGTTGTTAAGCTTCCTCCAAAGGACCTGCTCTTATACCAATTGTTAGAGTTACAATCACTGAGAGGGGGGTGAATTAGTGAGCCTAAATAATCTAATTTCAATTCCAATTCCTTTAAACTCTTAATCATTCAAAACATACATTCATGAGGCATACACATCATTCATAGCAATGAACAAGAAAGATAATGCAAGATCAATCACATAACACATGACATATGTGGGAAACCCTCTTGGGGAATAAAACCAACTAGAACTTGCAATTAGACTAATGTCCTATAATAATAAGAACTAATTTAGACTAGCTAAAACTAATCAAGGAACTACCATCCCTTGTTTTAGTGAGACTGTAATCCCATAAGGATCTAATACACCTGTCTAGTTGAGTTGCCACAACAACTAGACCTTTAGCAAGTTTCAACTTGTAAGGAGGTTGTAACCACCTAAATGTTGAGCAGCCACAACAACAACTACGAATACCTCCACCTTTGAATTGATGTCTACAACACCCAATGATGGACCTATAATTATCACTCTTAACCTTCAATCTTTCATTCAACACTCCTTGTTAGCAAAATCACATTACATACTTGAACCAACACACACTATTAAATAAGACACATTACATATCCCAATTAACCCCACTCTAAAATTCTTCATTCACACTCAATCTTCAAACCTGTAAGATCACTACTATAACATCAAAAATATGACCTAAATTCATACACACCATCATCAACCTACTCTACCCTTCAATCTATCCACTAGGCACACACTTCCTTCACCTTGCCTTCGCTCACCATACACACTCTCTCAAATAGCCTCTTGAGCAACTCATTCATGCTGCCTCTTCTAGGCTTATTAGGTCCAATGACCTATGTGATCACCTTCATCATCTTGACCAGACAAGAATATTTTATCCTCTTCACTCTCTATCGGTCCTCACTAACCTTTACCTTCTATTTCAAAGGTTCCTTCCTTCACTTGGCTCCACATTTACACAACTAGCACAAATACACCAAATAGGCCTTGTACTTATACCATGCTTCTGGTATAACCCATCTTGGTCAGCCAAGATGCTTACCACACTTGTTCCACATTTTAAATAGGTCCTTATACATGTTAAATGTAAGAACCACATACTCCATAGGTTGGTCAATGCCTCATTACCCCCAAACCACCATTAGGTCTTGGTGAGACCTAAAACCATTAGGCCTTCATACTCACATGTTACATGTGAGATTACTTGGACCACATCCATCCTTTACCAATTCTTCAAACATATCAAAAATATCTCCAATAACCCCTTACTCACTCTCATGTGGGTCCATTCCATCTAGAACACCAACTCCACAATTGGACCTACCAATTAGGTCTCTTAGCTCTTCAAGTCTTCATACACAAAAAACATAGTCTCAACCTTATGAACCAAATACTCAAATATTTCACATAGCCATATGATTAGATCACATGGGTAAACCCTTAAAGACCTTATCTATACCTTCATGTTATTTAGACACATCAACACATGTTGTAAACACTCAAAACAACATACACAAAATGACCACTCAGACTGGTCATATATAGTCAAGCTATTTTGAATCTCCATATCTAATCAAAGTTATATTGATTTGGGTAAAAATTCAAGTGATAATTCAGGTAACGATTTTACCCCAATTGATGATAGAACTTCTAAGAGCTATAACTTTTGCATCGTAGCTCCAATTGACTCCCCATTTGAACCGTTAGAAAGCTAAAAATGAGGAAAATGTATTGAGATGGCATGGGATTCACTTGGTGCTTTTGACCCCTAAAAACCTAATGAAAGTTCCCCAAATTTCAATTTTAGTAGTGCAGTCTAAAAATAGTAGGTTTTTAAAAATAGTAATTCCTCAAATTTTGTATTGTTTTAAATCATGGAAGTCGAACCACTTAATCTCCCTCGAGATTGGTGACCTTTCACATCCTCCTACTACTTTAAAAATGTGTATAAATGAATATGTAACCAAAAATGTGAATTATACATCTCTTCCCAAAGATAAGCATATAGCTTTATTGCAATCTTGAGTAATAAAACATCTCTTCTTAAAGAATCCATTGTTACTGTGTTATTTTCATTTTGTTGAAATATATATCAATCAAAAATTATGAGTTTTGGATCACATATCATGACAAAAAATGAATTTTCATAATCCTTAGAGACTTATATAACATCTACATGCTCATTTTATTTTTCAACTCTGCTTAGAACACCTTCAAGTTACCTCTACAAGATGGTCAGTCAAACTGCCAGTGCATTCAACAAACATAGTCAACTTCTATGTATTTGTTCATATAGAATATATATTGTTAAAACATACAATTATTATACATATTATCCTTATGGATTATACAACACTCTCCAATATCTAATTCATCAAGAGACATCTAGATATCATCAAAACAAGCACAAACATCCTTCTCAGGTCACTTGTAGAACATAGTCAAACACATAGTCAATTTTGGTGCTCAATATATTTGACTCTATGAATACTCAAACCTTAAAACTAATTTATTTGGATGCACCATGGAATCATCTACAATTTTTATTTTTAAATCACCAATAAATTCTCTTTAGATCAAAAGTTATGGATGAAAAAATTAGCACTAGTTTTTCCCTTTACAATTTTTAAATGCCAACAGTCATAGTTGAACCTCGCACACTTTGATATCATCTCATGTCCTCTATACTTAAATTAATCATGCACCATTGATCTTATTTTAAAGATATTATTTTTTTACAATTTTAAATAACTGTCACTTTGATCACATCGACTCAATATGAACCATTGATCTCTATTTGTACAAACACATACTTGTCATTAGATCTTAGAAAAACCCTGATCTTTACCTTAGCTTTACGTTAAAATTAAAACACTTGTCACCATATCAATGTATCCTAACATTTTTTAATAAACACTCTTCATTGATATTTTTTTAAGGATCTCAGACTTTACCTAGTTTAAGTATCGAACACTTTGACCCATTTGACTTATTGCGCACTATAGATCTTCACTGTATGATTACTCACGAACCATTAGATCTGCATCTAGTCTTGATCTTTAACTTCATGCAAAATATAATAAGTATGAGAACCATTGATATCTTCATAGAAGGAAAAATTTTCATAGGCATATATTTTTCCTCAATTCATCTCATGTTCTCAAATTCTCATCATATAAACTAGGCATAATATTGAACAAACCCATATGACCATTTCTTCCTGAATCCTTCTTGTGTGCAGGATATGATATTATAAAACTACTCACTTGACTCATTCTTGAACTTAGACAAATAAATAATGTTATCTTAGATTTATTTTGTGCTTTTGATATTTGATGCAATGAAATGTGGACTATAAGATTTGCCTTTGTAAATTGACTAAGTGTTGGAACTTAGTGCACTTTTGTTTGAGGGACCAACTTTTTACCTTAATAACATTAACTGTGCTTAGTTTCCTGATCTTAAACTTGAACCATGTGATCTCCTCACATAGGATAATCCATCCATATATTGATCATCTCTTGGAACTCTCACACATGTGAGATGATGTCATCAATATGCCTCCTCAGATTTATCTATCATAGAGCCAACTATGCCTAGATGAACATAATGAAGAACTGAGTGAATTTCACTCATGCACATAAGATCTCCAATCATCCTTGACCTCTAATAGGACCCTTTGCACATCCTCAAATCACCATACTCAGTCAAACACTAAATAAGCATGCAGGAACACTAAGGCGTATTGAAGCACATGTTGTCATTATCATTCTAGCACACATGACACCTCATCAACATCCTTGCTCACTTTGGAAACATCATTGACAAGCCTCCAATACTATTAGTTTGTAAATAGTATATTTTTATTTTTGTCTCTTGTGAGATGAATTTGGGAGATTTTCCCCATCGTATAAGCCTATGGCTAATCACATCGAACATCGAGTCTTTCAATAATAATAAATTAATTAGTCCATGCCATCATCCAATTTTTCTATAACTTTCCCAAAAATAAGAGAGGGGCATAGACAATCAAGCAAGAAGATGGGCATGTCTATCATATAATGTCAGAGCCCTATACTCCATTTAGTCCTAGTTTATTATTGTTAGTAGTTCATCTCTTGGAGTGACAAGGTTGTAGGGTATGCTCTAAACATATGTTGTATTTTACCTTAACATGCAATCCCAAGTACTATTAAGGCATCAGTATACTTTATTTTATATTAAATTATATTTTATACTATATTTTATATTGGATTTTATATTAGATTTTTTTATTTTTTATTATATTATATATAATAAATTATATTAATATATATATATAATATATTATATTTATTTTAATTGGATCAAAATGAGCCAAATTAATTTTATATTTTAAAATATAATATATTATATTGTATTATATTATATATATTATTTTATATATATTTATATTATATTGTATTAAGTTATGTTATATTTTATATCACATTATCTTATATTTAATTTTATATTACATTAGAATATATATATATGGTATAATGTTTTGTTTTATGCAGTGCTCGCAATGATCAAATGCTTGGAAAAAATCATTTATACATTTCAATATTAGGCTATGCCCAATGAGTTTATACAATATTGACTCCAAATTTACCCTAATGATTGCATTTGTTTGACCGTTATCTATGTCTACAAAACTCTAACACTATTGAAGAACCAAATGCATAATCAACTTCTTAGTGGGGGAGTTTATGATTAGATATGACAAACTATCCCTAGATTCATCTTGCTTTATGAATATATCATTCACTTACATGATATCACGTGGACATTACCTTCTAACATGTGAGACATTGTTGATGAGGCCTATATAATTGGTAACTTGATTAATTATTTAATATAAATGAATATTATATATTTTATATAATATATATTTTATATAATATTAAACTATATAATATGAAAATATACATTATTAAAATATAATATTAAAATAAATATAATATGTGTGAAAATATAATATATTATAAATATATATTATTTATAATATATTAAAATATACAATGTAATAAAAAATAATATTTTAAAATATATATTAAAACTACCATAGCAAAATATATATTAAAATATTATATGTATATATATATATACACACACACATATATATACATACATATATGTATATATAAGTGTATATATATATATATACATACATATATACATATATATGTATATATATGCATGTATATATATATACATGTATATATATACATAATATGTATATAAATATATATATGTATGTATATATATATATATGTATATATATACATACATCTATATATATGTGTGTGTGTGTGTGTATATATATATATATGTATATGTATATGTATGTATGTATATATATATATATACATATATACATATACATACATACATATATACATACATATACATACATACATATATATATATATATATATATGTATGTATGTATGTATGTATGTATGTATATATATATACATATATGTATATATATATATATGTATATATATATGTATACATATATGTATATATATGTACATATATGTGTATATATGTACATATATATGTGTGTGTATATATATACACACACACACATATACATATATGTATATATATATATGTATGTGTGTGTGTGTGTGTGTGTGTATCCATAATTAAAAAACACATAGATACCCATGCATGAGACATCTGAGTGAGCCAATCAAACAAATGGTAGTTACAGTCATTAGTAGCTACAAAAAATGACAAAAATATCATTTCCATTATGGTTTGATGGGTACCCATACCATGTTCCAAAGTTATTATTTTGGTACAAATTTCATTTCTTGTAATTGTAGGTCTGCAATAATTCAAACCCATTTTATGCATTTCCTCCAATTTTGTCTAAGTTATTTTGTGCATATCCTCCAATTATTAAAGAAGATTTTTTTCTCTATATTATTTTATTATCTTTAAGCTATAGCTTATAGCCACTCATTTCTTATGAGCTTTGAAATCTGATGGCAGAAGATAAATCTATGGCATCTTTGAAACATTTCTTACACAAATTATTTAGGTCACATCACTAACTCCTTTTGTACTCCCAGAAAACAAAACAACAGTCATAGCAAGATAAAGTGATTGAGAATAGTAAAGCAAACCTGACCTGATAGGTGGGAATGTGTCACCCAAATAATGGGAAAGAAGGCATATTCTTTTGGATTGTGTCATGTAAGATGAATCTGAAGACTTCACCTCTCAATATAAATCCTCCAGCTTAAATAATAATGAAAATTAATTATGATTAAAAAATAAAAAGATAATTAAAATGATTAAATTAAATATAATTATACTTTCCAATACTAATAATGGGTCACAAGACAAATCCCATATGTGACATAACATGATGTTTATGTTCTGATAATATGTAAGGAGGTTTGCATAAACATCACTCTTACATCTATTCCTTGTAGTTATATTTGACCCATCTTTTACTTGTTTAAAAATACACATCAATTATTAAAAATAATAAGCCAACCATAAACTTGCCTAACCACATCTACATATTAGTCATATTTGGTCGTAATCATATTTGAAAAGTCCACTATAATAATTTAATTATCCCAAAACTAATTCAAATACTAATATTGAAGATTATATTTTCACTCTTCACATGATTTTTGCATTTTTATATCGACAACACTTATTCTTGAGGATCATGGTCCTATGGTGGCACAAGTCTCTATGAAAATTTGATAATAGAATGAAACACAAGCAACAATCCCACTTATAATCTAGATTGTATAGTCATCACTCTGTACATTAATTTTCCTTAATCTTTTTTATTCTATGAAGTGCTTCTTATGCAATTCAAAAATATGATTGCAATTCCTACTTCTCCTACAACCTAGATCACTTTGAAATATATGCAAATTACTCCTCTCATTAACATCATCTCCCATCATGTATCTAAACTGTATGCTAAGTTTAATAATTAGGATACTTTTATGGTCACTCTCTAAAAATCTACGCTTCATCCCAAGGATACACTATACAAACTTACAAGGTGATATGTTTTGAGCAGGTAATATGGATCCAAACTACATTAAAAAGTTCTCATCAGAAGTAGAGGGCCTTCGAAGAGTCGAAAGAGGCCATATTGAAAGATTAGCACCCTACCCTATTATATTATTTATTAAAATCCCAATTAAGTTAATATCATCCATCAACTACTGCCAAAATTTACCATCCTTCCCCACCTCATCAACTAACATAATTATTGACAAGTCTTCTTCAGTAGTGTCCTCATCTTCAAGACTAATGATGTCAATCCTGAATGGCGATTCAATGAACCATAATGAGAATCTATTTATAAAGGGAATTCCCTAAACAAATTTATAAAAGATGACTCTATTTTTATGTTGCATGTCCATAACCTAGATAAAATTAGAGGAAACACTAGAATTTAGAACTTGGTAGTCATCCTGCACATTTTTTAGCAAATTAGACCTGATAGGTGAGAATGTGTCAGCCAAATAATGGGAAAGAAGGCATATTATTTGGGCTTGTCTCATGTGAGATGAATCTAAGGGATTCACCTCTCGGTATAAATCCTTAGACTTAATAATGGATTTATACTTAAATTTTCAACATTTTAGGTTAAAAAATTAAAATTTTAGAAAAGGGGTGGTAAAATTTAAGCTATAAAACACCTCCTAGGAGCCTGTTACATTAACCTTGCATATATTATATATTATAACATTGTGGAAAGCTAAGGATAAGTCAAATAATAGTTGATTCAAAGGACAACACATAAAAAATTTACAAAGTGAAGTTAGGATCCTAGTCATCATCATCTACTAAAGCATCCCAAAAAAATTTAGATCTAGAAGTGCCAAAGTTTTATAATTGTAGTAGTCTACCATAATTAGTAAAAACTTATCTCAATCAGTAGTTGATTATGACACCTATATTTATTGTGGGTCTAGTATTTTGGTCACCTTTCACATAACATTAATTTTCCATGGTTTTAGTTATATCAATATTAAAAGCTTATTTCCAATCTTAAACATTAGTTACATAACTTGGATGTGTTTGTTTCAGTTTACCTCTATTTCCCTATATCTTACATTTTTCCTTTCAATTATCAATTGTCCAAGGTTTCAATTATCAACTTCAAGAACTTAATAAATTCTCATTTATTATATTTATATATTTTTACACAAATTTTTTCTCATTTATATAGTGGCATTTACCCTTTGTGGCACTATTTAATAAAACACCCACATGCATATAATCAAAGATCATTGTAGTTTTAGCGCTTTTTGAGTGTTCCCAACCCAAGTGAGAAAAAGGACTTCACTTTCTCTCCATAGATAATTGAATGTAACTAGTATGAAATTTTAGGTATGCCTTATCCTGGTACAACTATGAAAAAATAAAAACCCTTGAAATCACTTAAATGTATTGAAGAGGATAAATAAAATCTTACTAGTGTAGCTAAGACTTGTCATTACTTAATATGTGTTCACTTGTTACTAAAAATCTTTAAGATGTTTTGTATATCTAAACTTATCAAATTAAAATTAAGGCCCTATTGGTATGCAAGCTAACACAAGAAAAGAGAAAAAAATATGATAGAACATGAATATAACTTAGACAAAATAAGGAGGGGAAAAGTGTCCACATAGTAAAAACAACCATTATTAGTGATGGTTGATTGTGGTTAGACCATAATTTATGATTGTTGATAATGGTCGAAACAAATAAACAATAGAGGAAGAGAGAGATAGGTGATCCCCAAGCACATATAAAAATATAGGAGAGAGAAATCATAAGAAAGAGAAGAGAACATGCCCACATGGAAATTAATGGAGTAAAAACACAAGAAAGAGTGTCAATAAGTAACTATTTTGAACCAAGGATCCATATGCATAAAACCAAACTAAAAACATTAAAATAATAAACTTTGTACCAAAAGTAGGTTTATACATAATGACCCACTTTGATGTGCATATGTGTAAATTTATTCATGTATATTGACATTTTTAAAAAAATTGAGAAAGTGATACCTAAATACTACTTAACAGATGAAAGTGAACTTTGAATTTTTGGATTGGGTGCACCCACACTCTATTGTCAACAATTCAAATGTACTTACAAGAAAATAGTAATTCCAACAAGCATATTAATGTCTTGATAAATATATAATCAATGTAATCAATATGAAATAAATAAAATTATGGGTAATCAAAAAAATGAATACACCTAGTGGTATGCAAATCATGTTGACACTCTTGAAACTCTAGAATTGAAACTTGTCATTAGAAATTGAAAATAGAATTAAAAATTATCTCATTGGAAAATTAATTGGAATAAGAGTAAAAACATTATTCTTGATTAGATAAGTATAAAAACCTACTATTTGTACTTTATCTCATTACAATATGGCAAAAAACTCTACTTCTTGGCTAAAGAAACATATACATCTATTGGCTCCACTTGGTCTCACTTGTTCAACTAGAACAAATAGGACAGTGATAGATTCCCCCATTTTGAGTTGAGATATGTTCATATATATCATCATATAAAAATAAAAAGTCATGTGTACCATGTGTAATTATAGATAAATCATAAATATGTAACATTATGAAAGCTCATATACAACATAAGAAAATATAGTAACATAGAAATTATGATCATGTTATCTCAACATGTAATTTTAAAGATCACTAAGATAATGATTTAGAAGCATGGGATGTGAGGATAATGGAGGGGATATACTCCCCAATAGTAACCCATTAATATGGATAAGTGAGATGTCCTAATTTTATAATATTTCCTAATATGAACAAAATATGGAAATAAAAGTATTAAGTATAGCAATTGCAATGTGACTAATATGTATGAAGGATATTTGGAGGAAGCTCATCCTGATATTAGCAATATATGATCCATATACACATGGGTGCATCATTCCCTCAATGGTAATATGTATGTAACAAGCTTAGTAAGGAGAGGTAAAAATGAAATTTCCAAAATGTAATAAAAATAGGAATAAGTGATATTGATATGTTATCTACATGGATATTTCATAACTATATTCACCAACATGGATCCTCTAAGCTCATAACGATTCCTTGATTTAATAGATTTTTTTTTTGCACATATAATCACTTTAAACCAGGAAATAAATGTGAAAAATACATGATTTATAAATGTTGCATACTTGAAAGGAAAACTAAGAGTTAAAATGGAGCAAGAACACACACAATAACATAATTCAAATGAGACAAAAGATTAACTTAGAGAAACCTGATTTAGGAAAACCCTAAAAGAGTGAGGGACTTCCTCTCATTTTATAATTAAAATTTTACTACCTTCTCTAAGCCTTTATGGTGTCGACACTAAAATATGGTATTAGACACTTGGAAATGTTAGTTTTGACCTATATGTACCTTACATGGCTTGTGCATATACATATGGATCTTGTTCATGCTTCTTTCACATCCACATGATCCCCATGGGTCTAACCTTCTTGATTTACTATTAGTTGCCTACAATAATTCCCTAATATGTGTCTAACTTATTTAAAATCATATTCAAATTATCTTTTGATCAATAGATCAATATTCATATCTCTCAAGTGAATATGTCAAACTCAAATAATTCTAGAATTCTAAATTCATCCAAACATGATAAACTTATCATGTGCCATGCAAAAATCACTATTGAAATTCAAAATCAACTATTGGGGATAATGAAAATATCATTGATTCAACAAATGCATGAGTTCCATGAGTGATGTGAGACATTGATTTCTCAAAGGCAAAATAGGGCAAGTATACACAAATTAAAAGTAACTAAAATCATACAAATGAGATAATTTTAAAGTCAAGTAAACATAAATTACTCCAACACTCCATTTAATAGCTCACTAATACAATGTGTACAAATAGGAGAGTCAGGTAAGTAACTCCTCCATGAATAGCCACAAAGGACCTAGAATAGGCATGTAACTCTTATGATGGTATAACAACCACTAGCCAATGATGATGGAATGACATGTACACCTAAAAAAACATATCCCACAAGTGTATGAAAACTCCATGTTTGTTTAGAATAATCCTAATAAACTATTAAAAGGAAAATAATATCCTACACTAACACCCCCCATAAGTGTAGCTCGAGTGTGTAAAAAGAAATGGGTCCCATTAACAAGGCCTAATGAGGTACCCATGTAAAACTTAACTCTCATAAAGTGGAGAAAGGGAGAAAACTCATAGGAAAAAAAATCCATACCAAAAGAGAGAAAATAAATAGTGCATTCTCTAAGGACATCGAGTATAGACAAAAATGTCTCCATAGGTGAGAGAAATAGAGCATATAGAGAGAAGAGCTAAGAAATATCCATAGAAGATGTTGAAGATGGATACAATAGAGCTCTCAAAATGATGAATTTTTTTGATGAGATCCTTTGCCTGAAGACTAAAGAATCTCCATTTACATTGAATAATGTTTATTCCTTTTACCAAAGGAAGAACATGAGGTGTGTACTAAAATTTTGCCCATTCCATAATGGAAGATGAAGGTAATAATATGAATAAATCTTAAAGAGGTCCAAAAACTAGGCATGGCATGTTGAGGTATGATCCTATTATTATTATTGAGTCATTAATGTTGTCATTTATGTCAAATGTTTGACAGTATCATTCATGTCCCAGAGATGTTTTTATGATGTTACATGGTTAGTGTTCATGATGGCATTGAGCATGGTTTGGTAGTCTTTAAGTTCTGTATGAGGTCTTGGCACATTTTTATTGTGTAAAAAAATCATGAGCCTATCAAGAGAGTGTATAAAAGTGGTTTGGCATGAGAATGAGTCTTAGAGTAAATATACAGTGGTAGGAAGGTCTCAAAGTGGTATGGTGCCTAATAGGTCTATGTGAGTGGACTTGTTTCTAAGCATTGGTATGGCTTGTAGAGGCTTGATGGTGGTGATATGGATGTGTATGAGCTTTAAATTTTTAAATTAATTGTTATATCATGTGATAAATGTGGTGAGTTAGTCACATGACTATCAGAGTGAGCCAAAGAGGTATGTTCTTCTTTATTGGTCTTCTCATGGACCTAGTCTTAAGACCCTAGGTGGCAGAATGAGGTGTCATGATCAGGTTTGGAGGATTGTGAGCTCATGTGAGCATGGATTGAGGTTTTAAATGATGTTTTAAGTATTTTGGTGAATTTTTAGGTCTTGAATTGAAGAATAAATCATGAAAATGGATCTTTAGGTCTCTCATGTGCTAGAATGAAGATATGTGAACCCAATAAGAATATTTTGAGGCTTGTTGGCATGTGTGACTATTTCATGAGAAGATAATATATTAGGGAGATATGTAAAAGGTTCCTAATAATCTTTTACAATCATTAGGATTTGGTTTAAGGGACATAGCTATATGAACAAATGTTAAGAATGGAAATCAGTCTAAAACCCTACTAAAACACTTAGAGTGACCTGATATGGAAGATCTTGATGGAAATGGATAAAAATGGTTTTTTAGATATATTTTTATGATTTTATAAAGTATATTACTGTCCTATTCCTCTAGGTGGCATTGGTCTACCAAATGAGTGAGTTAAAGCTATAGGAAATAACTTATTTCTCAAAAAAATTGTATAGCAGCTAGGGCTAATTGAGTCAATGTTGCAAAATGGATGGATTTTTAAGATTGATAATTATGTCTCATACCCATGGTTATTTATAATCAGGTTATATAAGTCAAAATTTATAAACCAATCATAGAATTTGGCCTATCACTAAAAAGGCCTAGTGAGGAAGATAGTGAGAAAACAAGGTAGGAGTGAGAATGAGTTTAGGGATATGTTTCCATGGATTAAGAATGGATAAAATTACATGGGATTTTTTATAAATAAATATATCACATATCACCTTTTAATATCAGTTTTGAATATGTTCATAAACAAGTAAAAATTTGTTCTCAAAGTGACTTGTCTAGTGAAGATGAGATAGTGAAGGTATAAGGTTCAGAGATTGGTCTATATATCTCATATTTTCCATTATAAATATGTATTTTTTTGTTTTTATATGTTATAAATATATATAAGGATAATAATAATTCATTATTACTCACTATAAGTATCTCACAGGTGTTGGAATGCAAGATCACCATGACTGGATCTCAAGATAGAATGACAATTTTGGGTATGCAAGATGGAGTGATGAGTATGAAATGTTATATCATGATTTTATATTTCCAATAAATATTTTTATGTTTTTTGGGATTTATATTAATAATAATTTATTTATATGACTTTTAAATTCACTTTAATAGGTTGTAATATAGAATCCAAAATGGATTATCTAGTTGTGTGAGGACTGTGAGAGAGAAGCTCAACAAATTGGTATGCAAGACCAATAGTTGAAACTATATCTTGTGATATATATATTTTATTATCTTATATATATCAAAAATTAACTATTAATATGAATAATTTGTCTTTTAATTTTCCTTATAAGAGTTGAAATCAACATTCATCAGGACTATGTTTTCAGAGTTTTTGGCATTTTTCCTTGTATTAGTGAGTTTGATATTCTTGTGTCATTTTAACTAGTTTGGAAGTGTAAAAATAATTTTTTTATGTATTATAGGTTTATTTATCCTATAAATGATTTTTTAGTGTTGGAAAGTGCCTGTACAGATGTTGGTGATCAAAGGTTCTTCACTATGTTTTAGAGCTTTCTGGCAGATCAAAGTGAGACTTTTGTAGAGGTGTTTTTGAGTCTTTGAATCCTAAGTGATGGAGTATAATGAGTTTTATAATTACCTATATTTCATTATTTTTTAATCCATATATGGATTGTTCCTATAATGTTTTTCTTCAGATGGTTTGAGCTTCATCTTTGAAGATGGTGTTTTTGGGGTAATTAGGCCTAATAGGTCTTTAAGGCCTAATAGAGATTTCATGAGGTAAGAGAATGATTTGTTACTTCTTGAGCATGGAAGAGGTTATTTTAGGTTTAAAAATAATTAATTTAAAGGTTTAAGGTCTTTGGTGAGGTCGATCTAGGCCATAGTATTTCAAGTTGTTCTGTGGAGAGGATAGACCTAAAGCATTAGGTCTCTAAGTAGGCCTAAAATAAGAAAGAGGTCTAAGTGAGTTTGGCTGACCTAATGGTGATGTTATTTTTATTTATTAAAAATTTTAACATGTATTAATACATTTTTTGGGTCTGAACCTAATGTATTAGTTCCTTGGTTGACCAAGAGTATGAGTGATCTAGTGACTGGTATAAGTACAACGCATAATAGGCGTATTTGGGATAGTTAAGTGGAATGAGAGTGCAAGCAAATAAAAGATCACATTGAGGAGAATAAGGAGGTAATTTAGACCATAAAATGGGATCATAAGATAAATCATGAATATCCATCATAAGTTATAAGTGTAATGAGCAAGGTCATATAACCTAATCAAGCCATATGAGGGTTGTTTGAGAGAAGTAGAAGAATGGTAGATTTGCTTGTTTGAAGAGGTAGTTTAAGAGTGTTGAATGAGTGATCTTGTGTTAATTTAGAGACAATAAAATTTTAATTATATATGTGTTCTTGATGTATGACAGTGGATAGAGTAGATAGAGATCTGAAGAAGAGGTCACCATTTGTTGGTTGAGAAATAAGGTGTTGTGAAGGTGAGCAAGATGTCTTGGATGAGTTGGTACTTAGTCAAAAAGGAGTAGGAGTTGCCTTTAACATTAAATATTTTATAATTGTCCTTAAATTGGCTGTGTTGGTTTTGATTCACTTAGGGGGTTGATTATTCCTTGCAATTTAGATATTTTTAAAGGACTAGTTGAGTTGGTGCTTGATTAGCAATGGGTCGGTGCTCCTTTTGGGGTTGGTACCTCACTAAATGTCGATCCATTGATTATAGGATAGTAGAAAAAGTTTTATGTTAGTGGGTTTTTTCCCCATGAGATTTTCTCACATATCTCTTATGTTCATGTGTTGATATATTGCTTCATGCTTATGTGATTACTTCTCTATGCATTACTTGATCACTATATTAGTTTGAAAGGTTAATCATTTTAAGTGGAAAGAAAGGATTGTTTTAGGACATTGAGTCACCCCCCAATTTTTGTGTGTCTAATAATTGGTATCATATCAAGTCCTTTTGATAAGGCTTAGCAAATTAAAGGTGATCTTAGAAACACAAGATGGTTAAGCTTGTGAAGGTGAGTTCCAAGATCATTTTATTTATCAACTTGTGGAATAAAAAAGCTTGGTCGATGCTTATTGAGTCTTAACATATGTTACATGATAATAATGTGTTTGCATCAATCTCAGTACATAAAGAGAGAATTTTAAAACAACTAAGAAGTTTAGTTGTTTGCATGATCTAGGTTATGGTTGAGGTTTGCATAAAGGACTGCATGATGAGATAATGAGAAGATAGGTTGAAGTAGTTAATATGTTTGAAAGTATTCTTGAGGTCATTAGAGACTCTCTATGGTGGTCTATAAGGTATATCTCAGTATGGATAATGGTTCAAGAGATTGGTTAAATTTTTCAAATTCAAGTGGATAATGGTGTGCATGGTGATAGGGGGAGCATGTGTCAGATGCTTTAGAGATTCAAGAAGTTGGTTTTATTGTGTTTAGGTGCAAAGAGTGTTTTCAGGTCATTGAGGTGATAGAGGATGTTATGAGGGTTACCTAGATGAATTTTTGAGGTTATAGTGTTTCTCATTATCCTTTAAAGAGAGAAAAAGTGATATTCTAACTTAAGAGAAACTAGACAATCATTAAACATCTTGTAGGTATGAAGAGACCAATTTGTTTGTGCATTTATTACATGTTATTAGAAATTCAACTCTAGTCAAAGGGATTCATGAAGGTGTTTTCTATAATGCCAATATCCTTCCCTAAAATTTTGGTATCTTGATGTATTCTCTATCTCAAGTTATGAGCTTCTAAATTTGGTCTGGTGTGTAGTGACATACCAAAGTTAGTCAAATTTATGCTTCAGGAAACACTCATTGGGCATTCAAAAATATAACTATTAGGGTTTGAATTCAAATGATTGGGCTTGAGTTTTTAGGACTCAAGAGCATTATTTTTACTATAAAAGTCATGGAAGAGTTCAAAAAATGTTAGTATAAAAAGCAAAGATGAAGTCAACTTCCTTCAGATTATCCTCAAAGTGATTTGGAGACTTGGATGCCTATATAGGTGCATTTATTAAGGGTCAAATTTAGAGTTTGTTGATTATGTTTTTTTCTTAGAGAACCTGAGATTAATAAAATGGATTTAGAACCTATCTATTAATCTTGAATTGGTGGTATGAGTGTTGGAAGATGTTGTTACCTCACTGTAGTCTTGATCCATTGATTGAGAAAGTTTTGAAAGTGTGCCATTATGTAATAAAATCTCAATGAAAGAGGGTTGTGCTTAAGATTTGTATTTTTGGCAGACATGAGTGACTTGATGAGTGATGTCTATTTTTTGGTCACTTTGGATGGATGATCAAAGTGCTTAGATATTTTCTTAAGATATTAAATCCTTTTTATTGCTTTTAAATGGTCATATTGATCCCATCTATGGAGAACTAGCTCAAAGACATGATGAATAGGGAATGAGGGTTTCAAGGCTTCTTATATCTATAAGCCCTAATGTGAATGTTCATGATGAAAATGGCTCTTATTTGACCTATAAGAGATCATTGGAGTGTTAGATGTAATTTTTTCAATGTTTCATACAATAGTTATCATGTTTACAATGCTTATTTGAGTGCAAGGTTATGGTTAAGTAGTGAAGATAGAACAAGTGGTGTGAGAGTTAAAGATTTATCTATAAGACCAATGAATTTGAAGGTAGAAAGTGTTGATCATGTAATCCATGGTTTGGAGTTGGTTCTTATAGTGATATTACATGTTGGTTTTGCCCTGAAGATGAGCAAAAAATTTGTGAAGATGATCATTCCTGTAGCATGACAAGTTTTCTATTAATCTTAAAGAATATTGAAGTGGTGTTTCTCTAGAGGTTGTGTCTTGAGTCGAAGCATTATTTTGATGTCAAAATGACATCATAAGGTCATAAAGGGATTTATTTTCATATTTTGAATGACATGAAGATGTTCATAGTCTTGAGGATAATAAAAGTACTATGTTGATTCTTAACAAGACATATTTGACTGTGTGTTTCCATGAAGATGCTATGTAGTGATCTAAGCCATGATGGTTTGAGAAGCTTGAAGAGAAGTATGTATGGAAAAAAGGGGATTTTTATGGTATATAGTTGATCCAATTCCAAGGATCATTATTATTGTTATAGATGAATATTTTTCATTATATCAAAGGGGGAGAAAGACTTAATTAGGAGAAAGACTTGTTTGGGGAGATCCAGCTTGAAGAGATGAGAATGATCTAATTTGTTAGAGTGTTTTCCACAAATGAAAAAGGTGGAGTGATCCAAAACTTGAAAGCTTTTGTTGAAAGATAATTCAATAAACATGAACAAAACAATTCAAATAATGCTATCTCTAATAAGAGATGTTTTATTGATCAAATTTGCAGACCCAAACATATGCTTATCTTTGAGATGTATGATTTCCATTTTAGGTTACATATTCATTTATACATGTTTTTAAGGTATGGGGAGGATGTGGAAGGTCACCAATCTTGAGGGAGATGAATTGGTTCAACTTCCATGATTTACAACAATACAGAACTCAAGGAGTTACTATTTTTAGAAACTTACTATATTAGACTGCACTACTAAAATTGAAATTTGGGACACTTCTATTGGGTTTTATGGGGTCAAATTTCATTTAGTAAAACTCAATGCCATCTCATGATGTTCCCCTCATTATTAGCTTTCCAATGGTTCAAACAATGAGTCAATTGGAGCTACGGTGCAAAAGTTATGGCTCTCGGAAGTTCTGCTATCAATTGGGGTGGACCCATCACCCGAATTGTCATCTGAATTGTTGTTCAGATCATTCCTCCCTCCTTGATAAGCAATGGTCCCCATTGCATCAAGATTTTTAATCAAGTTTATTAGTTTTTCTTTGATTTGATTCCTGATGCATACTTGGATGGGACTCAAATCAAAGTACAACTACCACACTTGATGACAAATCTTGATGCAATGGGGACCATTGCTTCTCAAGGAGAGAGGAATGATCTGGAAAATAATTTGAGTGATGGGTCCACCCCAATTGATGGTGGAACTTTTGGGAGCCATAACTTTTGCACCGTAGCTCCAATTGACTCACCGTTTGAACCGTTGGAAAGCTAATAATGAGGGGAACATCGTGAGATGGCATGGAGCTTTGATCAATGAAGTTTGACCCCCTAAAACCCAATGGAAGTGTCCCAAATTTCAATTTTAGTAGTGTAGTCTAAAAATAGTAAGTTTCTAAAAATAATAATTCCTCGAGTTTTGTATTGTTGTAAATCATGGAAGTCAAACCAATTCATCTCTCTCGAGATTAGTGACCTTTCACATCCTCCCCACACCTTAAAAACATGTATAAATGAAGATGTAACCTAAAATGGAAATTAGACATCTCTTCTCAGAGATAAGCATATGTTTGGGTCTGCAAATTTGATCAATAAAACATCTCTTATCAGAGATAGCATTATTTAAATTGTTTTGTTCTTATTTCTTGAATTATCTTTCAACCAAAGCTTTTGAGTTTTGGATCAGTGGTATCAAAGTGGTTTGTCTTTAGAGTGTATGATCCCAAGAATGAGGTCAAATTATAGGAAGCTTGGGTGGAAAATTGAACCAGTAGAATATCCACCTATTCGCTCCAAACGACTTCAAATGGCGGACTACACTGAGGCATCTGATCCTTTTAAGGAAATGATGAATGAAGCCCTCCAATGAAAACAAGCACAGATGCTTTAATAATTCTCTCAAATTATCCAACAAATCTTGATGGGCTATTTTGGCTCCTCATCCGCACCTGCACATCCTTTCAGTGCCCCAACACCCTTCAAGGATCAGTTGAATTTTGATATCCCTACATTTGAAGGCAACATCAATGTTGATGCAGTAGAAAATTTTTGTCCAGATCAGGGAGATTGTTGAGGTATGACCTTATTGTTATGATTAAGGCATTAATATTGTCATTTATGTCAGTTTTTTGAGTATAATTGATGTCCTAGAGATGTTCTTATGATGTTACATGGTGAGTGTTCATGATGACATTGAGAATGGTTTGGTATTCTTTGAGTTTTGTATGAGGTCTTGGCACATTGTTGTGGTGTAAAAAACTCATGATACTATTGATAGAGTGTATAAAGGTTTTTTTCCATGAGAATGAGTCTTAGAGTACATCTACAATGGTAGGAAGGTCTCAAAGTGGTATGGTGCCTAGTAGGTCTATGTGAATGGACTTGTTCTTAAGTATGGGTATGGATTGTAGAGGCTTAATGGTGGTGATATGGATGTGTATGACCTTGAAATCATGAAATTTAGTTTTATAACATGTGATAAATATGGTGATTTAGTCACATAACTCTCAAAGTGAGCCAAAGAGGTATGCTTTGCTTTAGTGGTCTTCTCATGAACCTAGTCTTAAGACCTTAGGTGGAAGAATGAGGTGTCATGATCAAGTTTCGAGGATTAATATCTCATGTGATCATGGATTTAGGTTTTACATGATGTTTAAAGTATGTTATTTAAGTTTTAGTTCTTGATTTCAAGAAGAAAGCATGAAAATGGATCTTTAGGTCTCTCGTTTGCTAGAATGAAGAGTTGCAAACTTGAGAAGGAACTTTAGATGCTTGTTGGCACGTGTGATTGTTGCATGGAAATATGAGATCTTATGGAGAGATTTAAAAGGTTACTAAAAATATTTTCCAAGCATTAGGATTTATTTTTAGGAATAGATCTGTATGAATAAATGTTAAGAATGGAAATCATTCTAAAACCCTACGAAAACCCTCATAGTGACCTGATATGGAGGATCTTGATGGAAATGGATCAGAATGGTTTGTTTGATATATTTTTATGATTTTATCATGTATACTACTCTCCCGTGTACCTCTATATGGAATTGGTTTGTCACATGAGTGAGTGGAAGCTACAAGAAATCAGTTGTTTCTTAAAAAAATTATGGGTTAACTAAGTCAAAGTTGCACAATGGATGGATGTTGAATATTGAGACTTATGTCTCATTCCCATGGTTATTTTTGAGTATTTTATAGAATTCAAATTTGATAAACCTATCATATAATTTGGGCTATTTCTAAAAAGGCCTAGTGAGGAAGACAGTGAGAAAACCAGGTACGAGTGAGAATGGGTTTAGGGATATGTTTCCATGGATTAGGAATGGATAAAATTACATGGGTTTGTTTATAAATACCTATATCACATATCCCATTTTAGTATAATTTTTTAATATGTTCATAAACAATCAAAATTTTGTTCTCAAAGTGACCTATCTAGTGAAGATTAGACAATGAAGGTATAATGTTCAAAGATTGGTCTATTTATCTAATATTTACCATTAGACCTATGTATTTTTGTGTTTTTAGATGTTATAAAGATATATAATGATCATATTCATGCATAAATACTTACTATAATTATCTCACAGGTGTTGGAATGCAAGATCACCATGATTGGTTCTCAAGACAAAATGACAGTTCTGGGTATGCAAGATGGAGTGATGAGTCTAAAATGTTATATCATGATTTGATGTTTAAAATACACATGTTAATGTTATTTTTATGTATATTACCTATAAATTCTTGATAAAATTTTGAAATTCACTTTAAGATATTGTAATATGGAAGCCAAAATGGCTTATCTAGCTACGTACGAACTATGAGAGTGAAGCTCAACAAATTGGTCTACAAGATCAATAGTTGACACTAGATAGTGTGATATATATATATATATATATATATATATATATATATATATTATGATGTTATATATATCACATAGGAATTATTAATATGAATAATTATTCTTGTAAATGTCCTTACAAGATTTTAAAATAACATTCATCAAGACTATTTTTTTAGGGTCTTTGGTAATTTTATGTATTTTAGTGAGTTTGATGTTCCTATGTCATTTTGAAAATTCATAAGTGTACCAATCATGTTTTGATGTCTTATAGGTTACATATGATCTTATACATTCATTTTTAGTGTTTTAAATTTCGTTTACATATGTTGGTGATCAAAGGTTCTTGACTATGTTTTGGAACTTTTTGGTAGATCAGAGTGAGCCTTTTGTAGAGGTGTTTCTGAGCCTTTAAAGCATTAGTGATGGAGTATAATGAGTTTTATAATGATAATAATGCCATGAATTTTCCATCCATATATGTATTGTTCTTTTAATGTGTTTATTTAGGTGCTTTGAGCTTCATCTTTGAAGACAGTGTTTTTAGGGTAATTAGGCCTAATAGGTCTTTAAGGCCTAATGGAGATTTCATGAGGTGAATGAATGATTTTTAACTTATTTATCATGGAGTAGGTTATTTTATATTTATAGATAAGTAATTAAAAGGTTGAATTTCTTTAGTGAGGTCCATCTTGGCCATATTAGTTCAAGTTGTTTCATGGAAAGGATAGACCTAATGCATTAGGTCTCTAAGTAGGCCTAAAAGAAGAAAGAGGTTTAAGTGAGTTTGGTAGACATAATGGTGATGTTATTTTGATTTATTAATATTTTTAATGTGTCTTAATACATGTCTTGGGTCTAACATTAATGGATTAGTGTCTTGGCTTACCAAGAGTATGAGTGATCTAGTTATTGATATGAGTACAAGGCATAATATGCCTATTTGGGATACTTAAGGGGCATGAGAGTGAAAGAGAATAAAAGAGCACATTGAGGAGAAAAAAGAGGTCATTTAGACCATAAATGGGATAAAATTATTAGTCATGAATATCCATCAAAAAAATTCAGTGTAATGAGAAAGGTCATATGACCTAATCAAGCCATATGAGGATTTTTTGAGAGAAGTAGAAGGGAAAATTTTCTTATTTGAAGAGGTAGTTTGAGAGTGTTGAAAGAGTGATATTGTGTTGATTTATATACCATAATATTTTCATCAGATATGTGTTCCTAATTTATGATAGTGGATAGATCAAATAGAGATCTGAAGAAGAGGTCACCATCTATTAATTGAGAAACAAGGTGTTGTGAAGGTGATCAAGTTGTCTTGGCTAAGTTGGTGCTTAGTCAATATGGAGTGGGAGATACCTTGTAGGTTAAAGGTTTTAGAAGTTCCTTGAAGTGGATGATTTGGTTTTGAGTCACTTAAGGGTTTGGTAACTCCTTGTAATTTAGAGCTTGCTAAAGGACTAGTTGAATTGGTGCTTGTCTAGTAAGGGGTTGGTGCATCACTAAATGTTGATCCATTGCTTATAGGACAATAGTCCAAGTTGTGTGTCAGTGGATTTTATTCCCCATTAGGTTTTTCCACATACCACTTATGTTCATGTGTTGATATCTTGTTTCATATTTATGTGATTACTTCTCTATGTATTTCTTGATCACTATATTGGTTTAAAAGGTTAATCATTTTAAGTGGAAATAAAGGATTGTTTTAAGACACTAATTCACCCCCCTACTCTTAGTGCTTATGCATCCAACATGGCATAGGTCTGGAAAGAACATGTATAATAAAAAGATGTGATTCCATTGAAGTGAACCTATCTGAATAAGGACATGAAACATTCACTATAATAATGTCCATGTGAAGAGGAGAGATCGACTCAAAAACTGTCAAAACTAAAGAAGACATTATAGATGAATCACATAGATCTACAATATGAATACCTATAGGAACATATGAGTCATAAAATCTCACAATGTATTTAATCACACTAAAAACAATAAAATCCTCCAAAGCATAAGACTATGAAGGCTTTGGAAGAGCAACATCATAAATAGGGATGGAAGTAGAATCTATAATGGGACAATTGAAGTCAACAAAAATATCATCCTGTAGTGGTGGTTCAATATAAGGAAGAGAAAAATCCACCATGAATGTGTCATCAAGAAAAATAAGAGTAGGAGGAGGGAGTAAAATAGTCTTTGAAGAGATGATAAAAAGAGGAGGAGTGATATAGATCTCAGCAAGATCTCTAAAAAGAGACTAAAGAATGCTATAAATAGTGTAGGGACACACTGTATGCTCCAAATGGTAATAATGATCCATGGAAATATGCAATAAAAGGTTCTAATAACCTTGTCACAATTGTTGTCCCACTTATTGAACTAAATAAGATCACTGGGAGCGGGAATTTATCCATATGATAATGGGATAGATTCTTGTTTCTAAGTGTTCCATGTAATAATGCCAAGAATCATAGTTAGTTTCCAATAAGAACCACTAGTGTGGAATAAACTCTCTTCATCAGTTGGTATCTCTTAAGTGGAGTCAATATGACTGAGAGAAGACACCAAAGAAGTGAAATGATAAAAACACTACACAAGTGACAATGCATGTTCAATGAATGGACATCAGGTTTAATTGACATGCATCCAAGAAAGCAAGATCAATTACTATATCAATCACCAAAGTGGCACACAAGTCATAAATATTGAGTGTGTGTATATAAGAGATAAATTAAGGCCCATAATAACCCCTCAAAGATAATTACCAATGGCCCCCTCATCTTTTCAAGTAACACAACATGCTTAAATGTATGGATGTTAGACTCAAATGACAATACATCCAAATAGGTAAGAGTAAATAGTGTATAAGTTCCAATGCATTTCTAAATGAATGGACATTAGAATCTACTAACAATGTGTCCACAAGAATGAGTAATTAGTGTAGCTGACACATGAAAAACAAACATGTGAAACAAGAGGACAATGGACTCTATTGATAATTCATCCAAGAAGAGTATAAGGAAAGTACTGAATAAGGGACTATGAAGGATGGATCTAGGTGAAAAATAGACATCTATTCAACCCCCATAGATTTTTTCACTTTATAATTTAATGTGTTTATAATTAAAATGAGACCAATAGATTAGGAATGAAAAAACATGAACTTTTGATTAAAATAGCACTTGATAAGTTTTTGATTATATAAGGTGGCTAAAACAAGGGGTCAAACCCTTAAAAAATATCAAAAAGAAACCCCAGAGGAATCAAAATAAAATATCCTTGAAACAATTATAGCATAGCCTACTTAACTAGCATAAACAGCAAAGACAACATAACCAGACTAAAGATAGTATATATGAAGAAGCAGAGAATAAACAACATAAAAGAAACTAGAACTAAGGAGAAAGATTCTCCCATCTTGTAGCTAGGGATTTAGTAAATTCATTCAACTTTTTAAATTCTCATCTATGTCCTCCATAGCTATAGTCTCAAGATCCTGCAACACATAAAGATTAACTAACATAATACACCTGAGCATAGTGTAAATTGAATGTTCTAGCTTCTTCACATGACCTCTCAAGGTAGAAATGTCATTCCTATAATCAACACCTTCCTCCATCTCATTAGCATCTTCCTCCATAAAAATCCTTCCCCTTTCATCAACATTATCCCCAGAATCACCAACAGCACCACCAAAAACATTGGTCTATTTGTTCCCATTCTTACCCTCTGCATATTCAAAAATCTCTTGGACTTCAAGAACCTTGGCCTCATCCCCCTGTGTGGATTATTAAAAATCACTCTCTAAATAATCAATAAGTTTATATTTCAGTGTAGATTTTCCACAATCCTCCCTAACCTCACAACCCCAGAGGACAATCCCTCCTTATCTTTGGTGGATTGATTAGTTTTACTACCAAGTCCCACAAGAGTATTGCTAAGATTTTTATGGGTCCCCAAGCATCCCACATAGTTTCCTCTTCCACCTCCCTAATTTTCCTCTTCCTACTCTTCACACTACTTTTAGAGACCAAAGTGTGGGTAGCGATCACCATGGTAGTCTCCTCATTAGATAGAGAAAAGGAAACCCTTTTCATCTTATGAGAAGTAAGGGAAGGGCAAGGCTCTTCAAATACATCAGTATCATTAGGGTTGGCATAAATTTCACCACTATGAGACTGGATAGGCTTAGGTGGATCCAGAGCAAGGTGGAAATTATATAAGTAGAGAATAAGACCCTAGTGTAAGGGAATGGGTTTCTTGGATGGTTTCTTAGCTGACTTAGCTTTAACCCTAAAAATTGAATGCTCAAGGGAAGACAACAAATAGAATGGGAAGCTAATATGATAATTACATCTTAAATGATTCAATAAAGGAAGATGATAAATGTAGAACCTAGTAAACCACCCCTCCAGAGTGATTGAAGTATTTCATGAGGAGGAAACACATTTCATCCCATGGCTCTGGCAACTTGGCCCATTCAAATCCTCCTTGGTAAAGAACCAATTCTTCACCTTCCCTAAGGAATAAATTCTATTTAAAATGGTCCACCACTTTCACTTTCCTTTGCATTTTGGTCCTATTAGTCAACAAGCTAGTCACCATTTTAATAAATTTCTTAGAAACCTCAAACCTAATTTTCCCAATAGTGACTCTACAATTTTATCAAGACTAAGTGAATTACTCAGACAGATTTTCATCATAGCCATTAAGCCATTCCAAAAAGGGGTTGATATCACCTTCCTTATAGTAGTGCTAGACCACAACATTGTCTTTAAACTCACAACAATAAATTAGCTTCATTTGAATCCTATCTCCTCCCATTATAGCCTTCCAAATAAAGACATAGAATCCCCAAAGCCAAAAATTCATAGAGTTATTGTGAAAGGTAAGATTAATAGTTTGACAAGGAATTATGATAAGAAGCTTGCACATATTATCATTAATGAGAGCTGCCTTTTAAAGGACCAATTGAAGCCTACACTTCCCATAATCAAGCATGATTATAAGGAATTCTCTATAATTATTAGATAAGCAACTCACCTTAACATAAGGGAGTAATAACTTAGAGATGACATTAAGTAATCAAAGTACACAAAACACATACTTTGAGATACATGTTATCATCTTCCAACAAAACTGATGGAATAAACTATCTTTCCTAAGATAATGAGTCATCATTGACACGTCATCTCCTTTTGAATTAAGTCCCTTATGTTTAAAGGGATGTTATTAATTTGATGCCAACAATGCTAATTTAAAAATTATTGGCCAAGGTCCACAAAATCATCTACAACTTTGTTTCCCTCTCTCTATATATATGAGAGATATCAACTCTAGGGATCTACTGCAGAAGGATCTATATATCTACTATAATGTCTTTCAATTTCTAGCCACAAGTTGACACGTTAGTAACAGTATAAATAACAAGTTGGGAATCCCCCTAAATATGTAATTGCCTAATATCAATTGAAATAGCCAATTTCACCCCCCATAGAAGAGTAGAGGCTTCAGCATAATTATTGCTTTAAAAGCCTATCCCACTAGCATAGATAGCAACCATCCACCCTTTGTCATCCTTAATAATCCCACCCCCACTAGCCTTACCATCCACCTTAGATGCCCCATCAAAATTTAGTTTGAGCCAATAGGGATTTGAGGGAATCCATCTAGTATTTAATCTCTACAATTATTTGGAATTATTATGAGCTGATATTTGGTTTAGAATTCTCTAATTCATCATAATTTTCTCCTCTTCTTGAGAAAGAGGTTTTTCCATAGTTTTGATGTGAGAACTGGTCACAGTTTCCATGAGGCTCTTAGAAAAGGAATGAATAACTTGATAAGTATCCCTAGCATCATCCCTAAAAAAAAATTTATTACATTCTTTCCATAAAGTCCAAGCAAGATAGGGTAGAGTTTGGTTCCAAAGCTCAACAAGTCATGGATGAGAGAAGGTAGGACACCAGTTGGCAATGACTTCCCTAATATCAAAATTACAAACCCATTGAATGCCAAAATTCCTTAAAATAATATTCCAAATTTCCATGGCAAAATCACTATGGAGAATTAAATGAGAGATAGTTTCCTCCTTCTAAAAGCACAGATAGCACCTATTGACCAAGGTGAATCCCCTCCTCTGTAAGTTATCTTGAGTTAGGATTTTTTTATGAATAGCATCCCACCAAAACATATTAATTTTAGGGATAAGTTTATAATTCCAAACTTTCCCCCAAATCTTATTTTTATGCACATCAGGGATCAATAGGTGGCAAGTAGACTTAACAAAAAATTGACCTTTCTTATCTAGCCACCAATATATCTCATCTTCCGTAGGAAAAAGAGGGATTCTAACCCCTAGCATCAAATATTGGATAGACCACATCCTAGGAGAGAGATTAGGGTGATGGGTACAATAATCCAAGATATTTTTCCAACTCCTAATACCATTATTATTATGAATATAATGACAAACTTTATCCCCAAAAAACTATGTAGCAATGCCAACAATACCTCCATATCACCTTGAGTAACCAGGGCCTTATCATTCAACCAAATGTCTTCCCAAAAGTTAATAGAATTACCATTCCCCAATTTCCATCTATGCCCATTCTTGAGAAGACTTCTAGACTTTAGCATTTTGTTCTAGACAACAGATCCCTGGGGAAGCCCTTCCTGATGGAGAAAACTAAAGTGGTCAGTTCCATGAAGATACTTGGCTTGCATAATGTCCCCCCACTCTTTATGGTTGTGGATCAAATTCTAATTTATTTTGGAAAGGAGGGCTTTATTCATATTCCTGATAGATCTAATGTTCAGACCTCCATGAGATTTGGGAATACAAACTTTCTCCCAACTAACCAAAGACATTCTTTGTTTGTCTTCCACCCCGGTCCATAAGAATTTTCTTTGAATCTACTCCAATTTGTCAACAATAAACCTAGGCATTTTAAAAAGAGATAGGAAGTAAGTAGGAATACCTTACAAATAAGCATGTAGAAGCTGAAGCTTGCCAACACTACTAAGTAATTTCCCCTTCCAACCAACCAACTTATTCTGAGTTCTTTCCAAAACTCTATTCCAAAATCCTTGAGACACCTCTTTGACTGTAAGGGGGAGGCCAAGGTAAATGGTAGGAAGATCAGCTTCAGCACAACCAATAATATTAATGATTTTTTGTTGGAGATCAACTGAAGTATTAAAAAAATAAACATTGCCCTTTTGAAAGTTTATGTTTTTACCAGAGGCTTTGGCATAGTCATTTGAAATATTCTTATAACTATGAGCTTTGACCACATAAGAGATACCAAAGAGGATGGTATCATCCACAAACTATTGTACAAACATAGAGGCAAGGGAAGAAGCAAGTTTAACACCCACAATTTATTTAGAGGTAATCTTAAAGTGAAAATATCTCCCAAGGGCCTCATCCATCATGATAAACAAGTATCGTGAAAGAGGATCCCCCTGTCTAATCCCCCTCAAGGAAGAGAAAAACCCCCTAGGATGCCATTGACTAGAATAGATAATTTAGTAGTGGAAATAGCCTCCTTAATAAGAAGGGATGTTTTATCATTAAAACCAAACTTTTTAATGACTTCAAATAGGAATTTTCATGAAAATCTATCATAGGCCTTGGAGATATCTAACTTTAGAACCATGCCAGGGATTCTGCTCTTATCCATAGAGTGGATAGTTTCATGAGTGGAGATCACAGCATCAAGAATTTGTTGACCAAGGACAAATCCTTTCTGAGAAGGGGAAATAATTTAATCTAAAAAAGGTTGAAACCTCAGGACAATCAATTTAGTGCACAACTTATAGATGGTATTACACAAGCTAATGGATCTGAAATCAGAGAGATGCATAGGCTTCATATTTTTAGGGACAAGAACAATAAAATTATTGCTAATCTACTTTAGAATTTTACCAATTTTGAAAAAATCCCTCACAACAGTAGTGACATCAACACCCACAATATCCCAATATTCCTAAAAGAAAATTGGAGGAAAGCCATCAGGGCCAGGGGCTTTGAAAGGACCCATAGAAAATTAGATAGTACGAACCTCCTCAAAAATAGGTTTTAGCATTTCAAAGTTGTCTTCTTCAGTAATCAAATAGGGGATTTTATCAATAAACTAGTCCATAATCCTTCTATTGTCAACATTATTAGCTTGCTTCTAAAAAAATTCTGAAAAAATAACACAGCTTGGTCCCCAATCTCATTTTCCTCAGTGATAGTATTGCCATTTTCTAGACATGATTTAGAAATTGAATTAGCCTTCCTATGTTTCATGGCTGAAAGATGAAAAAAGGTAGTATTCCTATCACCTTCTTTGAACCATTGAACCCTAGGCTTCTATTTCCATAAAATCTCTTCTTTGCTCATAAGATTCTTCTAGTCAAAAATCAAATCACATTTCTCATGTATAATATCATCAGTAACATCTCCTTGAGCCATAAGCTACTGAAGATTAGTTAATCTAATCAGTTACTGATCAAAATTTATAATATTTTGTTTCCCATCATTAATGGCCTATTTAAATGAAAATGCATAAAATTTAAATACTCTTTTACTAAAAAAGGATAGTATACCTAACCTTCCTTATAAACATTAGAAGCATAATTGAACTTCTAACCACTGCAAACTAGTTTTAAGTCTTAACCACTCCACTTATGCACCCACGTGTGCAATTAAATTGAAACAATTCCACTTAAAGAGAAAAACAACTAGTTATTTTTTAAAAAAATTAATAAAACAGCTTTTTAAAGTTTTTAGGGTATGGATGTTTTAATTTTGACTTAGACTTAGAAGCCAAAGAAGATAGGTGCCTCCAAGGGAATAAGAGTAAATCTTTGCTTAGAAGGGCATAGGGTTTTATTAGACTGTTGTTCACTCCATGAGGGAGAAATAAACTTAGGTTGTTTCCATTATCCAAGTACAGGTCTACTTGTGAACCACCAAAGAGAGTAAAAATTATCTACAAGTAGAAAGTGCCACCATGGAATGGAGAATGAGGCAAGGGATTGGCTTGGGATGCCAAGGGAAGGGAAGTGGACATGGATGTGCTAGTATCAAGTCCAAACATTCTAGTAAGAGGTCCAATCCCGTGGATGTGCTAGTAGCAAGTCCAATAACATGTCCAATCCTATGGATGTGCTAGTATCATGTCCAATAATAGGTTTAAACCTTCTTGCAGTAACAGGTTCAAGCCTTATTATAGTAATAGGTTCAAGCCTTCTTTCAGTAATAGGTATAATCCTTATTACATTAATAGTTCCAATGAGACTTTAGTTGGGGGTTTACACTACTCAATATATGCCAAATATGGAGCAATAATAGTTAAAAAATGGCGTTGAGGTAGAAAAATATGATGCAAAAAAGATCCACACCCAAGTTATTATGCCCTCAAATGGTTGATACAGGTTTGAATGCCACAGGAGCCAAGGAGAGTGCCAAGAATGATCTGAACATTCAAAACAAAATTCTAACATGCAAATAATAAATCAATAAAACCTTTGTAAATAAAACTCAAGATTTCAGACTAAACTAATAGCATAACAAACTAAACAATAGTGAAAACTAGATTGACTCTAATACCATATTAAAGATAATGCCAAGATCACTGATTCAATAAATGCATGAATTCCATGAGTGATGTGAGACATGGATTGCTCAAAGGTAAACATGGAAAACATAGATAAATTACAAGTAGCTAAAATCACACAAATGAGATAATTTCAAAATCAAGTAGACACAAATTTCTCCAATATTCTGTTTAATATCTCACTAATACAAGATGTACAAATAGGAGAGTCAGGTAAGTTACTCCTCCATGAATAATCAAAAAGGGCCTAGAATAGGCATGTAACTCTTATGATGGAATAACATTCACTAACTAATGATGATGGACAATAGTAACTCCCAATGACATGTACACCTAAGCAAGCATATCCCATAAGTGTAGGAAATCCATATGTGTGTAAAATAATCCTAATAAACTAATTAAAGGAAAATAATATCCTACATAAACATCAACCTTATGGGTCAACACATATATTTTTCATATCAATGGCATTATAAAGTACCCAAAGAGTCTCATATAAATACATAACATGTCTAAACTTATTCCTTATCTAGTATTAGCAAGCAATCTTATTCTAAAAATTACACATTCAAATGGAGTGCCCTATTCTTACCAATTCAACCATCAATCACAATGAGCAAGTCCTAACCAAAACTAAATCAACTCAAATCTAAGTCAAAGTTTTACTTTTCCAAGTGTCAAAATCTAGATCATAGGTTTCATTCATTGAAGGAACACTATTTAACCCATACACCTAACATGGAGAATTACAAGCAGTTTAAATTCCCTCTATGGAGTACAGGATATGTAGGAAACACTCTACCATTCATTGGGGAGTTGTTGGGGTTAAATAAACCCACCATTCTTCACCTTTTATGGGCATAAAATTGGTGTTAAAAGTGGACCTAGGGTTTCAAATTTTAAAAAAAAAAATTGTTTGGAATTATGTAGATAGATATCCCTTGACATCAAACACAAATAGATTACAAGCAAGCACCACAATGTGTACTAAAATAGAGAATCAAAATCCACTCAAATTAATCTTATAGGTTGTATACACTAGTGTTATTTGATACCATCTAGAGGATTAAAAAAATTGTATTGGTGCATCTAAAAACACATCTATTGATCCAAGTGACTCTTAATTCAATTTCATACATGCACAATATAGAAACATTCTAAGTATATTGTTCCCTTAGGTCATTTATATTTATAGCAAGTGCAATTATTCATACCAGATTCAACCTTTTAAATTCAAATTTTGTGTTCAGCCTTTTACATTCAGAATTTTCTCAAAGTTCTATCTTATTAAGTTGGTCAACATTTATAAAAAAAATGAAGTAAAATACATGGACACTCATTACATGTGAAACAATTTCAAACACCCATACATGCTCTATAACTTGATCACTTGAATTTTACTTACACACTTTCAGCTCCAAAACACCCGATCAAGAATAAATTTTAAGAGAACAATGAAAATATTTTCTTCATTGAGAAATGGATTCCAAATTGAGTTGTAATCCATCACATAGGTGAATTTAACTTCTTCTATTTAATGTAGGGACATCAAATTTGACTTGTACTAATCCATCCAAATGAAAATTTAATTTCATCCCTTCTTCTAAGACTCAATTCTAATGGATTAAAATGACCCTCTCCATACACATTTATAATATTTGACACTTAAAAAGCTTGCATGAGAAGCCCAAAATTTAGAATTGAACTATTAGAGAGTCCAAAACTAAGTTGCATTTGCAACTATTTCTCAATATACCCATGTAGTTAAAATATCCTTCCACGTCATTGGTTTTTTTAAATCCACAATGTCATTATGGTTTTTTTAATTTATTCCCTAGCTATATGGAGTCATTTTGGGATGTCCTGTAAATCTTTTAGGCTATATCTTTTGAATATTGACATGCCACATTTTTTAAAATTGCATGAATATTTAATAAAAATTGAAATATGTTATAAAAAATTACATTTAATGAATTATTCATATTGTTTTATCCTCTACAAAAAAGACTGTATGTTTTAAGGTCATCAACTATCACAACATCTTATTGAGCCCTATTAATGATTAATCAATGTAACCAACTAAAAACAAATGATAGATATTTGTTTCAAGTTTAGATGATCTTGCCAACATGATTGATCCAAAATTTAGATCAAATATGCCCTAATGTAATAGCATGCCCTTGGAAGGACAATATATAACAATGAATGTATTCAATATAGTAAGCACCATCTGACTAAGATGTAATAAGGATGTTGGGTAAACACCAATATAGATATAAGAAATGTAGGATCAATATGCACATAGGTGTAATAAAATCCATCTAAATAAAATATAATCAATGATGCTCATGGATAAAAATTCCTCCAACATTAGTACATGATGTGGGGTAGCAGGAGAATGTGCCCCAATGGAATATAACGAAGTGTCTACAATATGGAGGAGATAGTATCATTGTAATAGTGTGACATATTCTTTAGTATAATATATAATAAAGGAAACTCAAGAAGAATGTGTTGTATGATGCACCTAATGGAAATGTATAGATAGTAAAGTATAAGAATAAAGAATCCATTTATAAGCTATTGATGTCAGAAAGATAATGTGTAACATGCCTCATTAAGGTTGAAGTGTAATAAATGAAGTCTATAGTGTAAAAATTATTCCCCTATGATGAATAATAATCTATCCATGATATGGAATAGATAAAACCAATGTGATAGGTGTTGTATATACGAGTATAAGAAATATTCACTAAAACTCAAGGAAGGGATAATGAATAAAATATAAAAGTGTAATAAATTTTCCATTCATCATAAATATAAAACATGGTGTCCAAATAATTTTAATAGGATAGTGAATTTACCCATGTGTCTCTTAGTAGGTGAAACGATATCACTAAACCATAAAAATGATGATTAAAACACTAAGTTTAATAATTGTTAAAGTAGCTATAGAAAATCTACATAGGTTATATAAATCAAGTCAACCTAAAATAGAATCATTTAAAATTATTTATTTCATCGATTTAAGCTCTAAAAAATTAGATATGGTGATTAGATGAATTGTAATTCCTAGATAATTGGAATATGTGCATGCACATTTTGATTTTTGAGAGGCAATAGAGCTTCAAAGTACACAAACTGAATATTTTCATAAATTTTAATTTTTATTTTTTTTTAAATATTGACAATGTAAAATTAGACATTTTATATAGTTTTGGGATTCCAATTATAATGGTCTTATATTTATATTGGATGATTAAGGTCATAAATCCATGATAAGGGCCTTGACTTTGGCACTGATGCCATGACTATGGTCATGATCTTGGTAGCTCTAACCAATCATGGTCATGAGTATTATTTTACAAGTTTGGATGTATATTCATTATGTTTTGAAGTTCACTTGTATTTTTCTTGAGTTATGATATGTGGTTTTTTTGGGGGATTGTAGGGAAAGATCCACATCCATGACTACCATCAAACTATGATGATGGAGACCATGAAGAAGTTTGGGTTGAGTGATATTAACTAGATCCATATGGATGATCTGAGATTAGAACATCCTAGCCACCTATGATTTGTTCCATATGATATTCCATTGTTGATGACATTATCTAAGAGGTGTAATTTTGACACATGAACTTTTTGATTACCTATTGAAGAGACGATGGAGACTTGGAGGATGTGTGTCACATATTTTTCATTCCTATCATAGTTTATAAGGTATGAGTATAGTATCTTATTTAAGCTTAGACGGACAAAACGATGAATTACTATACAAGGGCCTAATAGGGTTAGACATGTTTGAATGAAAATATTATTGATTTAGTCATAGCTGATTTCCATGGATACAAAAATATTTGATCATTATTTTATAAGTGTTTATAATAATGGATATCATTGATTTAGTTATATCTTATGGACTATGACCCATTAATTAAGATATGGAGGATCACAACACTATCTATGTTTGGGTCTAGTGCATGATTATGCACATGTATAGATATTTATACCAGTTTACATAAGAGACACATAATGGTGGATTGGTAGTTAACACAGTTATTAAAGTGTGGGTCTATGACCACATACCAATATCATGTCATGAGGTCACCAATAATGGGATGAGGACTTGAGGGTTTGTATGCATCTCGATGGGTATCCATACATGTGCAGAGGTCAAAAACAAGGGATCCTATGAGATATGAGTAGATATTTGATCAATTTAGGTGGATAATATTATATAGAGGCCATATAGAGAGCACTTGAGGTGGCTTACATATGTGTGTGTGTTTTTGGCATGCATGCACTTGCACGCGCGTACACGCATGCACGCACACACACACACACACACACACACACACACACACACACACACACACACACACACACACACACACACACACACACACACACACACACACACACACACACAAAAATCAAAGACATACATATACATGTGGACATAATAAGTAAAAATATAACTGAATAGACACATGTTTGTGTCTATTCAATTATATTTTTACTTATTATGTCTACACATGTATATGTATGTCTTTGATTTACATGCGTGTGTGTGTGCGTGCGTGCATGTGTATGTGTGCACGTGTGTGTGTGTGTGTGTGTGTGTGTGTGTGTGTGTGTGTGTGTGTGTGTGTGTGTGTGTGTGTGTGTGTGTGTGTGTGTGTGTGTGTGTGTGTGTTTGTGTGTGTGTGTGTGTGTGTGTGTGTGTGTGTGTGTGTGTGTGTGTGTGTGTGTGTGTGTGTGTGTGTGTGTGTAAATCAAAGGCATACATATACATGGGAAAACATAATAAGTTATATATTCAATTATCTTTTTTCTTATTATGCTTTCACATGTATATGTATGTATTTAGTTCCTTATTTATTCATTAATTTCTATGTGATTGGCCAAAAAATAAGTATATTGTGCTAGTGTAGCATATTTATTTTCCTTTCATTTGGTTTATTACTAAACTTGAGTTAGCTTGCTTAGCTGTACTTACACATAGGGAGTTACTATTCTCCATCATCATTGGTTAGTGTATGTTAAACTTTGATTATTTTGTTAATAGAGTTATATTCCTATTCGAGGCCCTTTATGGTTGTTCATGGAGGAGTTTCTTACATTACTCTCCCATTTTCACATCTTTTGGCAAGCTATTCTATATGGAGTGTGTTTGATGATTTGTATAAATTTTTGTGCAATATTCTCATTTATGGTTTTACTCATAACAATACTTATGATCTGACTTACAAATCTATGTATTTAAATAAATAGTGGATCAATGCTCTGACATGGTATCAAAGTGTCAATCTAGTTTATTGATTGTCTAGTTTTGTTTTTTTTCTTAGTCTTATTTAAAATCATGAGTTTCTCATTTACAAATAGATCTTTTTTATCCTACTCCTAGTTGGTCTATTTCTTGTTGGTGGAATTGTAGTGTTTATTGTGTTATTAAGGTTATACAACCTAGTGCATTGGTTCTACAGCCAAGTTTAGGGTTTACACTACTTGATTTTTATTCTACAACCTAGTTTAGGATTTATACTACCTAATTTTGGTCTCACATCTTAATCTTACATAATACCTACAAGCCCTACCATGTTTGCCTAGTCTCCAAGCCTATAACTTGTATATTAGCTCACATCTCACAATGACCCTATCCCAATCCCTTGGTGGTAGTTTGAGTTTTTTATTACATTTATTTTTTCAACTATTTGGGCCTATTGTGATCACTCTATCTTCTTGTTTGGCCCTAGTTATCTATTGCTTGGATAACTTTTTGGATGTTTGATCAACCTTTGGCCTTGGTTTTTTGATCTTATAACCTATGTTGTTGGGTGTTTATGTATTATTCAACCACATGGTCTCTATTGTGCATGTAGGTTGTTTAGCTCACTATGGCTATGATTCAATGTCATGTTATTATTTTTGGGCTCATGATAGCTTTAGGGAGGCCTGACTAGTCAATATTACCTTTGTAGAAAGACAAAAATGTAGGATCCTTATTACAAAGTGTCCACTCCCTTACATGGCTTGTTCTTAGTCTATGCCTACCTTCCATGGTTTGCACCCTAGTTTAAAAAATAAGACTAAGGGATCTCTACATAATACAACCTAATTTGGTCTAACTCATAGCCTACATAGGCAAGAAGGTCACAAAAAATTCCACTTCCCAAAATAATGGCCAGAGGTTAAGCTATCTTTATAATATCCTACAATTTAGATTGCATGGTTTTTTCCTGGTCTATTCCTATTCAAGCCATAGTCATATGTAGCTTGTGGAGTTTACAGTACATGATCTTTAGCCTATTTTTTTCCATTCATCCTTATTTAAAGGTTTAATAGCCAGATCACATTTTTTTAGGGTTCAATACCCTGTTCATGGATTTTTTTAATACATTCCACAAGTACACAAGAGTATATGGAGCCAAAGCACAAAGGAACAATGACCATTGCAAGTTGCTTTAACCTGCAAAATCCCTTGAATGCATGTGGAAGATAGAATGGTGGTGTGGTTATAATGGAATCATTTTAATCTTGATTGAGTCTCATCCCATGGCAATGATCATGTTTCTACCCTTTGCTAAAGTTCAAAACCTAATTTTGCCCTAAAATAATTAAAAAATTAAAATTATGTTTTAATATTTTAAAATAGCTTTGCTTTTAATTAACATATTCAATATCTTTTTTTCCCAAGTAGATGCACATGTGGGTGTGTTGGCGGGTCATTTTAGACTTCTCGTTATCTTAGAAGAGGTCCATGGTTCAATCCTAGTTTCACCACCTGGTTACAAGGCTATATTTGTTTTATCAAATTTAGAACATTTAAATTTGTTTGTTTAATTTAAATGGGCCATTAATGATGGGAACTTATTATTTTAATAACTTTTGATCAGTAACTTGGATTTGAGTATCATCTTATTTAAATTTAATGTTTTTTTACTTATATATTAGTGTCAATTTATTTATAAACACACTAAATTATAAATTTTCTTAACTTGGGGGTGTCTTTATGGATATAGATCTTGGTATCTTTTTTGTACAACTAAATTTAGAGAACTATTTTCCCTGAAAATTTTGGATAATAAATGATTTCTTAGATCATGATCTATTACCCTATCTTCTTGGACCTGTTCTTAATCCCAATGATGTTAAAGAGAAACATGCATGGTTTAACAATAATGACATGTTCTAGGAACTGATATGTCTCATTATTTTTGAGGATATCCTACATTAGATTAAGTACACTAAGTGCCCTTTCATTACTTGGAACTTCATCTATCAGTTAAATGGAGACATTGATTCTCAATCTAAAAGTGATGCTTTCTTGGAGGACCATTCACATATGTATAATACCTATCCTTCTTCTCCTTCGAATACCTCAACCATGGTTGTGGAATCTTACATTACAACATTGGCCACTTCATCCACTAGTGTATATATTATGGACACTATTGTACATGTTACTACTTCAAAATTTAGAATTACTCCTTCAAGAGCTTCTACTGATTATACGTAGCATGACATTTTATGGGATGTGCAGGGTAGTCCCATGACATGCATTAAGATTCCACCTTCCCCTATTGCTTTTACAGAGTTCAGAGTTACTCCTTTAAGAGATTTTAGTTGTTCTTCATAGCAAGATTATATATGTCTTCGAGATTCAACTTATTTGGAAACTTTTCTACCAAACATCTCTTCTTTGTTTATAAATTATCACATTTTGGATCTGTAGAACACCATTAAGGACATTTGTCTTATATTTAATGATAGATCTATTAGATTTGCATATTATTCTCTAGATATAATGAGGGTACTTATAAACCCTAATTCTCTCTCTCAAGTTTTTATTCCTTATTTCCATCCTCTAGAGTTAGGCTTGTGATTCTTGGTTAGACTTTGGCACATTTGAGCACTATGAGAGAAACATTTGAGCATTTTCTATATATTTACATCCTAATTCTTACTTATATTCTACATGAGTGGGAATTTAGCAGTTTGATAGCTCAGGGTTTCTCTCCTCTAAAAAGAAGAGACATCATTTATTGTAGAGGGACCTACTACAACATTTTCCATGTGAAATTATACACTTACATTCTTTCTCTTCTTTATGGAGGCACACATCCTCCATATTTTATAGAATACAAGGTGGCTACAGGTAGTTGTAGCTTTTATTGGGGATTTTTATCCCACTCTTATTCTTTTCTCTTTTTTGGGGGGAGTTTTGTTCTTATGGGTTTTCTCCTTTTCTTCACTTTATGAGAGTTGCTTTGTACATGGGTTCCTCATCAGGCCTTGTTTCCAAGACCCATTTATCCTACCCACCTAAGCTGTGTTTATAGTGGGATGTTAGTGTTCGATTTTCATTTTCCTTTCATTTTATTTATTATTACACTCATGTTTATTACTATACTTGAGTTAGATTTCTTAGGTATACTTACACATAAGGATTTACTATTCTCCATCATCATTAGTTAGTGGATGTTACTCTTTGATTATTCTATCATAGGAGTTATATGCCTATTATAGGCCCTTTGTTGTTGTTCATGGAAGAGTTTCTTACATTACTCTCCTATTTGTACTTCTTTTGGAGAGCTATTATAGATGGAGTGTGTTGGATTAATTGTTTAAGCTTTTGTGCAATATTCTCATTTCTAAATGTTTATACTCCAGCTTACAAATATGTGTATTTAATCGAATTGTAGATCTTGGAAAATGCTCTAACATAATTTAATGTAAAATGGAAAGAGTAAAATGTAAATGGAGGATGTAAATTTAGATTTAAAATAAAATATATGATGATTAAGTGCCTAACTCACAACAAAGGATATGTATACATTAAAAATCATAGTAAGTAGGTGAAGAAATGAACTAATAGTATGAGTAAGTGTAGAGGTATAAAAATATCTAGTGTGTTAAGGAAAAGGTACCTTACTCTTAGTAAAATGCGGAGATGTCTTTAATAAATATTTTTTTTTTATATCAATATCTTTAATGCATTGAATTTTTGTTATTGATATCAAACTTATGTAGAGATGAAGTATTCAATGGTTCCTTATATTCTCTCTTTTATGTAATAAAATAATCAATGATAGATCTACGTACTATTTTAGATATATCTAGATCAACTTTAGAGTGTTTCAAATCTTTTTTTATATTTATTCTATCTCATTGAATTGACACCTTTATTACCTTAATACATACTCATTTGTACTATCAAATGTTGTAATCATAATTTGTAACCATGGAGATACTAATATAACATTGTATCCCATCAAATTTGGCATAACATATAATAATTTTGAGTTTGTTTATGGACAATATCTAATAAGTAATTTAATATATCCCAATGTTACATGTTCGGTCATAGAAGGTGATACTAGAGTTAAAATTTTCATATCGTATCCAAATGTCTTAAATAAAGTAAGAATACACATATTAAATTGAGCTTTGTCATATTCCATGATTCCTTATATTTTTTTTCCTTCCATAAAATCAATAATGACCAAAGGTTCCACATTTATTTAATGAATCATTATGGGATCATTGGAAATTGGGATTGGAACATTTTCATTTTTAAGTGACTCTATCTTAAAAGTTTGATTTTATACTCATGGTTTATTATATAATGTATCAAGTTCAAAAATTCCATGATCTATAATAGTTATCTAAAATAATGTTAAAATTTTATATATAAAAATATATATAAGAGTAAAAGGAGGTTTTTTACATGATCTCAAAACCTATTACAATTCCAAATAGATAAAGTAAGAAATCCTGTGAAAAAAAAACAAAGAACAGGTCCACGTAGTAGTAAACTAAACTGAACCAAGATTCTCTTTTAATGAGGATGCTGATAGGATCCACAAACATATTACAAATCCATAAATATAATCATATAATCACAGATATAAACTAACATAAAATAGGTTCACCCAATAGTAGACTAAACTACAATAGGGCCAATTATCAGCTAACCTTTACCATAACATAACCTCACCAAATGCTTAAGAAAAAAAAGATATTCATCAAGGCACAACAAAAGACAATAACAATCTGGGAAAATGCAACTTGAATATCAAACCATCAATTAATAATGTCATCAACTAAAGCACCAAATAGACAACAAATTATGTTCATCAAACTAATGATTCTCTCCTCATTTTGCCTTGATAGGCTCTATCTTACTTAGTTGAAAACCCATGATATCCATAGAAGAAAACAAGCTCACTCAAAGATATAGATTTAAAATTCATATAGCTCCACAAAACAAAAATTAAATATGAAAACATATTTTCAATACTCAATGCTTCGTAATAAATAGGATCAAAAATTAATCCTACTCTTTCAAAAAAATGCAAAAACTTGTCAAAAAGGGGTAACATCAATCCATGCCTCATGGCCACAACGAACATACAAATCAACCAACAGACATCATAAACCAAAGCTAAATCCCAAAATAGGGGTACAAAGTCACTTTGGTTCACTAAGCTAGAGATCACAAGGTTGTGACCCCAAACTTTGATCAAAGCGGGCCCCCACTAGTATTCAAACATATTTTTTGAAAAAAAACATCATCCTAATAAAAAATAGGGATCCATCCTCAAAATAATCCAAATAAGAGTTTTCAATGGATGTAAAAGTGTTATATCTCTATTAGTTGACTATGTAGAGACCCTACTTCAAATGAATGTTGCAATAAACATGATTCTCTTACCTTTATAAATTTGAAACCGTCCATCTAAAATGAACCTTTTTTACCCAAAATGGTCTCATAGATAATACTAGAAGTATAAAATACCATATAATCAAGATCCCTATCATAAAATAGGAAGGACTGATTCATAATGCCTCTCGAGCTTAAAAATTAAGTGAAACACCAGAAGGGTAATGAATAATCTTACATGAATCCATAAAGATCCATACTCTTTCAAACCAATTAGGACACTCCATTTATTTCTCCCTTATTTTCCTAGTACTCATAAAATATATACCATGTTGATTGTTAATAATTTGTATTACTTATGTAGAAATATTTTAGGGAACATTATTTCAATAATACTCAAATGCTCGATAGACTTAGGGTAGGTTCAAGAGAGTGAAATAATTTGTTTATTTTGGGCACTTAAAAATAAATACTTTCATAGGTATTCTATAAATCACCTACAGGTATACCCAAGTGTACATACATGCAACTAGGCATACCTAGAAGGTGTAAGCCTTGCACTATCCTAAGAACCTTTCAAGGTTAGTGATAGATGGCATATTATTTATGCCATGCATCTAAAAGGGTGAATAAGTCCTTAGGGAATGAACAGGAAGAGTAAAAATATTAACCACTAAATTTAAGTAATTATTTTTTATTAGTTGTTGATAAGACATGGACATACATGTTTTTTATCTCTCTTATTCAAATGGATTATAATTTGATGGTGAACATTATCCACTTGATAATTGGATTTAATGGTTGTCTAAGGCATGTAATTACATCTTTCAACCCTATAACCACACAAATATTTTTAGGAGTGCATTATGTATTTGAAATGCATTCATTATTCAAAATATAAGTTTTGTAAATAAAGGAATATTTAGGTTTTAAACAACACATTCCAATAAATAAATTGTAAGCCTTATTATAGTAGAGATGAAATTCCACTTGGAAAATATGATAGAACTCATTAGAGTGAATAACATAATCTAAGAAAAAAAAGGTTATAAACAATCTATTCCATAAGTTGTAAGCCCTAGTTGGCAAAGGTAGTTAAACCACTAGACAAAGAATGGAAGTTTGTTGGTGTAAACACCATAATGATACTAAAAAGAATAAGGTTATATATGCACTTACAGTTAATGTGTTAATAAAAAAAGGTTTAAGGTTTGAGGTTATGAAAATTTTAAATAGTTCCTAAAGGGCAAGTCCATTAGAATATGTAATCAATGAGGTAATCACCTAATTTGATAAAGCTAGGAATAAATTGTTTAAGAAATTTTAGTTCAATGTTAATGAATAAGTACATGTGAACAATTTATATGTTTGAATACATGAAATGTTATGAATGAAATATTAAATTTTACTTGTATGCATGTTTTTAAGTATTTCCTTTGAATCCATAGAATCTCTCTCTCATCCATGTTTATGGTAGCAGTTGTAAAAGTGTTTTCCCACACCCAAGCTGATGGTTATGGTGGGTAAGGCCAATAAACTAAACCATTGATGGTTGGGTTCATTATGCACAAATATAATTTATATTTTAATATTATATGATGTTGGATACACATTGATCCACTAATGGTAAGCTCATTATTATTTTCAATTTCTTCTAGGTACTTATTATTTGGTAAAGCAATAATAAAGTTAGCATTAATGATAGTGTCAAACTCTATTGATACAATATAGGTACTTTTCATATGATCATATACTTCATGAAATCTATTTTTTAACCTTGTTTCACATCATTACAACTGTACCCCTGTGTTGACACCAATAAATGTAGAGGTTATAGGACATGATTTTATTGTACTCAATGAATCAATTATTCTTCACCTTGTGATTGTATAGACAAGACAATATTGAAAATAAATTTTAATGAGAAGCTACTTTTTACTTGCCTTTTCTTGAGGTTATGACATATCTTGTGTAAAATATTATATGGATGTTGGATGAGAATCTAGTAGTTGTTATGACAGTTTTCTATAAATTAAATACTTGTTTATATTTATAATAACATTAGTTAGAAATCTTATCATTCATAGTCATTTATATTGAATTTTTTTGAAGCAAAAAGTATTATATGTAAATTGTATAGCTCATAAAGCATGTCTCTTTTAATTATTGGTATAACCAGAGTTACAAAAATTTGAATAAAAATAATTTTCACACAATAATATATTTGTTATTGCAAAACAATATAGAAAATACAACTTATATGGGAAATTTATTTCCTATAATACGGGAGATAAAATCTCCACCAAAATCTCATATAATAGTACGAGATATCAACCACCTAACAAAACAAATCAACTCCATATATTATTGTTAGGCATAATAATAATATACTAACAAGACTCTAATAATGTAATATCCATAATTGCATTATTTATAATTAATAATGTGAGCAATATACCTCAACATTCATCCCCTTGTGAACATTATTAATCCTATCCTACACCCCCTTAATGTGAGCATGAGAAGAATATACATATTCAAGAATTGGAATGAATAGAATCGTATGCCAATGCATATTTTTAGGTCTACATACTATTATCTAAATCTTGTTGTCTAGATCTTGTTGCATATGACCACTATTATGTAAAGGAATAGATCTTGAATTTACTCCATGTGACCACAATAGACATTTCATTGGCTTATCATCTCCATAAATAGGGCAGTCAGAGAATCTCTATAGTCAAAATATTTATGTAGTTAGCTACCCTCCTATACAATTGTTGCCCATATTCCATTATATCTACACTCTCCTTTTTCTTTAAATATCAGAGGTATTCCAAATAAGTAGGGGAATGAAAAACACACACAGCTCAAAAAATTAAAATATCATGGGGAACCAATCCTTATTCTCATCTTATGTAGCCTCTATTAATGTTTGTTACCACCTAAACAAAAATAGCATAGACAGTTTTCACTTCCATTGAAGAACTATCCTTGGCATTAGATGATTTGAAACATAGCACACCACACTAAAAAAAATTAAAAAACCATATCACACATGTGAACATGAATTATCTTATATTCTTATTCAAACACACACACAACAGTCACCAAATCATTTTGGGCCCCATCATTGGTGACTAATGAGAGGCTCTTGAAACCTCCTTCTTTCATGCCTCTGACCTCTAGTATCTGCTACTTAGTCTAATGTGTCGATGAAGCTTAGTTGAGGAAATACCCCTCCCACAAGATTGACACTTTTTACATTTGTCTCAGGAGTCGGGGTCACCCAAAAATACATCCATAAGGAAAAAAATTATTTTTACAATTTTTATTTTATTTTTGAGACTTTTGATGCTTAACAAAGACACAACACCAATGCAAAGACTTTTTACAAATGATGACACTATTTTATAGCATAAAAGACTCATTATTATTTAAATATATATAATATTAAAATAACTCAAAACTTTGTCAAACTCACTAATTGACTCAAGAAAGACATTAAAACAACTTTATGATTATAAGACATGGAGGACTTAGACACTAAAACATAAATATGGACTACTTATCTTTATGCCACATATTAACTATTTTTTACTATGAATTTACAAACTAAAGAGACATATAAAACCTAAAATATTATAGTCATATAAAATGCAAAAAATGGTAACTTAAGCATGGCTAATGACACCCAACCCATTGGTCCCTCTTGCTTACTCTCATAACCCTCATAAGCCTATTTTCACTGATTCTTAATCATCTTTAGCCTTTCAGACTTGACCCTAGTGGATCCAAGACCCTCTCTTCATGACCAATCCATCCCCCCAAGTCTCGTTTACCCAAGACAATAGCACCTAACTAGGACAAGAGCACTAGTGCCTCTATTGTCCACTTTCAATGTTGTTATCTAAGCTCATTTATGTCCTTAATGGTCAATTTATTTTAGTTCCCCATCCTTATCCTTATCAACCTAATGCAAGGATACTCAATCCATGACCAATAGATCCTTATAAAATCCCATTCAAAGATCATTTGGAAAGGGTTGGAAAATATCACTCAAGAAAGCAAGAATACAAGCAAGACCACTTAAGTAATATTCTCTATTCTCTGCATACATCTAGCCTATACACTTTCAAGCCAATTCAAGTCCTTACACCAGCCCCTACTAATCTCAAGCACACCCAATTTTTTCATTTCTTGCATTTTCATTCACTATTGCACTAAGCACTCTTAAGGGAAAACTACATATGGCTTGATCCCTCTTCAAAGTATTGGTATGTAGGTAGCATGCCCATTCATGGGGTGTGAAGTACATCTAGTGCATCTTACACACACTAACCCTTTTTGCTTATTTTTCAAAGTTTATATTCAAGTGCATAGAAGACACATACATAGAAAATCAATTCTATAGGGAGTTATATCAACAGCAAGGCTCTAAAATTTGGTATATAGGCTCACACTAATCAGGTGAATGAAACCTAGAAAGCTTATATCCTTAGGATAATAGTGTTGGGGAAAGACTACAGTGCTATTACCACTCCTATCCACTTTTGGTGCTCCTATCCAATCAAAAAATGAAATATAAAATTTTGTTTAGGATAGTGTCTTAGGCTTGCACACAAATTTCTAGGCCATGTCTCAGTTGGATTAGCATAGATTAAGATAAGTTTAATTTTCTCTCTCTCACTACTATTTTTAGAAAAGCTATAATTAGAAATAAATTTCATAATTAGTAGATTTAATTTGGAATATTATTTATTGATTTTCTCTTACTCAAAGCATTTTATTATTTAGGAATTAAACACTAATTTCCCAAAAAAAAACATTTGGTGAACCTAACTTACTTCATTTGCACACAAAAACCCTAGAAACCCTAGGGCAAAATTCTTACTGATTTTTCCAATAAATTTCTGAATCTTTACTTCAATATTTAAATCATAAATTCATTTCAAATTTTAAAATTTGTTAGTAAATTTTGAAATAGTTTTCTTTCAAACCCTAGGTGCCCATACTAGGTCCCAATTTTTTTTTTTTGAGTAATTTTCCAATAATTTTCTAAATTTTTACTAGCATATTTAAATCAAAAAATTGATTCAAAAATCAATAGTAATTTTCAAAAAAATATTTTTCTCAGAACCCTGGTTACATCTACTAGGTCTTATTAAATCACTAATTTTCTAATAAATTTTTGGTTTTTTAGTTACATACTTTACTTAGCAATTCACTTTCAATTTCAAATTTTCATAGTAATTTTCAAAATTGTCATATTTCAAACCCTAGCTAAATGCACTAGCTCCTATTACTTGTGAGATATTACCTTACATCTATAATCAGATTGCACAAAATGGATCTCACTTATTTACAAATTCTTCTTACATTTCTTACAAATAACAAAGAGACCATAATTGGTCCTATCATGTACATGAATGATGAAGTCTATCATATGTTATTACAAAGCTTCATTATTTACCTCTCATGCTTAATTTTCATAATAAGAGATGATATTACAAACTTCATTGCCAAACATGCACAAGATTGCAATATTCTTTTTGCATACTCCCTTTTTCTCATATGGAATAATTGCCAACTCCATTTTGATAAAAGATATGATGTTACATGTCAAAATTTTCCATGCCTTTATGAAAAAATTCATGTTCTATATCCTTTGCTTTCTATTTTTCATGTGGAAATTTTTTCAAGTTTATCATGTCAAACACATTAGAAATGTCATAGCACATGCCAAAGTTTCTTATGCATTCATGCACAAATTCATGCTTTATATCCATTATTTACTATATATCATATGGAATGTTTTTTAAAAACATATTATGTCACAACTCATTACTTTAACTACATGCATTTCATTCCACATAAATGGTTTCTACATAGATGTATATCACTCATTGGCTACTTTTGAGTATCTCCCTATCACTATTAGACACAAGAAAACACTACCGGTTTTATGTATCCCTCCTCCCTTCAAACTTGGTATATCTAGCTCTCATCCCACACCTAATACTATCTCTATGCTTATAGCAAATCATGCGGTCCATGCTATCACCCAAGTTTATGAAGCTAGGTATGTTGATTACACCCATGGCTATAGCTATATCACTTAGGCTAGCACCCCTTCTGATATAGTTTCAAGTCTTGAGCTCCTTCAGTGATTGGATGTTTACAAAGATGTATTATATGCAGCCCTTCATAATACTAGAATTCATATTTCTGTTGAACCAACTTATGTTGCATCTATCCTCAACACAATGCAATGGACTGAAGAGCATATTTATTTTGAGAAAGAGGATTTACCCCTAAAAAACATCATTGAACAACATCTACCTCTATATATTCAATTAAGAATTAATGATTTTGGGGTAAAGAGATTATTAGTTGATAACGGCTCAGGACTCAACATTTTCAACATTTTTTTCCTTAAACATCTTAATATACAACCTCATGATCTAGACCATTTTGATTTGAACATCTAAGGTTGTGACAAAATCCCACAAATTTCATGGGTCAAATAACATTGAATCTTACTTTAAGACCTAAGACACTGCCAACTACTTGCCAAGTCATGCCAAATAACCTCAATTATAATCTATTACTTGGTAGGCCTTGGATTCATGATATGCATGTTATCCCTTCTACACTTCATGCCTGTCTAAAATTTAGCCATAAAGGCTACATCTACAAATGTCCAATTGATAACAAACCTTTTAAATACTTCCAGGTTACTAAAACTCCATAGAATTATATTCCACATTTTAAACTCAGGAATTTACCTACACAACCTAGTTTTCAAAATATACCCTTGGACCATACAACACATCAACAAACTCCAAGTTCCATAATAACACCGATATAAAATCACCAATTTTCCTCTCCTTTCACAATTAAATACCTAAATAAGATGGGATTTCATGGAAAAGGTCTTAGAAAGCACGAATAAGGAATCATCAATCCTGTCGAGGCATCCACACAACATGGAATGTAAGGGCTCAGATATTAGTCTACCCATATTCATAATAAGCTTTATTCTAATACATCAAAACATATAAAGTTTTGTTCACCTACTACACCAGTAGATCACACTGTTAATCATACTTCAACCCTATCATTGATCTTCATGATCTCATTAATGACATAGTTTCACCAGACATGTTCACATTAGATGAATTTTATAACAATGAATCCCTCTTACAATTTCTTGAAGCATATGAGGATCTCCCATCCTACTATCATAAAAATAGATTTCCTCATCACACAAATGCCCATGCATATTTTGGATAAAGTCTAGATTATCCCCAATACATACCAGTTGATTTAGATGATATTATTCCTACTACCCCCTGCACATTTGATAATTCCACATTACTTAACAAATAAATAGTTAATTTCAATTTTAGAACTAACTAGGACCCATGCATGGTCTTGTTAGATGCTACCCCACAAAAGGAAGAAGATATACATATTTCTCAAACATTAATAGATTTCTTAGAACTCTTTACTTGGTCTTACTCAGATATGTCAGGAATTGATACATCTATAGCAGTCCATCAGATACCCTTATACCTAGTTGCTAAACTAGTTAAGCAAAAAATTCACAAAATTCAAAAATTCATAAAATACATCCTAAACTAGTTTATTCAAAGATGAGATCCAATGCCTCTTAGATGTCAGTTTCATCTAACCAGTAGCACACCCTGAATGGGTTTCCAATATAGTCCCTGTGGTCAAACCCAACAAACAAATTTGGTGTTGTTCATATTCTCAAAATTTAAATAAAGCATGCCCAAAAGATGATTTTCCTTTACCTAACATTGACATGATCATCAATTCCATAGTTAGATATGAAATTGTATCATTTACGAATGGATTTGTAGGATACAACCAAATCAAAATTGATGAAGAATACCAAGAGAAAACATCTTTTACAACACCATGGGGTACATTTTATTACATTATCATGTCTTTCATATTAAAAAACACTGGAGCTACATACCAGTGTACCATGACACATATATTTCATGATTTGATTCACCATATCATTAAAGATTATATCGATGATATCTTAGCTAAATCCAAGCAATGGCAGCATCATGCTCTTGATTTGTGAAAGATATTTTAAATACTCAGACAATACAATGTCTGATTAAACCCAAAGAAGTGTGTTTGGAGTTACATCAATCAAACTCCTAGGTTTCATTATCTCTCAACATGGCATAGAGGTTGACCCTAAAAAAGTCAAATCAATCATTGACATGCCACCTCCTAAGAACTTGAAGTAACTTCGATCCCTACAGCGCAAGATACAAGCAATCCATCATTTTGTAACTCATCTTATAGATAAAACTTAGTCATTCACTCGATTACTAAAGAAAGATATAAAATTTGTCTAGGACCAAGCCTGTCAAGAAAGCTTTGATACAATCAAACAATATCGTCTTAATCCACATGTCTTAGTACCACTTATCCCTAATAAGACTTTCCTATTATATATCTCAGCAATAGATCATGCATTAGGAGCACTTTTAACACAACATGATGATCAAGAAACTAAACGAGCAGTCTATTACATCAGTCACACATTAGTTGATTATGAAAAAATTACTCTGCAATAGAAAAATTATGTTTAGTACTAGGTTTTTCCACATAAAAAAATTGACATTACATAGTAAATAACTAAACTCAAGTTATCACCAAATTAGATCCCTTGAATTTTCTCATCGAAAAACCACATCTCTCAAGTCACTTCACAAAATGGGTTATGTTATTAAGAGAATTTGACTTAAAAATCATTCTCCAAAAATCAATAAAGGGACAAATTATTGCAGACCATTTGGCAGCTACACCACTACTAGACACTAATCCTATTAGTGACACATTTAGAGATGATTTCTCTACTTATTCTACTCACTCTAATACTTATAGCATGTTATTCAATGGTTCTTGATGTGCATCTAATATGGGTGTAGGTATTGTCTTTATCAACCCTTCTGGTCACACAATTCCTATTGCATATCGATTAAGTTTATCCTGCACCAACAACATTGTAGAATATGAAGCACTTATTTTAGGTCTATTTGTCACCCAATCTCTCCAAATTAGATTTATTCAAGTCTTTAGTGATTCTTAAATTATGGTCAATCAATTTAATGATGTCTATTAGACTAAATAAGAACATCTTATCCCATATCAAAACATGGTATAATGTTTATCATCATAATTTGATTACTTTTTTATAGCAAGCATACCAAGAAAAGATAACTAACATGTAGATGTAATGGTAAGTGATACATATTTGATTCCTATCGACATTAATGATGATCAAGCTATTTTCACAATTAAATGATTACAATCACCATCAATATCTAACATAGATTTAATCACACTATCCATCCTAGCCACTACACACAATTCCATACCTCCAAAATGGTTCTCTGATATTTATAACTTCCTAAACAAATCTATTACACTAGACACTTTTTCTTAAAATGACAAACATAAGTTACACAAATAAGCACTCTAATATGTAATCATTGGTAGAGACCTTTTTAAATGATCCTTCAACAAATAGCTACTTCGATGTTTAACTTTAGCAGAGGCCAAAATTGCTCTTACACAAATACATGATAGTGATGTGGTGGTCACTTCAGTGAAAAAGCCATGTCACACAAATTGCTTTGATAAGGGTACTACTGGCCCACCATGGAAGATGAATGTTTACAATATGCAAAATTATGTGATAAATGCTAATGATAGTAATTTACAACATGCACCATCACAAAAATTACAGCCTATAGTTTCTCCATGGCCATTCATGTTATGGGGATTTGATCTTATTGGAAAAATTAACCCTGAATCTATAAATGGACATAAATTCATAATCACAGCCACAAAATACTTTATAAAATGGGTAGAATCCATTCCACTTCAATTACTATAGGTGAGGACATTTGTAGCTTTTTCATGACACATTATTTCATGTTTTAGTTTGTTCATAGCCATTATTTTTTATAATGGAACATCATTTAAGAACAAAATTGTCAAGAAATTTTTCACAAAATATAAGATTAAACACACATTCTCAACTCTATATTTCCCACAAGGAAATGGCAAGCAGAGGCTACCAATAAAATTATTAATAATATTTTAAGCAAAACAATGACCAAATTTGGAGATGATTGGCACAATCAAATTATTTTTTTCATTATGGGTCTATCACACAAGTATCCACATACCCATAGGATCCACTCCTTATTCCCTTGTTTATGGCACAAAAGCCATTTTACCATTAGAATTAGAAATCCCATTCCTTTGTATATCTCTAAAAAGCATTCTTATTGATGACCAGTATCATGAAAAGCATTTACACCAGCTCAAGCAGGTAGACCATACATGCATTCTAGCAGCAAAACATCTCAAAATCTATCAATAATGTATACAATGATCCTATAAAAAATGATTTCACACTATAGAATTCAAATTTAACGGTCTTATTCTCAAAGAAAATCTTCACAATGTCAATGTAAAAGAAGAAATCAAAAGAAAATTCAAACCAAAGTGGCTAGGTCCATACATTATTACAGAAAATATTATCCCTAAAGTGTATCATCTAACCTCACTTAAAGGAAAGAAACTCAAAAATCCAATGAATATCATGCATCTATGTAGATTCTATATATAGCATTGAATTTCACACAATGTATTATACATTAGTTTTCAAAATCACTTGTACATTGTCTCCTAATACTTGATTGTACATAGTTATTCTCAAATTATTGTACATATCCTTTTTATGGGTGATTATACATAGCTAAAATATGTCAAAAACAAAAAAAAAGCATTTTGATTGTATGCATCATCCATGCTTTACACTTTTACTACTATGATAGACTTACATTTCCTATCCTATGTTATTGTTTATCGATTTATCTACATTACCATGCTTCACTTGATCTTCTTTGAGTGTGTGTAGTGACATCTAGCGCTTTGATTGCTTCACTCTACCCATTGAAGAGGCATGCTAATTCTACATTGAGACACACATTGATATACATACCCACTAGGGGCATCTTCTACATGACTACACCATCTAGGCTATGTCATTCCTACACCACACACTCTAGTTATCATGTTGATGTAAATTATTTACTAGCTTACATAGATTACTCTATCAACACTCACTATTATTTAGTATTTGTGTATTTCGTTGCATATACCTAGTCTTGTACTAATATGTCTTGCATACATTCACTTCTTGCTTTAATTAGTTAGATGTGTTTATAATTTTGGTTTCTTATATGCTTTATTTTCTTACTTAGCATTAGCTTGATGTGATTGCATTTCTCAATTCCTATTTATCTCCTGTATGTGCCTTAGGACATTTTCCAATGTTCTTTGCTTCTATTCATGTATGTGCCTTGGGACATTTTCCAAGATCCTTTGCATGTACTCCTCTATGTGATTAGCTTTCATGCTAATTTGCTTGTTTTAATTATATGTGTAGATGGAATTTGAACATGCCTTGTATGTTTGATTTCTATTTTGAGTGACATGTGCTCATGTCCCTTATTTGCTTGGCCCTTTGGCCACTCTTGTATGCTTCTTGCTTCTTTCCTTGTGTGCTTATTAATTTATTGATTTTGATTATTTGGAATGCCATGATCCATATCACGTATTATTCATGTTTTCTTGGATGCCATGATGGACATCATTCTCCATCCCTCTAACTGACAACTAACTAGACTATCATTTCTAGTTTAGTACATTGCACATGTTTTTAGATTGTTATATCTATCTAGGCATACCCTTGTTGATCTAACAATCTCTCAATACAAACCATGATATATCTTGAGATATCTTGTCAATTATCATTATTATTTCATATATTTTATATCATAACACACTTGTAGGAATCTTTCTTCTGAGGGCAGTCATTACAGGGTCTTCATTCCTACCTTTAGAAGAGGGGGCAATAAATAGGGGTTTTGTCACAGAGATCAGAGCTCCTATCAACCAAAAAATCTAGTTTTAGAACACTCAAAATAGAAACCAAACATCAAACCAGTCAGAACAGACTAGGCAAATAGTTAAGAATCCAAAATAGTCATCAAACTTGGCCTAGGAAAATAACATTGAGACTAAACTATAGTGATGGTGGCACTACTATCCATTTCCAAAACTCTTATCCAAATAATTAAAAAACTAGATTTTCCAAAAATAGACAAAAATGTAAGTTTAGTTATAGTTTTGTCAATTATAGTTCAAATTAGAATCAATAGTTTCAATATAGTTTTGCTTAAAGAATCCAGATATAAGGGGCATCATGCATGGCATAATGGCTCACTTCTAGTTTTAGATAGGGCAGTTGGTACAACTTCTAGACCAAAATCCATGTTTCAAACACCAGTGATTGGGGGTAATGTGCATGACACATTTTTTTTCTCTTTCTAAGTTCAACATTACCTAAGCATTCTTAGCAGTTGCATGCCTTACTCCACCTATAGGTGGTTGGCATCATTTTTGGCTTGGATTTCATACAAGCCTAATTTTTGAGTTCCTAAGTTCTCGATTTCGTAAGTGTCTTCCACATAAGCTAGATTTTTAATTTCAGAGTGGCTTTCATACAAGCCTAATCTCCATCTTTCAAAATGGCCAAGAGTGGCCTAGTTTCTAGCATATATTCAGCTATCCATGCCAACATTGTCAGATCACAATATATTCATGGGCTTTAGGAGCCATCTCATATGACACACATTTTATACTGATATCAGTTTATAGCTTCACTTCATGAGGTGATGATGGAGCCAAAGGGATAGCCTTTGCATTCTTGAGCCACTTTCAGGGAATTAAGCATTCAACTCCATTCACAATATTACTCTTGGTATAGCATACATCTAACATTACTCAACATCACAATAGGTTTTGTATTCATTCACATACCTAATGAGGTGTATTCATTCATTTCTCTTCCTTATTCTCTTACCCAGCTTTGTACATTCTTATTTTAGATATAGCATATCTAGTAAGAACTAATCTACACTTCGTTTTCACTTGTAGATTAATACTTCATAGTGTGCTCTCTCTATGCACACCCATCATCACACAGCTTCATGAGCTTCAACCTTATAGGTAAGTTTAGGTACACTTTCTATTTTTCCTTTATCCTAGTATTTCACTTTGCTACATCACTATAATAAAAGCGGGGCAAATGTAGTCATATAAAATTCAAAAATTGGTAACTTCGGAATGGCTAATGACACCCAACCCATAGGTCTCTCTTACTTTATCTCATGACCCTCATAGGCTTTTTTCACTAATTCTCAGTCATCCATAGCTTTCCAAACTTGACCCTAGATGATCCAAGACCCTCTCTTCATGACCAATCCATCCCCCCAAGTCCCATCTGCTTAGGATAATAGCACCCAACTAGGATAGGAGTGTCAGTGCCACTATTATCCACTTTCAGTGTTGTTGTCCAAGATCATTTATAACCCCAATGGTCAATGTTTTTTTGGTTTCTCACCCTTCTCCTTGTTAACCTAATGTGAGCAAATTCAATTCATGACCAATAGATCCCTATAAAATCCCATTCAAAGATCATTTGGAAAGGGTTGGAAAATATCACTCAAGCAAACAAGAATACAATAAAGACAACTCAATAAATCTTCCCTATTCTCTGCATACAACCAACCTATATACTTCCAAGCCAATTCAAGCCCTTACACCAGCCCCTAGTCATCTCAAACACACTTAGTTTTTGCATTTACTGCATTTTCATTCACTATTGCACCAAGCACTCTTAAAGGGATAACTACATATGGCTTAATCCCTCTTCAGAGTATTAGTATGTAGGTAGTGTGCCCACACATGGGGTGTGAAGTACATTTAGTGCATCTTACACATACTAACCCATTTTCCCTATTTTCCAAAGTTTCTACTCAAGTTCATTAAAGACACATATATATATAATCAACTTTATAGGGAGTTATGTCGACATTGAGGTTCCAAAATTTGGTACATAGGCTCACACTGATCAAGTGAACAAAACCCAAAAATATTAGATCCTCAAAATAATAGTGTTGAGGAAGGACTACAACATCGGTGCCACTCATGTTCACTTTTAGTGGTCTTGTCCAATTAGAAAATGAAAGCCATAATTTTGTTTGTGATAGTATCTCAGACCTCTACACAAATTTCCAAGCCTTATTTCATTTGGATCAGTATAGAATAAGATAAATTTAATTTTCTCTCTCACCACTATTTTTAGAAAATCTATAATTATAAATAAATTTCACAAATCAGTAGCTTTAATTTGGAATATTATTTACTCTTTTTCTCTTACTCAGACCCTTTTATTATTTAAGAATTAAACACTAATTTCATAAAAAATAATAAAATAAATACCTAAGATTTCCAAAACTTAACTTTATAAACATAAAGAATAATTATTATATTTTAAAAAATAAAAACATATACTTTAACTTTAACCAACCTATTAAAGGAAACTACAGGCTCTAAGTGCATTGCTTTTGAAGGAATTTCTTGGATATTTTACAAATATCATCTGAGTAGAATATCATGGTTGCATGCCTTTAGTTGGCATGCTTTTTCAAAACACTGAAATATTCCTTAAAAATGTCATGCTTTATTGAGCTCTAAAAAAAATGGTTCTAAGTCTATATAGGATGTCATATGAAAAAACAAGCAACGTTCTGATCAGGTCTTAAATAGACTTGCCAATTTGTCCTACCATAAATAGGCATATGCACAACATTTATTTGTTTTAGATTCATCCAAAATTTGTGAGTCTATATAGTTTTTGAGTTTTTATTATGTCTTGAGACTAAGATAGCTCTTGAGACCAAAACTATTTTTTTTCTTTTTTTCTTTTTTTTGTGAATACACTATGAGCTAGAAAAAAAATTGTTTTGAAAATCTACAGGTGAGCTCGAAGGGAAACTGATGATATGAAGTCATATCTTCTCAATATGATGCAAAGAATGTAGAGCTGAATGTGATGAAATTGAACTATCAATACCTTCAGTGTTGATGGAGAGCTTGGTCGATCGATCTTTACAAATTTTATCAAATGCATAGAAAGAAAACCATTGACCAAATCTTTTGACCACTTTTTTTAACCTTTAGGAGTATATGATATATTATAAGTGAAAATATACTTATATGCACATGACCAGAACCACAAATATTATCAAGTCACTTAACTAAATAAATATTCAAAAGAATCTACACAACCAAGAGATGATTTTATAGCATAAATAGGTCAATAATAAATAGCATAACTACCCCTGGCTATTCTCAAAATCCCATCATAGGTAAAGGATTAAGACTCACTCTGATACCATATTTTGGTATAACCAGAGTTACATAAATCCAAACAAAAATAATTATCACACAATAATATATTTGTTATTACAAAACCATATGGGAAATATAACTTATAGAGGAAAGTTATTTCCTATAATAGGGGAGATCAAATCTCCTCTGAAATCTCATATAATAGTATGATATATCAACCACCTAACTAAATAAATCAACTCTGTATATTATTTTTAGGCATAACAATAATATACTAACAAAACTCTAATAACATAATATCCATAATTACGTTATTTATAATTAATAATGTGAATAATATACCTCAACATTAATTTTACTAAAAATGAGTGATCATTATGTGAATAATATTCTATAAAATAACTATCTCATGCCTATATAGTTTGAACTAGTATGAGAATAATATGACAATTCTGGATGGGTTTCATTTGCAAGTTTTCAATATGTATCAAGCCTAATATACTAGTTAGTTCTAAATCTATATGTAGTTGTCTAGCTACTAAGTTTTAATAGTATTTCCTTAACTAAATGGGTATTGAAGAGCTTCTTTTATACATCTAGGAATTAATGGCACTATTCTTACTATTTTATGTAAGGTTTTGTGTTTTCACATGAAGACTCATTATAAATTATATGCACTATTTAGATACCTAATGAATGTTTAATTTCATTTATCATTATCTTTTAATGTGGTATTCAAATTGTGTAGGCATTTTTGGGATATTATGATGCACTTTGTTGATCTTGTGAATATTTTACTATTGACTAATCATAAGATGTTTTATTGTGGATTCAGTAACATTTTTTATTAGCTTTGATTAGCATTTAATTACCTCTATCTTAGAAATATATCATTTGGACTATTTTTATTTTATATAATGATCTCTCCATAGGATCTTGTATTTTTTGATGCATCTCACTCCAAAGGAAGCAAGTGTGGCACCAAATAAAGCACACAAGTTTTTACTAAAAGTATTCTATGAGTTAATCTAATCCCGTCTCAAGGAAATCCTCCTAATGTTTTACTTGATATTCTTTAATTTGATCAATCTTAAAAATGGATTTTATGGCATACCCTTATTGGAGATGTTTTTCCATATAATAATCGAATCTATGTTAAAATTTTGGGTTTAAACACAATGGCAACTTCATGGCATCAAGCTCATAGGGGTAAAAAACCTAATCAAGGGTTTCTTCTTCTTTAGGTTTAAAAACCCAAAAGATTGTGCTACCATTCACAAGCATGATCCTTGTTGTTTTATAATCTTGTTTCTTATTTTATTCCCTTGGACCTAAGAATTTGTCATCTCTGAGAAGGTTATGTTTAAGTTCCCAGTCAGGGTTGAGTATATTGACTTGCCCATGCCTCTTTGGCCATTATTAAAACAATTAGCTAAACCTTTAGGTTGGTTTATTTTCTTTGAAACTGATAGGTTTTATGTTTCTAGATCATAATGACCCATCTATGTGAGGATTGATCCCACACAAGACCTTTGTTAGACCATCAGCATCAAATTTGAATGGAAATGCTTCACATAATATATGATAATTATTAACCTTCCCACACTTATTTTTGGTGTCAATAATTAGACCACAAGATTAAGGAGTGTTCACTCATGGCCACCATAACTCCACCAGCCAAATTCATGGTTGAGAAGAATAGACCCCTAGTGGTAGTTAATGATGGTTGGAAAGTTTTGGGTCAACTGAATAACTAGAATAACTTAAGTAATAGGGCGCTCGCTACTAACCTTGACCCAACCATGGCCTTAATTATGATAAACCCATTGCCAATTGTCCAAACTTGAGCTCCATAGGCCTCTCCAACTCCTAAAGTAAACTTTAAACTAGTCATGGCAAGTACTTTGCATGTAGACAATATGATATTCAAAACATAGGAGTATTTGGATCCTAGTTTCTTATTTTTTAAAACATAAGAATCTCTAACTCAAATGGTCCTTATATTTTCTCCAATGTCTATAGAACTTCTCTTTCCCCTTGTAAGGTGATGTGATCCTTGTGTATCTCTTCCCTTGGTAGAAATGAGCATAATTTCTTTCAAAGTGAGTGGTAACATGTTTTTCTTGTAGTATTTATTGCTAAAGGTCAACAATATTTTCTTTTATAACTTCTTTGTAATGCTTGAAGGCCAAGATGTTGAAACTATGCACCTCAATAGTTTCCAATAAATGTTTATTCCTGGAATGTCTACAGTTTAACTAATCCAACCCCTACATACATAGTTAGGGATAATTTTCAAAACTTTTAAAATATACACATTCTCTAGTTACAAGAATTAAAAGGTATCATTTTTTCTCTCTAGGAGGTAGCCAAAACCATTTGGCTTGATGATACTTATCACATGTCTGACCATGACATCGGATGTGTTGTAGTAATCACCATGATAGTTCCACTATTTACCTTGTGTGGAATAGATTGGGGAGTGTAATTTTATAACCATGAATTGTGTCAAGGAATCCAAGAACAAACACACATGTTTTGATCCCACTTGTTAGGATCTTGCTCCTCAGAAAGAGCACAATATGATTACCAAATACAAGCAATTAAACATGCAAAAATATCCAGAAGTACAAGTAACTAGAATTCACAAATAACACAGAATATGAGAGACAATACACTATCTTGTATTAACATTTGTACAGAAAAGAATACAATAAAGAGCTGCCACACTCTTCCACCTTACAGAGGCTTCCCACACCTCAAGTGTACAGTAATTCTTCTTCAAAACACTCTCTTACCAAAAATGGTCCCAACACACAACTCACACACAGAATTGGTGTTCACCTCTCCAACCAGTTAGTAATAACCCTGCCAGTACACAAAGCACTCTATAGTACTTCAAGTAGATCTCCCATGAACTTGTAACCTGCAATTCAATAGACCATACTTATAATGGAAGGATCTTCCTTTCCTTCCTATCTAGCTCATCATTGGAACTAGGAGAAACACACACTTTGTTCTCTTCAGTAGCACACTTTACAATACATGCCAATGGGTCTATAAATAGATCCCAGACTTGAACAATAACTTAGACTCTTTGTTTGATAATAATAGACACGCAACTCAAGACTCGAAATAGCCTTTACATGCAAACACTCCATTCACTTAACTAATTGTTCATGTAACAAGCAGTTTTGGAACACACAGGCGATCGACGTCGGTCCCTGCTTGCCTGGTGCTGACTGATGTCGGCTGACTCCCTATCAATGCCGGTTGCCTTTTGCATTCATCATGATCGATATCGGTCATGCTACCGACGCTGGTTCTTTTGGATCTTCAGGAACCTCCTATTTTTATCTGCATAGTTAAAGCTTTTAGCTCCACAACCTAACAATCTCCCACTTAGAGATAAATAGCTATAACTGTACCTGTACCTATACATCATCTAGTTTATTCCCTTGGCTTTGTATCCCTCCTCAATATCACTCTTGAAGACCAACCACCACACAAAACCTGTAGTGCAACTCTGTCATCCAAATCACCTGCCACATCCACATCTACAAACCATGTAGAAAATAACTTGATCCTGCATAGCATGTGCACTTGTTGCTAGTCCCTCTAAGAATCCACTGAACTGCCCTCCAATGCTTCTTTCCCAGATTGGCTCCTAACTTGTGACAACTCCCACTGCTTGGGAAAACTCAGGTCTAGTACATACCATGCACTTAACCTCATTATGTGAATCAAGACCCTATTCTATGAACTGTCCAACCATCAGCGTACTAACCGGTCTCACACAATCATCCTGAAACAAAGTCAACATATGACCTTCCATGTCCCTAGAGCACACTAATGCCAAAGAATCTTGCTGCTCCTAGATTCCTCATGACACACCTCTGAACTAGCTTTACCTTTAGTTCAGCAACTCCCTGTTTATGTAACCCTGTAATAAGCACATCATATAGTAATAGGATAATGTAGCTAATATTATCCAACATGGGAAAGAGAAACAAAATGATCAAACCTCCATTGCCCTGTAGCTCATACAAGACCATATACCCTGGCCTTCTGTCTCACATGTCCATTTCTGCTCTTTTTCATCCTGAACATCCATTCATCTCTCAGTGCTTACTTCCAGCTGGCAACTCCACCAAAAAAACCTGTTTGGTTCTCCTCCAAGGAATCACATCCTTCATCCATGCCAAGCTCCCACTATTTCCTGGATCTACCTACTCTGCTTCTTCAATAACTTCTTGGTTTTTTACCATAAGTGAGCAACAAGTAGTGTAAAGAAGGGAAATGATGAATTTGAGGCTTACTTACCCTTTAAGTCCTCCATATGGGTGCTTGAGACTCCTTGATAGCTTGTTGTCCACCCAAAATTCGTCTCAGTGACCGATGCTGGTCAAATCTCAGTTTGCACCCAATCGATGTCAGTTTCCTGTGACTACCTCATCATCGACATCGATTCCCCCTTGCTGATGCTGGTGTTTATCTACCCTAAGTCACCGATGTTGGGCTGCACATAGCTGATGTCAGTCCCTGTCTGGACGTCGACGCTGGTTTTCTAGCCAACGTCGGTCTTTGTGTTTTGCTTGTGAGAACTGACTTCTACCTGTGAGCTCCTTTTGGATCAAACCCTTGTCCAAATCACCCTTGCTCTACTCAAAATTCTTCTGCCCCTTGTGCTCAACTCTTTCTGTCACCTTCTCCTTGAAAACCAAGGCTTTCCTATTCTTGTCACTAACATCGGATCTCTTAAGAAATGTTACCTTCTTCTTTTGCATACAAAAATCTCAATCTATACCCTTTGACTAAAGAACATGCATCTCCTTCTTATTCATGTGACCAAGCCTATTAAGCCACATCTTTGAATCTACAGCTGAAGTAGATAACCCAGAAAGAGAGTCAGTAATACAAGTAGATAGATAATGCGTACCTACTTTCTTACCTCTTGCTACAACAAGTGCACCCTTGGTAACCTTCCAAGAGTCTACTGTGAGAGTTATTGTGCAACCCTCATCACCCAAACTTCTTATAGAAATCAAATTCCACTCCAAAACTGGGACATGCATCACCTCCTTTAACACCCATGTGTTACTTGTCTACAGTTTCAGCTTCACTTTCCATTTGCCAATCATCTGACAAGGCTTACCAATTCCTTTAACAAATTTCTCCAAAGTCTCCCTGGACATACTCATGAAAAAATTCCCTATTTGGGGATGCATGAAAAGAGGCACCAGAATCTAAAACCCAAGATTCTACTTTATCCAAAGAACATACCAGAGCATCCTGTGCAACGAACTCTACAACACCTGCTTCTTCTTCATGTCCTTCATGCTGATCTTCTACCAACCAACAATCTTCTTTTCCCTACTCTTTCTTTCCACATTTCCAGTAGGTTATTTTGCCATACCTGGACTTGGGCCTCCTACCATTAAACTTCTCCATTTGTAGCTTACTGTCTTCTACCATTGCTCTACTCCCACTCAAATAGAAACCCCTGTGAGTAACCTGTAATCAACACACACTAACCAGATCTAATCTAATCTATTAGTATCCCAACCAAAAGCTCTGATACCAGTTATCGGGGAATCCAAGAACAAACACACCTGTTTTGATCCCACTTGTTAGGATCTTTCTCCTCAGAAAGAACACAATATGATTACCAAATACAAGCAATTAAACATGCAAAAATATCTAAAAGTACAAGTAACTAGAATTCACAAATAGCACAAAATATGAGAGACAATACACTATCTTGTATTAACATTTGTACAGAAAATAATACAATAAAGAGCTGCCACACTCTTCCACCTTACAGAGGCTTCCCACACCTCAAGTGTACAGTAATTCTTCTTCAAAACACTCTCCTACCAAAAATGGTCCCAACACACAACTCACACACAGAATTGGTGTTCACCTCTCCAACCAGTTAGTAATAACACTGCCAGTACACCAAGCACTCTATAGTACTTCAAGTAGATCTCCCATGAACCTGTAACCTACAATTCAACAGACCATACTTACAATGGAAGGATCTTCCTTGCCTTCTTATCTAGCTCATCATTGGAACTAAGAGAAACACACACTTTGTTCTCTTCACTAGCACACTTTACAATACATGCCAATGAGTCTATAAATAGATCCCAGACTTGAACAATAACTTAGAATCTTTGTTTACTAATAATATACATGCAGCTCAAGACTCAAAATAGCCTTTACATGCAAACACTCTGTTCACTTTACTAACTGTTCGTGTAACGAGCAGTTCTGGAACACACAGGCGACCGACATCGATCCCTACTTGCCTTGTGCTGACCGATGTCGACCGACTCCCTGTCGATGCTGGTTGCCTTCTACATTCATCATGACCGATGTCAGTCATGCTATCGATGCTGGTTCTTTTGGATCTTCAGCAATCTCCTATTTTTATCTGCATAGTTGAAGCTTTTAGCTCTACAACCTAACAATCTCCCACTTGGAGATAAATAGCTACAACTGTACTTGTACTTATACACCATCTAGTTTGTTCCCTTAGCTTTGTATCCTTCCTCAAGATCACTCTTGAAGACCAACCACCACACAAAACTTGTAGTGCAACTCTGTCATCCAAATCACCTGCCACATCCACATCTACAAACCATGTAGAAAATAACTTGACCCTGCATAGCATGTGCACCTGCTGCTGGTCCCTTTAAGAATCCACTAAACTACCCTCCAAAGCTTCTTTCCCAGAATGGCTCCTAACTTGTGACAACTCCCACTACTTGGGAAAACTTAGGTCTAGTACATACCATGCACTTAACCTCATTATGTGAATCAAGACCCTGTTCTGTGAACTGTCCAACCATCAGCGTGCTAACCTATCTCACACAATCATCCTGAAACAAAGTCAACATATGACCTTCCATGTCCCTAGAACACACTCATGCCAAAGAATCTTGTTGCTCCTAGATTCCTCATGACACACCTCTGAACTAGCTTTACCTTTAGTTTAGTAACTCCCTGTATATGTAACCCTGCAACAAGCACATCATATAGTAATAAGATAATGTAGCTAATATTATCCAACCTGGTAAAGAGAAACACAATGATCAAACCTCTATTGCCCTACAGCTCATACAAGACCATATACCCTGGCCTTCTGTCTCACATGTCTATTTTCACTATTCTTCATCCTGAACATCCATTCGTCTCTCAGTGCTTACTTCCAGCTGGCAACTCCACCAAAAACACTTGTTTGGTTCTCCTCCAAGGAATCACATCCTTCATCCATGCCAAGCTCCCATTGTTTCCTAGATCTACCTGCTCTGCTTCTTCAATAACTTCCTGGTTTTTTACCATAAGTGACCAACAAGTAGTGTAAAGAAAGGAAATGACAAATTTGAGGCTTACTTACCCTTTAAGTCCTCCATATGGGTGCTTGCGACTCCTTGACAGCTTGTTGTCCACCCAAAATTTGTCTCAGTGACCGATGTCAATCACATCTCAGTCTGCACCCGACTAATGTCGATTCCCTGCGACTACCTCATCACCGACGTCAGTTCCCCCTTACCGATGCCGGTGTTTATTTGCCCTGAGTCACCGATGTCAGGCTGCACATAGTCGATGTTGGTCCCTGTCTGGATGCCGACGCTAGTTTTCTAGCTGACATCGGTCTCTGTGTTTTGCTTGTGAGAACTGACTTCTACCCATGAGCTCATTTTAGATCAAACCCTTGTCCAAATCACCCTTGCTCTGCTCAAAATTATTTTGCCCCTTATGCTGAACTCTGTCCATCACCTTCTCCTTGAAAACCAAGGCTTTCCTGTTCTTGTCACTAACATCAGATCTCTCAAGAAATGTTACCTTCTTCTTCTGCATACAGAAATCTCAATCTATACCCTTTGACTCAAGAACATGCATCTCCTTCTTATTCATGTGACCAAGCCTATTAAGCCACATCTTTGAATCTACAGCTGAAGTAGATAACCCAAAAAGAGAGTCAGTAATACAAGTAGATAGATAACACGTACCTACTTTCTTACCTCTTCCTACAACAAGTGCACCCTTGGTAACCTTCTAAGAGTCCGCTGTGAGAGTTATTGTGCAACCCTCATCACCCAAACTTCTTACAGAAATCAAATTCTGCTCCAGAATTGGGACATGCATGACCTCCTTTAACACCCATGTGTTATCTATCTACATTTTTAGCTTCACTTTCTATTTGCCAATCATCTGACAAGGCTTACCATCCCCTAAACAAATTTCTCCAAAGTCTCCCTGGACATACTCATGAAAAAATTCCCTATTTGGGGATGCATGAAAAGAGGCACCAGAATCTAAAACCCAAGATTCTACTTTATCCAAAGAACATACCAGAGCATCCTATGCAACGAACTCTTCAACACCTGCTTCTTCTTCATGTCCTTCATGTTGATCTTCTACCAACCAACAATCTTCTTTTCCCTACTCTTTCTTTCCACATTTTCAGCGGGTTATTCTGCCATAACTGGACTTGGACCTCCTGCCATTAAACTTCTCCATTTGTAGCTTACTATCTTCTACCATTGCTCTACTCCCACTCAAATAGAAACCCCTGTGAGTAACTTGTAATCAACACACACTAACCAGATCTAATCTAATATGTTAGTATCCCAACCAAAATCTCTGATACTAGTTGTCGGGAAATCCAAGAACAAACACACCTATTCTGATCCCACTTATTAGGATCTTGCTCCTCAGAAAGAGCACAATATGATTACCAAATACAAGCAATTAAACATACAAAAATATCTAGAAGTACAAGTAACTAGAATTCACAAATAGCATAGAATATGAGAGACAATACACTATCTTGTATTAACATTTGTACAAAAAAGAATACAATAAAGAGCTGCCACACTCTTCCACCTTACAGAGGCTTCCCACACCTCAAGTGTATAGTAATTCTTCTTCAAAACACTCTCCTACCAAAAACAGTCCCAACACACAACTCACACACAGAATTGGTGTTCACCTCTCCAACCAGTTAGTAATAACACTGCCAGTACACCAAGCACTCTATAGTACTTCAAGTAGATCTCCCATGAACCTGCAACCTGCAATTCAATAGACCATACTTACAATGGAAGGATCTTCCTTGCCTTCCTATCTAGCTCATCATTGGAACTAGGAGAAACACACACTTTGTTCTCTTCAGTAGCACACTTTACAATACATGCCAATGGGTCTATAAATAGATCCCAGACTTGAACAATAACTTAGACTCTTTGTTTGTTAATAATAGACACGTAGCTCAAGACTCAAAATAGCCTTTGCATGCAAACACTCTGTTCACTTAACTAACTATTCATGTAACGAGCAATTCTAGAACACACAGGTGACCGACGTCGGTCCCTGCTTGCTTGGTGCTGACCGACATCAGCCGACTCCCTATCAACGTTGGTTGCCTTTTGCATTCATCATGACCGACGTCGGTCATGCTGCCGATGCCAATTTTTTTGGATCTTCAGCAACCTCTTTTTTTCGTCTGCATAGTTGAAGCTTTTAGCTCCATAACCTAACAATCTTCCACTTGGAGATAAACAGCTACAATTGTACTTGTACCTGTACACCATCTAGTTTGTTCCCTTGGCTTTGTATCCCTCCTCAAGATCACTCTTGAAGACCAACCACCACATAAAACCTGTAGTGCAACTCTATCATCCAAATCACCTACCACATCCACATCTACAAACCATGTAGAAAATAACTTGACCCTGCATAGCATGTGCACCTGCTTCTTGTCCCTCTAAGAATCCACTGAACTTCCCTCCAATGCTTCTTTCCCAGATTGGCTCCTAACTTGTGACAACTCCCACTGCTTGGAAAAACTCAGGTCTAGTACATACCATGCACTTAACCTCATTATGTGAATCAAGACCCTGTTATGTGAACTGTCCAACCATCGGCATGCTAACCGGTCTCACATAATCATCCTAAAATAAAGTCAACATATGACCTTCCATGTCCCTAGAACACACTCATGCCAAAGAATCTTGTTGCTCCTAGATTCCTCATGACACACCTCTAAACTAGCTTTACCTTTAGTTCAGCAACTCCCTGTATATGTAACCCTACAACAAGCACATCATACAGTATTAGGATAATGTAGCTAATATTATCCAACCTGGTAAAGAGAAACACAATGATCAAACCTCCATTGCCCTGCAGCTCATACAAGACCATATACCCTGGCCTTCCATCTCACATGTCCATTTCTGCTCTTCTTCATCATGAACATCCATTTGTCTCTCAGTGCTTACTTCCAGCTGGCAACTCCACCAAAAACACCTATTTGGTTCTTCTCCAAGGAATCACATCCTTCATCCATGCCAAGCTCCCACTGTTTCTTGGATCTACCTGCTCTGCTTCTTCAATAACTTCTTGGTTCTTTACCATAAGTGAGAAACAAGTAGTGTAAAGAAGGGAAATGAAAAATTTGATGCTTACTTACCCTTTAAGTCCTCCATATGGGTTCTTGAGACTCCTTGACAGCTTGTTGTCCACCCCAAAATTCGTCCTCAGTGATCGATGCCAGTCACATCTCAGTCTGCACCGAAAAATTTGTTTCTACTGGTCAAATTTTCAAAAAACTAGTTTTATCTTAAATAGTTCACATTTTTAGTATGAGAAACACTCACACTATTTAGTAGGGTCTAAAATTTATGTCCTTGGCCCTAATGGTGTTTTTTGTTGGATTGACTAGTGGGAAGCAACCATTATTTGCACCAACACCTTTCCCTTAGGGGTAATTGGTTAGCAACTAGTCATGTTCAAGAAAAGGGGTTAACTTTGGCCACATTATGGAGTTTAATATACTTTATCAAGAACTTAACATTCCAATTTGAATGAGACTCGACAAAAAAAAACTATTATGTTGAATTAAAAAATCAATCTATGAAAGATTCATCAAGCTTGTGGTGCTCAAATCCACTGGCTAAAGAGTGGGGATATGTTTTTCCAATGAATATTTCAATAATTTAAGAGCTCAAAAAATTTGTTGTTAAAATAAAGGCTATCAAGGGAAGCTGGAAACCATCTCACTAGTCTTATATACATCCTACAAGCCTTAGTTCAACATTATAAATATTTTTTTTCAAATTTTAGGCCCCCTAAGAAGATAAGGACTCTGCTTCAATAAATAACATTGATGTAGCTCCTTATAAACTCACTTTAGGCCAAAGAATGGCTTCTGATATGTCCCCCTTTCCACTAGATATCTTGATAATGTAGTTATTGGTATGATGCATGACAAAAACCCTAGGGCATTGTTATCTTTCCCTATGATTTCCTATCAAACCCCTGTGTGATTGTGTTGGACCTAATTTGCACAAAGTTTATCTTGAAGATATTGCCAATGGATCTCTTATAAATAATCAATTAAAAAAGGGAAATATCAAGTTTTTTAAACCAAGGTTGGGCAACCCCAAGCTAATCACCAATTGAAATACTATAAATATCTTGAATGTTTCTTATAAAATTATTGTTAAGTCTTTGGCCTCTAATAATTATGTACTTCCTTCCCTTGATGCTTATTCCAAAGCAAACTAGATTCATTAAAGGTAAATCTATACTATAAAAAATAATTAAAATTTGGGTAAGGGATGGAATGGGCTCACACATCTAAGCCATATGCTTTGTTTATTAAAATTTACTTTGGAAGTTCCTATGATAGAATTAAATGGCATATTATTCTTTCCACGTTGTAAGCCTTAGGTTTGTCCACTCTATCCAAACTCTCTTTTAAGATTTTTCTACTTGTTCTCACCATTAACGGTCATCAATAAAATAAGTTTGGTCTTTTTAAATCCATTGCATGAGGTTCCCCCTTAGATACTTCTTTGTATGTATTATATGTGGAATGGTTTGGCTACTTATTGGTGGATTATGCTTCCAAAGGTTTGGTTAAGGGGAATTGCTCTCCCCCGTTTGCCTTAATGCTAATGTCATAATGGCCAATTTTCAAATGACTCATGATTTAATATTTTGGAAGAAGAATTATGGTTTGTAACATTATGGAATGCCTTTAGGTTTTTTGCAAGGCCTCTGGATCTAACATTCAATGGGCCAAAACCTAGTTTTAATTTTTTTAATGGCCCTAAACCTAATTGGATTGAGGCATATTAATGGAAATAGATTGATCAGGTGGAAATGTATATTTTTTTACGTATTCCTTTTACTTTTCAATTTTCTCAAGTTGAACTATGGAATTATGTTGTCTTGAGAGTAGATAAAAAAAAATCTATGTTCTCTCTCTCTCTCTCTCTCTCTCTCTCTCTCTCTCTCTCTCTCTCTCTCTCTCTCTCTCTCTCTCTCTCTCTCTCTCTCTCTCTCTCTCTCTCTCTCTCTCTCTCTCTCTCTCTCTCTCTCTCTCTCTCTCTCTCTCTCTCTCATGAAATTTTCAATTTGTTCCAAAATTTTACCTATTGCACATGTTTATTACTCTTATTATTGGACTCCTAAACTACTTATAAAAAGATTTAAAATTTATTGTAAGACTTCCTTTGTATTATAAATAGCTTTTACAAAGTAGCTTGGGACATCTATTATAGGAATGAAGAGGCTGGTGAGCTAGGGATTATAAAATATTTTTAAGTATGGAACTACCCTTTATTATATATGGATCTCCAAGGTAATTTAAGGGCAAGAAGCTAGGATTTTTCTTCTCATGCACTATATATAATTTAGTAGTCATTACGAATGAAGATCCTAAAATAAATTAGGGTTTCAAACATTTATCATTGTATATGTCCTCTAAAAATTACATGTCCTTTATTGCTAATATTATATGGAATATCTTGGATACCATTAAGCCTTGACTAATTTCAAAGGGAGATGGATTTATATCAATTTTTCTATCAATTTACACTCCCTATAGTGGTCCCTAATTATTGTTATTAATGGCAAACCCTTGGTTTATGTTCCTAAAATCAAATATTTTTGACTCTTCCTAAAGGCATTTGTTTCATTGAGGATGTCTTTGATAAATTATCTAGATCATTCCCCAATTGGAAACCTTTAAATACTAAATTCAAACTCACCAAATAGGATTTTAATTCATTACTAAGATTTAGAGGGATGTTCCAAACTATGCCCTAACAATAATTGGTATTATAGGCTATCCCAAATGGTAAAAATATTTTAATTGGAGTCTATCCACTCTTTTTCTTCAGTACAAACCCTAGCTAAGTTATCAATGGATAAGTCCCACCACTTTGCCCTAGGAAATTCTCAACAAATGGTGGAATCTTAGGAATTCTACATTTTTATAGAATAAAATCTTCCAATCCACTTTGTATGCAATTATAGAGCCAAAAAATCCCCTTTTGCATGTTGAATTCTCTACCAAGGTCTTCCAATGGGTGAAAAATTACTTCATATGGGGATCCAATATCTCAAATGCCTTTTTTATGGACAAATTGAGTCTCTTAATCACATCTTTTAGTTGTGTTAGAACCCAACAATCCTAGAGCTAGATTCACTCCTTTTTTAATCCCTTTAGAATATAATCATTTTGTTGGTACATAGTTCTACTAGGGGATTATGATAAGCTCCATACTATATTTAATAAAATTTAAGATATTTTTCATATTGAAATTAACTTTCTTCATTATAATGACATAAATTTTATTATTTATAATTAATAACATCTAGACAAAGATTTTTATACTTATGAAAAAATTGCTATTCTTTCAAATGTCATGTTACATATCCAGGTGCAAGAAAATAAAGTGGTGTCTAAGGTGGAGCACCTCTACATTCTCATTAGCCATTATGACAAAACACCTTGTACTATTAGAAGGGTACCTTTATATTCCCCTCGCCAATATGCTTCTATAAATGAACATGAGTAGAGGGATAGAGATAGTGATCAACACAAGTCATGAAGTCATTTTACATTCACCACATTTCCTCTTCCCCACTGCCAATTATCACCATTGAGGGGCCATGGAGGGTGGCCTTCACTACTTGTATGTTATGACCCTTTTTCATTATGCATTATAGTTAGGATGGGAAAGGTAAAATGCCCAAATTATCTCTTTTTATTTCACTCCCTCATCGACAAAAATATGAAGATGTAGAAGAAAATATTGAACAAGATGGTTAGGGATCTATATCTAATTATCTTCACCACATGGGAGTGCTTAGGGAGATAATCCAGGTAATCCACCACCTCCTCCTTCTCTTTTTGTGGGACTAGTTACACCCATTGATTAATATCTTGTTCTTTCTATTTATGGATTTTTTATGTCATGTGTTATGTAATTTTGTATTGATGTTATTGTGGGCCTAGGGTTGTAATTATGTTTTATTCCCAAGGTTAGTATCAGTGTGTTAGTTTTTATGATTTTTACTTAGGGGTGATTTCATACCACCTATATTTTTTTATCATGGGCGTAATATGTTTTTAATATTTATAAATATAATGCATGCTTTCAATATAATAAAATATCCAAAGCCAACACTACTGACATTATTGTGTATTCCCTTGGAGGAGTGTGTCTTGTGGATTCAATTGGGTGCATCCATGTCCTATGGCCCTATTTTTTTACACATTTTCCCATTTTTGAATGATAATATGGTGATAGTTTGAATTTATTAGGTCTATAAATATATAATTTGATTAGTGCATTTAAGACACAAATGAAGCGAGTGAGTATAACTAATCAATATACATATATTAACTCATTGGTTTTAGGTGCATGTATCCTTAGGTTTAAGGTTAGTTTTAATGTAAAGGTTTGAAGTTAATTTTGAACTTTAGTAATCTTGTAGAAGACATTATTAAACAAATATTTTTTATAAATTATTTTTACCATGTTGTGTTTTTGGTAGTGAAAATTTAGGGGAAGTAATGAAGGATTAAATGGCCAGGAGCTATGGGATAGGTAAAAAGATGATAAAATATACATGGGAGAAAATAAATTATGTTTTTGGTACTGAGGAACTTAGAATAATTAGTAATTTTCCTTTAATATCTAGTTTTAATTATTATCCTTCTGATGGATATTTAGATAAGTATCCAATCTAATTAGTTTAATTTTACCAATGTTCTTCCAACATGTTTTATCTTGGCTTCCCTCAAACATAGTATGAGGATTCATGAAGAAAATATTTAAAAATGGGCTTGCCTTTGATAATGGTGTTATTAATTACTCATTAATATGTATGAAAAATGTAGAAACATGTGGACTGTCGATGAATTATTTGAGAAAATGGATCAATAAGATGTCACCTCTTGGATTAAAATGATGTCAGATCATTCACATAATGGAATTTTTATGAGGCTCTCAACATATCTAATAAAATACCTTAACAAACCCTAGTTGCATGGAATGCTATAGTTTTTGTAAATAAGCCTTTGATATTTTTCAAAAAATGAAAATAGTAGGTGTAAGGATATATATACATTATTTTCTTTTTTTCTAAAAAAAATAGAAATTTTAATTTTTAATACTTTTGTTTACTTTAACACATACAATATCATTAAAAAAACTACATTAATACTATTTTGCTTCCTCATTAAAATTAGACTTGAGTTCCCTCCATTGCCATATTCTTTGAGTTTGATTCCACCAAACATATTGATTTTGGTTTCCTTGTCCATGTTAGATTTCCTTACCATTATAATACTAGGTTATATTGTTATGTTGATGATTTCCACCATGGTGGCATGAAAAGTAAACTAATAGCATTAATTATTCTCAATTATAGAGTAAGGGAGGTGAAACAAACTAAGGGTGGATAACGCATGACCTATTATGAATATAGAATGATCTGTTCTCACTTGACCATAATTGTAGACACCTAAATTTGGTACAAGTCCCTTTACCATTCCATATTTTATATGTTTTTTCACACTTGGTCCACTTGTCTATATTTTCCTATTTTAAGAAAAATATTGCCTCACATTAGTCTATCTTAGGCCTTCTACAACCCATATGTCTTCAGTGTGAAGCCATTTTAGCTTTTGAGCCTTATTTGCATATATTTTGAGTTTTTTTCACCCTTATTAAGCATATGTCTCTCATAAGATAGATTTGTTGGTCACAATCTAATCACCGAATATGATTGTTGTAAATTTAGTGCCACCAAATCTATCCCCTTAGTTTTTATGGGTCCTTTCACCTTGGCCTGATTTCCCACACCTTTGCTTTTACATATTATTATTTTATATAATCAAGCATTGCACATATCATGACTTAAGGATTGTTATATATATAAATCATTAATAGTCATTTATAGGTAAATAATCAAGAGGAAAATAAAGGAATATCATTTATCATTTCAAGTCTAGGCATACTTTACAAAGATATATTTAAGCTCTTAATGACTTATCTTCAAAGTTTTATTGCATCATATTCTAAAGAAGGGTTAGGAAAATGTTTATGTAGATATATCATCACTTATAAGGAATATGAGGTTTAAATCCTTGCTCAACATTCCATTTACACTATACAATAACTATGTAAGGTTTGATTCTAGCATGTGGGATACATAATTTCAACACCTCTTGAGGTTGCCCAACCCAAGTACTTCTATCCCTTATCCTTCACATATATGTGTTATACAATATTAGGTCAAGAGAGAAATAAGTCATAATTTCAAACATTCTTCACCCCTATTCAAAGAAACATAAAAACAATATTTTATGACATCAGTTGGTGAACATAATCAAAGAAATCTAGACTATATAATGGTGTGTAGTACACATTGGTCTCCTAATAATAAACACATTAGTCATAAAAGGACAATTAAAAATATACCTTGGGTAGATTTGTTGGTCATAAAATCAAGTTCCAAATCTATACCTACATACTAAACAATTCGTATTTCAAATAGATCTCATATATTCCTCTTAGACCAAGGTTAGACTTCTGAAATTCTTGAATTCATTCAAGGTGTGACTATTCCATATCTTTTGCTTTTCATATTATCCATTGCTTGTTAAATCAATTTTAATTTCACATTTTTACTATTCTTTGCCACTAGAGTATATCTAAGTTACTGTCATAGACAAATATATTCTAGGTCTATATTTTTCTTCTTGTTTTACTAATTCAATGGTGTCATTATGCCCTAGTGTCACATTTTAGTAAAACAAATTGGTGAACCCATCTATTATTCAAATGAATATATTTATTAAGGATTTCCCATTAGGGTTTTGGGATTGATCTCTAATTTTTTATATGTGCATATTTTTATCAAACACTAACTTTCTCATTCACATCTTTCTATTTTAGGGTTACATCCATTATTTTAAGAATTTATTGCATGTACCTTTTTTCCTTGAGTGCATATATCTTTGGAGGTTTTTCTCAGTTATGATCCTCTCCATTAACAAATATACTTCTTATATTTGCATCTTGATTTTTCCTATTACATTGGCTTTGTTTTCTTCATGTTATTGATGGATATATCTTATGCCTATAAATATTACAACTACACATCTCATTAGACGTAGTGTTAGATTGTGTGGTACTCTTTATGATTTGACACAACTACCTTTACATACCATTTGTGTTTCAAAAATTTTAGTCATTACTAAGGTACATTATAGCGATATTCATCTTACCATTAATATGAATGAGAATGATAAATCCAAATGTATTGGAGAGGAGATATATATTCATAATACTAGTTTTGGTAATGGACATGTTAGTGAGGATAGAGATAATGCTTATGTTAATACACCTCATACTAGTTTTTATGATATTCTATTTTTTGTGGGCATCAAAAAAGCTAATTTTGATGCCTATATTATAACTTTCCTTAGGGAACTCGATGACATTATTTTTATATTTATTAAAACATGAAATGAAATAATTAGGAATAATGATGTTTTGCCTAAATGTAACCCTATAAATACATTGCATGATATTTCTCTACTTCATGGAGATCTAATTATACATCAGGAGGTGAGGCTAGTGTTTTTCATATTGCTATTGATACTTTTTTGCCTCCACTTAGTGTTACCCCCTCCTTGACTGGATACTTATATTCCTATACAACATAAGGATTCTATCATTCCTCCTCCTACTAATCCAACAACCAATGTGCCTCCATGATCACATTTTTATATTACATATATTGGTCTTAGACATAGTAAAAATACCAATCATTCTATCATTCCAACTAATGTTAATCATAATAAGGCATCGATTATTACATACACATACCAATGTTAATACTACACCTAGATGTTAAGCATGGGATATACTAAGAGGGGAGGGGGTGAATCAGTATATCATATATATTTTAAATGTTTTAATTAATCAAATTACATTTCTTTAACCACTTAATAATACACTCAATATATGCAATAAAACTAAAATAATAACATGCACCACACAAGAGAGAGAGAGAGAGACCAGATTTTTACGTGGAAACCCAATGTGTAAAAAACCAAAAAGAACTATCTCAAGTATGTAAATGAGCACCAACTCAAGTTTACAAAGTTTGTAGGAACCAAGTTGCAGGAGCACCAACCCCTTTGTTGAAAAACAACATAATAATGATTTGTGAGCACCCACCCATAGGAGCACCAACCCCTCTTGTGTAGAAAACACAACTATCTCTCAATTTTGCTCTCTCAAAAAATGATAGCACACTATTATATCTCTTTCTTTTCTATCCTTTACTCTTCTAAGATATATAAAATAATTAAAACCATTCACTTCCATATTACAAATGGCTTCCTAAGCCTCTTTTTATAAATTTTCAAATGACCTTTGGCATTCACCCTTTGAGACCTTTAAATTCACATGGAAAGTGGTCCCAAACTTGCATGACCCTTTAAATTCTTTCATTTAAAAATTCATATCGTGACCCTTCATGGAGAAAAGTTTCCTTTCCCTCTTTTGTCTTTATCTGGTGACTCTTCAAATTCCTCAAGGTGACACTTTATGGGAAAATGCACCCTTTTCCTCTTTTATCTTTACTTGGTGGCTCTTTGAATTTATCATGGGCCTTCTTTTGTATTTATTGTTGAGTTGTGGAGCTAAAAGCTTCAACTCTTTACAAACTGAAGGAACAAGAAGGTTGCTGAGATCTAAGAGCACCGGCGTCGGCAGCAGGACTGACGTTGGTCGTGACCAGTGCAGAAGGCCACCGGTGACGGCAGGAAGTCGGCCAATGTCGGCAGAACCAGACAAGCAGGGACCGACGTCGGTCGCCTGTGTGTTCCAAAACTGCTCGTTACACGGACAGTTAGTTAAGTGAATGAAGTGTTTGCATGTAAAGGCTAGTTAGAGTCTTTGGCTGCGAGGATAATTGTCTAAATTAAGAGTCTAAGTTATTGTTTGAGTTAGGGATCTATTTATAGACCCATTGGTATGTATTGTAATTAAGGAATAAGATAAGGAAGGAAAGGAAGTTCCTTCCATGTGTAAGATCATTGAGTTGCAGGTTGTTGCAAGCTCATAGGAGATCTACATGTGAGTATTGTCTGTTGAATTATAGGTTGCAGGTTCATGGGAGATCAACTTGAAGTACTATAGAGTGCTTGGTGAACTGGCAGGGTTATTACTGACTAGTTGGAGAGGTGAACACCAATTCTGTTTGTGAGTTGGATGTTGGCACCATTTTTTGTGTAGGAGAGTGTTGTGTGAGAAGAATTACTATACACTTGAGGTGTGGCAAACCTCTGTAAGGTGAAAGAGTGTGGCGGCTCTTTGTTGTATTCTTTTCTGTAAAGTGTTAATACAAGATAGTGTATTGTCTCTCATATTCTGTGTTATTGGTGAATTCTAGCTACTTGTGTTTCTGGTTATTTCTGCATTTATAATTGCTCATATTTGGTAATCATACTGTGCTCTTTCTGAGGAGCAAGATCCAACAAGAGGAATCAGAACAGAGGTGTGTTTGTTCTTGGACTTCCCTGACAAGTGGTATCAGAGCTGTTGGTTGGGATACTAACAGATTGGATTAGATCTAGTTAGTGTGTTTTGATTACAGGTACTCACAGGGTTTTTGTTTGAGTGGGAGTTGAGCAATGACAGAAGACAGTAAGCTACGGATGGAAAAGTTTAATGGCAAGAACTACCAATTGTGGAGGATGCAGATTGAGGATTATCTGTATCAAAGAGATTTGTACTTACCGTTGGGAGGGGTTAACTGCAAACCCTCGGATATGAAAGATGAAGAATGGGAGGTTCTTGATCGGAAGGCTCTAGGATCTATTAGATTGAGTCTTGCATCATTTGTGATTTTCAGCTTATCACAGTGTAAGACAACGGTGGAGTTGATGGAATCTTTGGCAAATTTATATGAAAAACCCTCAGCTTCTAATAAGGTATTTCTTATGAAGCGTTTATTTAATTTTCAAATGTTGGAAGGTGGATCTGTTCATAGCCATCTTAGTGATTTCCATGGTTTAGTAAATCAGCTAAGTTCAGTCAATATTGTATTTGATGATGAAATTAGAGCTCTCTTAATCTTGTGTTCATTACTTGAAAGTTGGGAAGGTTTGGTAATGGTAGTTTCTAATACTGTGTCTCCTTCAAAAGTCTTAAAAGTGGATGATGTTGTAAGTGTGATCTTGAATGAAGAGATATGCAGGAATAGCACAGGTGAATCATCAGGAAATGCTTTGAGTGTTGAAGGCAGAGGAAGGCAAAGAGAAAAGATAGAGCATGGGAGATCAAGGTCCAAAATAGGCAGAAGATCCAAGTCCAGGTATGGCAAAATAACCTGCTGGAAGTGTGGAAAGCAAGGGCACTTAAAGAGAGATTGCAGATCGGGTACAGATCAGCATGAAGAACATGAAGAAGAAGTTGATGTTGTAGATTATGCTGCACGGGATGCTTTGGTATGTTCTTTGGATAAAGTAGAATCTTGGGTTTTAGATTCTGGTGCCTCTTTTCATGCATCCCCACATAGGGAATTTTTTTATGAGTATGTCTAGGGAGATTTTGGAGAAATTTATGTAGGGGATGGTAAGCCTTGTCAGATTGTTGGCAAAGGGAAAGTGAAGCTGAAACTACAGACAGGTAACACATGGGTGTTAAAAGAAGTCATGCATGTCCCAGTTCTGGAATAGAATTTGATTTTTGTTAAAAGTTTGGGTGATGAGGGTTGCACAGTAACTCTCACAGCGGACTCTTGGAAGGTTACCAAGGGTACACTTATTGTAGCTAGAGGTAAGAAAGTAGGTACGCTTTATCTATCTACTTGTACTACTGATTCTCTTTCTGGGTTTTCTACTTCAGCTGTAGATTCAGAGATGTGGCTTGATAGGCTTAGTCACATAGATAAGAAGGAGATGTTTGTTCTTGAGTCAAAGGGTATGCTTTCAGATTTGGAAGGTATGGATCGTGGTTTCTGTATGCAGAAGAAGAAGGTAACATTTCTTGAGGAATCCAATGTTAGTGACAAGAATAGGAAAGCCTTGGTTTTCAAGGAAAAGGTGACGGACAGAGTTCAGCACAAGATGCAGAAGAATTATGAGCAGAGCAAGGGTGTTTTGGAGAAGGATTGGATCCAAAAGGAGCTCGCGAGAAAAAGTCAGGTCTCACAATAACAACACAGAGACCGACGTCGATAGGAAAATCGGCGTCGGCGTCTAGACAGGGACCGACGTCAGCTATGTGCAGACCGATGTCGATGACTCAGGGTAGATAATGACCGGCGTCAGCCAGGGGAAATCGACGTCGGTAAGGTGGCAGTTGCAAGGAACCGACTTCGGTCATCTGCAGACTGAGACGTGACTAGCATCGGTTACTGAGACAAATTTTGGGTGGACAGCAAACTGTCAAGGTGTCTCAAGCACCCATATGGAGGAATGACGGTGTAAGTAAGTTCTTAAATTCATCATTTCCCTTCTTTACACTACTTGTTACTCACTTATGGCATAGGACCAGGAAGTTGTTGAAGAAGCAGAACAGGTAGATCCAGGAAACAGTGGGAGCTAGGCATGGATAAGGATGTGATTCCTTGGAGGAGAACCAAATAGGTGTTTTTGGGTAGAGTGGCCAGCTGGAAGTAAGCACTGAGAGACGAATGGATGTTGAGGATAAAGAAGAGCAGAAATGGATACATGAGATGGAAGATCAGGGTATATGGTCTTATATAGCTGCAGGGCAATGGAGGTTTGATCATTGTGTTTCTCTTTACCAGGTTGGATAATATTAGCTGCATTATCTTATTACTGTATGATGTGCTTGTTGCAGGGTTACATATATAGGTATTGCTGAACTAGAGGTAAAGCTAGTTCAGGTGTTTGTCATGGAGAATCTGGGAGCAGCAAGATTCTTTGGCATGAGTGTGTTCTAGAGACATGGTAGGTCATATGTTGACTTTGTTTCAGGATGATTGTGTGAAATTGGTTAGCACGCCGATGGTTGGACAGTTCTATGAACAGGTGTCTTGATTCACATAATGAGGTTGAGTGCATGGTATGTACTAAACCTGAGTTTTCCCAAGCAGTGGGAGTTGTCACAAGTTGGAGCCAATCTGAGAGAGAACCATTGGAGGACAGTTCAATGGATTCTTATAGGGACTAGCAGCAGGTGCACATGCTATGTAGGTTCAGGTTATTTTCTACATGGTTTGTAGATGTGGATGTGGCAGGTGATTTAGATGACAGTTTTTGCACTATAGGTTTGTGGTGGTTGGTCTTCAAGAGTGATCTTGAGGAGAGATACAAAGCCAAGGGAACAAACTAGACTAAGTACATGTACAGGTATAGGTTGCAGCTGTTTATCTCCAAGTGGGAGATTGTTGAGTTGTGAAGCTAAAAGCTTCAACTCTTTACAAATTAAAGAAACAAGAAGGTTGCTGAGATCCAGGAGCACCGGCGTCAGCAGCAGGACCGACATCGGTCATGACTAGTGCAGAAGGCCATCGGTGACGATAGGAAGTCGGCCGACGTCAGCAGAACTAGACAAGCAGGGACTGATGTCGGTCGCCTGTGTGTTCCAGAACTGCTCGTTACATGGACAGTTAGTTAAGTGAACGAGGTGTTTGCATGTAAAGGCCAGTTAGAGTCTTTGGCTGTGAGGATAATTGTCTAAATTAAGAGTCTAAGTTATTGTTTGAGTTAGGGATCTATTTATAGACCCATTGGCATGTATTGTAATTAAGGAATAAGATAAGGAAGGCAAGGAAGCTCCTTCCATGTGTAAGATCATTGAGTTGCAGGTTGTTGCAAGCTCATAAGAGATCTACATGTGAGTATGGTCTGTTGAATTGCAGGTTGCAGGTTCATGGGAGATCAACTTGAAGTACTATAGAGTGCTTGGTGAACTGGCAGGGTTATTACTGACTAGTTGGAGAGGTGAACACCAATTCTGTTTGTGAGTTGGATGTTGGGACCGTTTTTTGTGTAGGAGAGTGTTGTGTGAGAAGAATTACTATACACTTGAGGTGTGGCAAACCTCTGTAAGGTGAAAGAGTGTGGCGGCTCTTTGTTGTATTCTTTTCTGTAAAGTTTTAATACAAGATAGTGTATTGTCTCTCATATTTTGTGCTATTGGTGAATTCTAGCTACTTGTGTTTCTGGTTATTTCCGCATTTATAATTGCTCATATTTGGTAATCATACTGTGCTCTTTCTGAGGAGCAAGATCCAACAAGAGGAATCAGAATAGAGGTGTGTTTGTTCTTGGACTTCCCTAACATTTATGCAACCAAGAATATATCCATTAATATTTAATTAATATTAACACACTTTAGCCAAGATATGAACATTAAAAACACCTTTAGACATAAAATGTTATGGGGCCTTTGTCACCAATACTAATAGACATTTGAAATCAATGATAATATTTTCGACAATCTCCCCCTTTCTCATAGATGGCAACCTTAGACTAAAACTACCACATTTTGAAACCTATATTGCACATGCCAACGTAAAACTAAGACCTACACATACTGCCAACTAAAAACATACAATAACTTCCCCTTACTATAGCATCTTATTTTCTAAATAAGTTCCTGTAATTCTCCCCCTTTGACATCAATGGCAAAGGGTTTATCCTGGAGATAAAAATTATCTCCCCCTCAACTAATGTTGATCCTCAATGGCAAAGCAAAGAAATTACTCCCAACTTCTCTCATAGATAATCAAATGTGTCCTTTGGTAGTGCCTTTATGAAGATATTTGCTAACATATATAAATTATTACCTATCCTCTACGCATCTGTAATGAACACATCTAAATCTTTTATTCTAATATCATAACCTTCTACATAAAACTTTAATGTGTGTCCATGATCACACATTTGACTTACACTCAATAGATTATGCTTAAGACCTTCTACATACAATACATTCTCAGTCTTGGTTCTACCATTATCCAAACTTAATGTATTTTTTTTGGCTATATTGACAGTGGTATTGTCTCTAAATTTCATTGTGCGACCATTGATCTTATTTAGATTTATGAACTTTCTCTTATCTCCTGTCATGTGCCTTGAACATCCGTTATCGATGAACCATGGTTGTTCTTCATTTCTTTAATGCAAACTTATTTGGATTAACATAAACTCTTCAAGTTGTTTCTTTTGTTATAATGCTAGGTTATGTGTCCAAAATTATTACAATTTTAACATACTATGGCTTCTTCGTTAAAGCTTGATAGAAGAGCAAAGAGTTATGGCTTCTGCTTGACTCTGCATGAGTTCCCTTGTCTTTATTTCTAAAATTTTTATCTATTTTCTTATAGTCTATTATCTTATGACCATAACCATTACAATAAAAATAATAACCATGAATATAATAATTAATAATCTTGTTTTGGTTTGTGTATATTTGACCTAGTGGTCTTTTGTAGCTTTTTTCTCTTCATCCTTCTTTGTTTGATCTATCCTTTGCATTCTTAACGTCTTCCATTTTCATTTTCTCTTTTGTAAGGACTTTAGCATAGCTCTTTTCTTTTTATATATTAACCTCATCTTGAGGTTTTGTGGAAGTAGTGGCCTTCCCTTTATCTTTTTAAAATCTGATACCTATCTTATTTGACATTAATCTTTGACTTTCTAATATCTTATTCAACATGTTAGTGTTATTCTCAAATTTTGAATCATTGGTTGCTTTATTTGTTTTCTCAATATATTATTTTAAAGAGGCAATTTCAACAACATACCTTTCACATTATTTACTTATCTTTTGTGATTTTGATGTTAGATATTTTTCAATCTTTTTAGCTTCTTCAATGTGTGCTTGTAGATCTTCAATTATTTCCTTTGACTCCTTTTCATTTTTTTTTGATCTGGAACTTCAATATTTGACTCTTCTTCTCAAGAGCTTCTAATTCTTCTAAAGCACAAATGAGTTATCCTTCCAGATTCACCTTGGCTTCATCCTCACTTTCATCATGTTCTTCTTATTAATCATCTATACTTTTACTTGAGGAGGTATCTTCATGTATGGTCATGAATAGAATCTCTTCTCCATCTGAGTCACTAGCTCCACTGTCTTCGGATGAGCTAAGATCTTTAGAATTTAAACTCTTCTTCTTTAATCTCTTATTATATTTGCCTTTGAAGTTTTTCTTGTATGTAGGCTTTCCTTTTTCATTGTCACCATTATTCTTATCTGGGCACTTAGCTGCAAAATGTCCAATTTTACCACATTTAAATGACAACTTTCCTTGATATTTACCTATGCCTTTTTTAGGCTTATGGATGAATAGGGATTCATTGTCATCTTCTTCATTACTAGAGTTGTCACTTGATTCTTGAATCTTAGCCTTGTTTTTCTAGATGTTTTGAAAGTAGCTTCCCTCTTTGAGGGTTTCTCTTGTTTGATCCACATCTCATATGTTGTAAGAATACCATGTAGTTCATCCATATTTAACTTGGCTATATCCTTTATTTCCTCAATTACAGATACCTTTGCATCATATCTCAATGGTAGAGATCTAAAAACATTTTTTACCACCATTGAATCTTCTAATTTTTCTCCAAGGCCTTGAATTTGATTTACTATTTGATCAATCCGCAAAAGATAACTTGTTATATTTTCTTCCTCTTTCATTTTTAGACTCTCAAACTATCTCCTAAAAGTCTGGAGCTTACCTTATTGAACTTTTCCATCACCTTTGTAAATATTCTTGAGTTTTACCCAAGTCTCATGAGTAGATTTGCATTGTATAACTTTAAAAAAAATTGATTCACATAAACCACATAAAATAGCATTTAAAGCTTTAGCATTACTTTCACTTGCCTCTTTATCCATAGGAGTAGTTACATGTGTCTATGTCTCTTCGTATTTATTTATCACTACTTACCAAATTTTGAATCTGAGGGCCATAAAGTAAGTCCTCATATGTATGCTACAAAAGGCATAATTTTTCCCATCAAACAAAGGTGCCTTATTTGTAAAAAAGACTTCATGTCCTTTGGCCATCATGTTTTTCCCAATATACCTTCAAGTTTTTAAACTCTTTTCAAAGGACCCTGCTCTGATACCAATTGTTAAGCATGGGATATACTGAGAGGAAGGGAGAATCAGTATATCATATAAATTATTTTTCTTTAACCACTTAATCATAGATTCAAGATATGCAATAAAACTAAAAAAATAACATGCACCACATGAGAGAGAGAGACACCAAATTTTATGTGGAAACCCAATTTGGGAAAAACCATGGAGAACTATCTCAATTATGTAAATGAACACTAACACAAGTTTACAAAGTTCACAAGCACCAACTACACAGCAATGATTTGTGAGCACCTACCCGCAAGAGCACCAACCCCTCTTGTGTAGAAAACACAACTATCTCTCAATATTGCTTTCTCAACAAATGATAGGACACAACTATATCTCTTTGTTTTATCTTCTCTGCTCTTCTAATCTATATAAAACAATTACAAACCATGCACTTCCATATTACAAATGGTTTCCCAAGCCTCTTTTTATAACTTTCCAAATGACCTTTGGCATTCACCCTTTAAGACCTTTCAATTCACATGGAAAATGGCACCAAACTTGCATGACCCTTTGAATTATTTCATTTAAAAAGTCACATGGTGACCCTTTATGGGAAAAAGTGTCCATTCCCTCTTTTGTCTTTATTTGGTGACTCTTTGAATTCCTCAAGGTGCCCTTTCGTGGTAAAATGCACCCTTTCCCTCTTTTGTCTTTATTTGGTGACTCTTTGACTTCCTCATGGGCCCTCTTTTGTCTTTATTCAACCAAGAATATATATGTTAATATTTAATTAATATTAACACACTTTAGCCAAGATATGAACATTAAAAACACCTTTAGACATAAAATGCTATAAGGCTTTTGTCACCAATACTGCTAAACCTTTGACAACAATGACAATATTTCCAACACTAGAGGTACATATCAATATCCTACAGTACAAAAACAACATGATGACATATGATTACAACTTATGAAATTATTTAAAACATCTAACAAACCTATCCATGTGGTTTCATCTTATGATATATTACACAACTCTTTGGCTATGGAATTTCTTGCTCACCCCTTTCATTCTTCATTTAATGTGCTTAAGTTTACATTATATAATGGTAATGTGGATCCATCACATCATAATAGAGCCTATTTTACATCTTTATTTGATTTCCATCATGATGATTGACTTATGACTAAGATGTTTCTTATAAATCTAACTAGTTATGCCTTGGCTTGGTTTTATACACCACCTATGGCTTCCATTCATAGATTTAATGATTTAAAAAATATGTTATTATCACATTTTGCTACAAAAATTAGTCAAAATATCACATTTTATCAAATTTATTAAACCAAACAAGAGCCTAATGAACATTTATCTGACTATATACTTAAATTTAAAACCATGCTTATGAAATTGTCACACCAGACTCTTGATAGTGAGCTTCAGAGTATATTCTCAAATAGTTTACTTTCTCCACTTAAGTAAAAAACCATGATTAACATTTATGAATATTTTGATGAGCTTTGTCATGTACTCTACAACATTAAGATAAAACTTATGGATGCCAATATGTTAAAGTATACATCTTTTACTTCCACATCCACTATATCCAATATCAAAGAAATATAATGTTCAAACTTAAGACTAATTATACACATAGTTTTCCAAATAGGAATGATGCCAAAACCATTCACATAATTACAAAAACCAATAATAGAATTATTTTCCTACTTCAATAAATACTTGCCAATTTTCAACATTACCATACCCACCTCAGAAATTGCTTAAGTGCTTGATTTAATTTAACGTTATTACTTTACTTGAGCCATATAAATTAGATACTACACTAGTATTTGCTAAAGGGTATAATTCCAATTTGACTATCATAGAGGTTTTAGACGTTCAAAATTTTGATGCTTCAAATTGAGACATAAGATTTAATATCTCATTTATAAAAACACTATTCAAATTGATGGCTATAATTATACAATGAAATAATATGTCACAGTGCCTAATCATCACTTGAAAGTATTTACTAATCCATTTCCAAATCATAATATTATAAATAAAAATAATGTGCATATGATAATATCTATACAACATTTAACTATTTCACATGAGCATGAGATTAATAAAAGTATTAGCATAATTTTGAGTTCTCCAAAACAAGCACCTTCAATTACATTTTATGACCATAACTAATGATGAATTAAATAATGGTACTCTATATATTCACACATATGTTTCTCATCAACATTATAATAAACAAATCATTTTAATTGATAAAGGTTCTAGTAAAAAATTTATTGTATGTCACTTTTATCCAATCAAGGACATATTTAATGAGATTTACTTAGCATTGCTATGATACTTCATAGTTATGATGTAATTAATCACACACCACTTAGTGGTAATATACTCCTAGTTATAGTTAATCCTCAGACACTTTTAGTTTGGTTTTATGTCATTCCAGATTTAGGATCATATTATCTATTACTTGGATGCCCATGGCTTAACCAAATGAGAGTTATTCTTTATACATTACACCATTGTCTCAAGTTTGTACATGATAATGAAGTACATACTATTTATAGTACATATTGTAAGCTACTTATCATAACTCTGAGATCACACATATCATCATCTAATATGCTTCATTAGAGTTAAATCATTCAACCTTACGTGATACTCATGTATATGCCACTAAGTCATAGTTTTTACTACATTTGAGTTGATACCATCACTTCCAATAATTATTGCATCTCTTACATCTACACATACAACACCACCACTATCTCTAGTGAGATATCCTCAAGCTTTGTCTCCTACAGTTGCACCATTGATTCCCAAAAAATTTACATATGCACATCCCAAGATTGATTTCTAAACTTTTACTATGGATCATATCCAAGCATCTAATTTATCATGACATATCTCTATGCATGCTTTTTTGGATATTCCTACAACTTTTCCAGTTCACTCTCTACATGTTTATATTAGGGATGATGATTTAACTTATTATATTTATTGTGACTAATTGTTTGATACTTTGAGTGACACATCTAAAATTGACATTATAAATCATGACATTATAGATCAAATCCTCATTTAACTATGTTAGCCTATATTTTACACTTCATTATACATCTTTATTGTATTATAGCCTTCATATTCTGTATATCTTCTATTTTTTGTATGTCTTATCTTTCATATGCCTTCCATCCTTGATTTAATTGCATTCCTCATATTCTTATATATTTATCATCTTTAGCACTTACATTCTATTGTACCTTGATATTATTCTAGCCCCTTTGGTTTTTCATTGATTGCTATGTTGCATTGGCCCTTGACCTTCAATTATTTTTCCCATTCCAAAAATTTACATATATTTCTTGATTTTAACATCATATATATTGATACCTTCCATCCCATCATGCATTGAGTTCTGAGGGAAGTAGTAGATTTTTTGAAATCTATCTCTTCTTTGTTTGGTTTGTTTACACCCTTTGGTGTGCCTATATTTCATTATTTATTGATTGTGCCCTTTAGATTTTATTTTTTATTGAGATTCATTTAATTATCCTTGTTATCACCCTTTGGCCTCCTCTTTTGCATTATTTTTTGTTTATGACCCTCGGCTTCTTTTGTTGTGGTGTCCCTAAAATTTCACACTTGGAAATTTTAGGTTACCCCTATTGAAATTTTTGTCTTTTATCTTATGTGAGTCAAGTTATCCTTGTCAAAACTCAGTCTCCTAAATAATAATTAGACTTTATTATTATTCATTTTAATTGATTTCATTACCAATTTCTTCAAATTGCTCCAGAAGGTTACAAAATGACTACCTAGGTCATTATCATAAAACTTATTTGTCCATCTTTCCAAGAGATTCAAAAAAAACTAAGTATTTGGATTCATTTCTAGGCCAACTCAGGTTCTATAAGTTTCTTTACTTATTGAAAAAGGTGAAGTAAGTTATCTTCACAAGCCTGATTTACACCATCCAGTTTAAATTAGAATTATGTAATGACTTTACTTTTCATAAAAGTTGAAGTAAATTCATCAACCTAAAAAACACTAATTAGAATAACTTGGGGTTTTGAAGTTACTTCACTTGATTAAAGTCATAAGTAAAAGTAATAGAGGTTCACAAGTCTGAAGTATTCATAAGATTAAACCAAATCAGAATTATGGAGTTACTTGACTTCATAGACTAAATTAAGTAAAGCAGTTCATGACACCCAATAGTCATCAAAATGCTTACATGGCCATCATCTCATGTGTCACTTAGTTTTCATTAATGTGTGGGTTAATATAAATGTTAGAAAATTACACCTCATTTCCCACCTAGATGTTGAGTTTTCTAACCTAATTACTACTCCTGAGTAACATTGTTTGAGCTTATGGAGTAATTTTGGAGTAAATTCTTCATAACCCATTAAAGCTGAGGTATTTAGATTATTTCCCCTTCAGTTTCATGTTTCCATTTTGGGTGTTTATCTCATTTTTCATCTTGTAAGATTTTATTCACCATTATGAAGGTTTCTCTGTTGTTTCTCTTTTTTTTTGCTATTGTAAGTTATTTTTGCATGCATAGTGTTAATTAAAACCTTGTAAAATTATTTAGAAACACTTTGCATATTGAAAATCTTAAGCATGATCCCAAAAGACAAAATCCTTCTGTAAATACCTAGCAGTTAACCTAGATTACCTACCTGGACTTTTCATAACTTGTTACTTACTTGGAATCAAAAACCTAAGCAACTGGTCTCAATAAACCCAAAGTTCCCAAGGGGTATTGTTTGCTTAGATTTTGAACAACTAATGACTTCCCTGGATTTTTTACTATCTCTTGCTTCTACTTCATCAAATTTCCCCACTCTAATAACTTGCCCAAACAAACTTGGAGTTGTAAATGATTGTCACTCACTCAAAGTTTTCAACCCCATAAACTTGACAAATACCTAGACCTTCCCAAAATTATGATACCTTGTTACTTAAAATGAGTTTCCCAAATTTTCAAAGGTTTTCTACTACTAAAGTTCTTAATATTTAAAGCTTTCTTAAGATTGTTACTCAAGACAACAACTTAACTCAGTTGTTCAACCTTTTCTAAACCAATAGGAATAATTATTGAGTTTTCAAGAGCATTTACCAAGTATCTCTAGTGTTAGTCACAACAAATGTCAAGAGTAGAAGAAGAATCAACTCTAATTGAAGAAGTTCTTCAGCTTGCACTTGAAGAAGTTCTAAGGCCAAGTAGGAAAGGAAAGACAAAATCAAAGAGAGTTGAGAAGTCAAAAGAAGCAAAGATGAAGTATGAATACAAGGGATACCCCATTGAGTCTTGCATTTTATCCAAATTATATGAAATTAATGACACTGACATGGGACATATTTCCATAACTAAGTTATTGGAAATATCTAGAGCCATAATCAAAACACCACTCATGCAAGTAATGACAAATAGTGAAATCTTGCAATCTATAGATTTTCCAAACTCTGCACAAATTTTTAAATTTGTTCTAGAATGTGTTAATTATTATGGGTCTCTCACTAGGATAGTAAAAAATATTACAGGCACTGTGGTGGTCAGATTATATGTTCAATATTTTGACTATTGTTTGAATATCGGAACAAGACCTAAAGTACTTAACTTATCAATGGAAAAAGATAAAAATCAATGTGAGAATAAAACAATAGATTGCATCAAGATAATGAATATTACTTATCTAAATAAACCAAAACAACCCTCAAGGTTTCCAAAGCAAATAGTGAGGTCTAACTTTGTCCAAGAAGTTGATGACATCGCCCAGTTATTGTGTAAAATCAATGGAGAAAAAAATGCCAAGAACTTTTCCACCTAGATGTATGTTTTCATAAGGGCTATTGATGTCAATAGGAGTTATCTTATGATTGAATGGTCAAGAATGATAAGTGACAAAATTGATCAGTAGTTTAGTAATGTATTGTAGACTCTTGACTTCAAAATGACTTCATATTTAGTGTATGTTACAGCTTCTAATATAGCCTTTTCTAGGTTGACTATAAAAGAGCTATTGGCAATAGAGCCCATCTATGAGTACTACCCTCAATTGACTCTTTCTAAATACTTCAAGAACTATAAAATGGTAAATGATGCATTTTTCTATGAAGACATTTGTAAAATGAATGTTGCTTTAAAATCCAAAAGAATATCTAATGTAGCTTGGGAGGTAGTTTCCCATTTTAAGTGTATTTTTATTCAATATTTGAATTTCACATATATTAGAGTTGGTGGTTTCATAGGGACACTATTAAAATTACCAAGGTACCCTAGTGATAAATGGATTATAATAAAATTGTGTAGATAGTCGGTGGAATTGCATGATCTTCAGTCAAAAGTTTACCATTCTTTAGTTGGTTTTCCTATTGTTATTGGCCATTATAATTGTGTAAGTATTTATAAGTCCAAAAATGTACAAACAAAGATGTATCATAACTACAATCAATCAAGTTTTGAGGCTAGAGCAAAATTTGATTACAGAGGCATAACACAAAACATAGTTTCTCTTGAATATATGCATATCCCTATACTTGAAGACTTTTGGATTGATTCCAAAGATGAATTTGAAGTGAGAAGAAGAGATAATAGTAGGATGACTATTAAAAAAAATCATTCTTTTAATTTGGATACCATTTATGAAGACATGAAATATGATGGACAAGTAATTCATGATTCTCATCATGTAATGGGAGGAGATAATGCTCCACTTCTAGAAATTGAATAAAAGAAGAATCAAGTAAAGACTATTGCTGAGAGAATTTTAGTGGTTATTTTTATGACTTAAACATGTCTTCTTAGTAAGGGCCACTACATGAAGGAGCTAGTAATGACATAAATTTACCAAGTAAGTCATAAGAGGAAATCAATACAAAGATAAAGTAGTCAAGAGCCAAAGAAGAAGTTGAAACTCAAGAAGAATGTTGATGACAAATGCTCCCTAGTAAAAGAAAAAGAGCTAGTTCATCTAGTTACCCTTGCATCTCCTCTAGTCTCTTTCATAGCCATTCCTATTTATACCACACATATCACATCTTCATCTTCATTACTGATGAAAAATATATAGACAGTAATGAAAGATGTATATCCTTCCACACTCATTCCACCTCCAAAGTCTTCTAGCTTCAAACGACTTGAGAAACTTATTTAGAAGGAGACTGATGTTCCTCCTCCACCCCCATCTTCTCCAACTACTACTCCTTTTCCACCTCCTTATGATGATCAACCCACCATTCCTCCTATTCATACCCAAAAAGAGCCAGAGTAGGTAACTACTAGAGAATTGATCTCATCTCAGGAGGTATCATAGAAAAAGGTAACAATTGAACCTCAGAGCAAAACCACTAAAGAAGACAAAGAATAGGAAACTTTTGAGAAAGAGGCTGAGAAAAAGAAAGATGAAAAAATAGTTTCCAAATTTGTTTAAGGTATTTTAGATGTAGAGGAAGTTCCTTCTCAAGAGATAGTGGTGAGAGATAATTAATAGCAAATGGTAATACATTTATCCACTTCCACTTATACGTATTTCTCTTTATGGTTGGCATTGTAAATAGCTCCTGGATCAAAAGAAGAAATTAAATTGGAGGAGATAGACTTGAAAATTCTAAAAAATCTTGATCATAAGGTTAAAAAACCCAAGAGTGCTAGAGTTAATTTCAAGCTGATAATTGAGCCTTTAGGTCATAAATTTGTAGAAATAACAGTTCCTCCATAGGGTAAGCATAAGGATGAAATCACTGCAAAAGAAATGGCATTTACAAAGGTCTCCATTGGATAAGTCACTATAGAAGGCTTGAACTAAGACATGCAGACCCTTATCAATACTCTTTTTTAGAAGCTTGATGAAGTTAAGGATGATAAAGCCAAGTTAAAAGAACAAATTTCTAAGTTGTGTGAAATAATTGCCAAAGTGGCAAGATTTACTCCTCAATAATCATTACTTTTAGGAGAAGTGTTTAATCAACAAACAATAAATAAGGTATAGGAAAATGATGATAAGGCCAAAGTAGTTAAATGTATAGAAAAAATTATACAAACTACATAGAAATGGTTTCCTGAGGTCCTAGGCACTTTAGCTGATATTGAGAATAAATTCGCATAGCTGAAAATAGTGATGAAGGAGATTGAAAGTGAAAATGGAATATTTGAATTACAACAAGAAGGCCTTCAACAAATAAATGCCTTAACTAAAAAGATTTTGATCGAAGAAAATATTTTTATAGAGGGATCAGTGACAAAAGAACAAGAACACGTCATATCTTTTTGCATGCACATTTTGGAGTAATGCTTGAAGAAATGAAGAATCTAGAAGAAGATGCTCACATTGTGAAAGTAGATCTAGAGGATTGCATCCTCTACCTCACAAATTTTTGGTCTAAAGAAATTCCAAGGACATATGAGTAATTACATCATCAATTCAAGCAAGTAATTGAAAAGGCCACAACTCCATTCATAACAAAATCAATAAAGGAGTTAATAAAAAGTCAACAATAAGTCCAAAGGCTAGAACCTAAGTTTGAGAAGGCAAAAGGTTATTGCAAGAAGCTAGAGAATGAGATACTGAGATTTGAAATAGAAAGGCAATCATTTGACAAGTTATATGATGCATCCATTCAGTTCATGATGTCACAACACATCAATTACAGGGAAAAATGTAGAATGGAAGTTCATGAATTAGAGTGATTTCTATTACTTCTCTTCTCAACTACTTATTCTATTTTCTTCAAAAATGTATTTAAAGTAATTTTATTTTAAGTAGTTACTTTATAAGTAATATCACTCAGAGAAATTACTTGAAAAATTAAGTTACTTGATAAAGTGAAAGACTTAAGTAACTTGGCTAGATACCATTACCTAAAGTCATTTTGTAAAAACAAATTACTTAAGCAAGCTCTACGCAGCATGCAAAGAGTTTGTATTTGATCCAAACAGTGAAATTGAGAAGAAAGATACATGTCATCAGTTGTTACATGCCACATAGGATAAATTCAAGGAATACATCTCTCAATGGTTTTTAGAATTTAGCATAGCACATGGGAATTCAAGGAGTTGTCTCCTAATTATGTTTTATATCTAAATTAGTATAAGTATGGGTGAAGGCCTATTTTTTATAGTTTACATATAGATATCAATGTTCTAAAGTGTATTTAAATGTCCCATGTGTTGGAATATGTTAGAGGAACTATTTTAGGACTGATAAAATATAGGTGCTACATTGAAAACAATAAAACAGTTGAAAAGAGATGGTTTTCAATTATTATATAGCTTGTACAGTAGTCCTGACATGTGTGGTAGACATAAACATGACCATTTAGGTCCCCTAAGTCCATTCCCATGTTTTTTACTCTTTGATAGACTTGATAATTTCAAAAAACCATTCTAACTTTCCATTGCTCTCCTTTGCATGTAAAAATAGTCAACTAGTTTCATTCTAGTATGGATAGCAGGAGGTGAGTTGGATCAAGTTCCTTTGGTGGATGATAAAAATCCTTATCTACTTCAAATCAATGTAATTTTTTAAATTATTGATTATGTGTGTTCTATGAAACATTGATAATAAGGTATGGTCCTCTTTTCTGCATACACATCCCCATACCCTTCAATTTTCTCCCATGTTTGGATTGATCTGTATAAAATAGTTATTGTATATGACTTTGAGGAGTTTGACCACCCTTATCACATGGTTATTTTTCTATTTTGCATGTGTGGTGTGAATTATTTGACATGATCACTCTCACCTTGCTAGGAAGACTCCATTGAAGTTGTAGACTAGTGTTTTCACTTCTTGCAGAGTTATTCTCATATAAGTGGCTTCAGGATAGAGAGATTATTCAACCTATTTAAGAATAATAATTAGTCTCTTATTTGGAGTTTTAGTCTGAAAAACTATCAGTTGATGAAGTGCAAAGTCTAGAAACAAGTAAGCTTTTTTTATAAACATTCACCTATAGTCAAGTGAAACCAAGCCTTAACTAGCCCTAACGATGATATATGAATTTTTCAATATTTTGAGAGGTTAAAAAAGTGAGGGAAACAACATTGATCCATTAAAAAGGTTAAGATATTGGTTAAAACAACCAATTCAATATGCGCATAGCCAAAAACATGGCACAGTCAAGAAATCATGTAACATCCACCTACAAGACAATGTGATAATGTTTAGACAAAGGTGTGATTGATGTTTTTTGGAACCTTTGAACATCCACATGACATCATGTTTCATCAATAACCTAGTTAAAACACCACGAGACCTAATGTTCATAAGGGTCTGGTTTGGCACATAGACTTGAATCTAATGTTCACCTACAGGTGCTCCAACAGAGACATGAAGATGATGAGATGAAGGTATTGAAACTTCTTGAGACTTTCATTAAAGTATAAGAGCATTGATAGTTTCATAGTAATAATGGTGGAGTCATAAGGTGGAAAAAAAACTTGAATCCTATCCCTCAATTTGAGAAAGTTGCATATAGAGATATGTTACCTTATTTTCTTCCAATAAGGTATTTACACATATACAAAAATCATATTTTGGTGGGTATCTTGAGTAATGGATAGGCATTATGTTTTCACTCATGTATCTCAATTATAGGGTAAATGTCTTGACCTAAGAAAGGATTGTTTGGCCATGATAAATATTGTGTAGATAGGCTTCCATCTTAAGCAAATTCACATTGTAGACATTTAGTTAAATTTGCAACTCTTGAAGCCTAAATGACCTTACAACCCAACAATGACATAATGGTGGAATATTTCAAGGAATTTTGACTCTTTTTGTTTGGAATGGTTATAAAATTTTAAAAAAATATGAAATCATAGTGCTCATACACCGATAAACACCTATAGTATCCCCTTTTATTCTCAAAAGGGTACCTACAGGCTGACTATAGATTGATAACATATTAGAGATAGGTAGTTTGGATGTTGGCTTAGCCATCGGCATGATATGAATGTGTTTGAATATGATATGAGATTAACCTATTTCATTAATATCCATGTCCAAACATGAAAACATCACCTACAAGACACCCCAAATCTCAACTGAGATAAACACCTAAAATCACTTATAGGCAGGCCAATTCCTGCAAGTGGTGAGAGATTGAAAGTTGTAGGTAGAGATATGTTTTAAAGGTGATAAAATAAATTTCATAGTGATGGTAAACATTAATAATTGATCTCCATAAGCAAATAATAGATCAAATGAATGGTTTTTAAGTGCCACATTCAACCTATCTAGACCCTGCACATAATCACATACCCAATGAGCAGTTTTGAGAAGTTTGAGTTTATGAGGGTGTTATAAGTATTGTCTAGCATTTTAATTTTGTAAATAACATCATCAATACCTGATATAACTTTTCATTGTATAATTTTATCCTTGAAAATAAGAGATATGCCCTGTATTCTATCTCAAATAGAGGGCACTCTTAAATAGTCTAGACTACATGTTTGGCAAATAGATGATAAGGAAGTGTAGAGGGAAGTCCTAGAGCATTGAGGAAGGGTATATAATGATTTTTGGAGCATGAAAAAATGTGTAAAAATACTTTTAGGTAGCATTGACACTCAGATTATGTTTTTTAAGTGGTCAAGCATAGTCACGCCTATTAGGCCTAAAGCTAGACGTAAGCCCTTCAAGGGTCTATTTTATCTTCTAAGACCAAAATACCAATATAACCAAACTCGTGATCTTCAAGGGAGAGTTTATGATGAGTTAGGACCATTTATTTGTATAAAACAACCATAAAGGGGTCATTTTTGACCAAAACTCACTTCATGGTGTCTAGAATGCAATCTAAAGCTTGATAGACCAACTTGTTTTTCTCACACCTGTATGGATTGATTTCATGGTGACCTAAGGAGTTGGGTAAATTTGAGGATATTCTTGAGCTTGATTTAAGTTGATTTTTTTCATAATTTAAATATTTGGTTTTTATGAATAATTGCTAACAGTCCAAACATGCTAAAAGCATCCTAAACCCTTGTTTAGGAACTAATGAAGAAAATAGGAAATAATATGCATCTATATGGGGTATTATGACCTAAAAATGGTTTTAGAGTTGTGTAAGACTCTCTTAGGATCCATGACATGTAATTGGTCTGAACCCTATTTGTATGAACAAGGTGAAAATAGGGTTTCTTGCAAGTTTTGTGTCTTTTATAGGTGCAAAGGAGATTTGAACAGGTGAAAACCATTAGAGGGGGTAAATTGAGACCTATTATAATTATCCATATCCATTTCTCACCTCTGAACAACCTAAAAATGTCTCTACTAAGTCATTCATTTCAGGCAGTATTTGATAGAGATTGAAGGTAGAGAGTGATTGCCTAGTGAGAAGATGAGAAGTTGGTTTTTGAACCTTTTTAATGTCTAACTCATTAAAGGAAAGGCAAAGAAACTCTATACAGGTGTCTTAACACCTCTTCCATAGATTCAATCGAGCAATTGAAGACCACTTGGGAGACAAATGTGAAAAATGAGTGAAAGAAGACTAATGAACGATTATAAATGGTAAGAATGAGTGTCCAAAAGAAGGCTATGAGTTAGGGACACATCTAATGAATATTATGGAATTTTTATAACCCCCTAATATATTTCACATGTGTCAACTCTACCTAGTTTATTTTTACGTAATCAAAAAAGCCCAATCATGAAAGCAGTTTCAAGAAGGTAGTTGAAGGGTCCCTATGCCAATTTTGGAGAGTTTGATGCTTCAAATGGACACTTGTTCAAGAATACCTTCCAAACCTATTCTCTCCACTTCATTATTCTAAAATATAACTATTTTTCATGTCTTGACATGTGGAATTGTGACCTTTGAGCTCCACTTATTCTCTCTCTTCTCACATTCTATAAATGCAAACCATTTTGACTTTTGTATTCTAATTCCACACCTGGTATGGCTAATCCCTACTGGTTTGATACTATTTTTTACCTTTTAAATAAGATATTCAATCTAGTTTTGAGTTCATGAACTATCTTGTCTAAGTATGTGAAGTGATTTATAGTGTAAAGTCAAGTGATTGATATTTATCCTTGATTTCTCTCAATCCTTCCATGTTTGATATAAGTTATTTCCACTTTAACAGGTCACATGAAGTGTTGTTTAGTTTATGGGTTTATTTTCAAGTTTAAAATTAGCCTGATTGTCTACAAATTATCTTTGGTTCACTTACATTGAGTATTTTCATGCATATCACCTCCATGTTTAAAATACTAATGTTAGAGCAATTCAAGATTTTAAGACTAGTGTTGTGAGTCTTATCTCTTAGTACAATTGTATGGTAGTCATGTGGATATATTTTTGGTGTATCACCCCCTTAGATTAGCTTACTTTCTTGTCTACTTCTATCCCTTCTCATCCAAGCAATTAATTAGTGTAAGTGATAAGCACTTAATGATCAATTTAGGGAGCAAACCCTTAAATCTAGAGGTCTACCTCTACTATAGGCAACCCATAGGCCTGGAGTATTCCATGTTTCCCAAATCTTAGAGTAGGCCTGCATAACCTCATTTAGGATGCAATATTTGGTGACAATAGGTGCCACCAGATGTATTTTTTCCTATGTTCCCCTTTCCTTTTTTATGTTTTCACATTTGTTCGACATGGAATACTTGTTACAGTTGGCCATTTTTTATAGGTATGATCACATTCCACTATACAAAAAATCCATGTGGATGGATCCTATCTCAACTATCTTTATTTCCATATTTCCTTCCCTAGGTAAGTCATAATATGTGTTTCGATTATTTATTTTTATAATTTGACACACATGAATTCACTCACATACATACATCAAAGTATGGGCTTTATGTAGACACCTAAATTTGGTACAAGGCCCTTTGCCATAACATAGTATACATGTTTTTGTACACTTGGTCCACTTCTCTATATTTTCATATTTTTAGGACAAATCTTACCAACATTAATCTATCTACAACATTCTACCTAATAGATGTCTTTAGTGTTTATCCTTATTCAGCTTTTCAACACTATATTCATATCATTTGAGTTGTTTACATCCTTTCTGAGCATCTATCTCTCTTGGGACATATTCATTAGTCATAATTTTACCATTGAATCTGCCCCCTTAGATTTAGCATCATTAAATTTCTCCCCTTAATTTTTGTGGGTCCTTTGACCTTGGAATGATTTCTTATGCCTTTGGTTTCACATATTACTCTTTTCAATAGTTGGCCATTGTGCACCTCATGTCCTAATGATTCCTATATATAAAAATCAATCTTAATCATTTAGGGGGAGGGTAAGTGCACAAATGTGGGGGACAAAAATAGGCCTATCCATGGACATGTTTTTCATGAAAAAAGATAAACCTCAACTTCTCTAGATTATTTGAGATGGCTCCACTAAAAATTTTGAAGATGATATAAGAACATGAATTGTATCATTTAGAGTCTAATTTATATACTACTATTTTTTTTTTTTTAAAGGCGCAAGTAAAGTGGGTCAAATATATAAAATTTGAAGAGGAACTCCTATTTTTTAGAAAAAATGAGTAGATGGTCGATTGTGTGGCCCCTCATTTTTTTAGCATTATTTAGTATTGTTTGAAACCTTTTGGTAGAAATTTAGATAAGATAATCTAGTTTGTGACCTATATCTCAAAAAAATTAATGAATATTTTTTTTATATTAATTTTACAAGTAAATAGATCCTGAAACCTAAAAAAAATAGATAGCCACCCCCCAACTACCTAAAAAAATTTAAAAAAATGGTTTTTTTTTAATATGTATAGAATTAGGCCTAGTTTGTGACAATATATATTTTTTTTTTTGCATTTGGATCAATAAAAAAAAATACATAAACATATATAGACATGTATATTTGCAGTATATAGTGGCCTAAAAAATACATACTTAGAAATAAACATAGATGGAAACCTTAAAATAGTCAAAAATTAAAAAATCATATATTTGGAAAGAGAAGAGTGTGTTCGATGTCGTATTAATAGTTTTAGGAAATGTCTCAATAAAATTCATAGTGTTTGTGATTATTAAAGTTGGATTTTTTAATTTTAAGTAAAAAACATAGATTCAACTGTGTGTTTTTAAGTCTAGGGCTTAGGCTCGGGAATCCAAACCATTTCTGAGTGAAAAGATGTGTTTTTGAAATTACACAAAAAATCTCAAACATGTTATTATGTGTACATGTTCCTAAGAAATGTAATTATAAAGCCTTAGAATGAAAAAAGTTGAGAAATTAAAAGGTTTAGGGGTGGGGTGGTGTACTAAAATAAATGTTATGTATAAGTTGACATTTACATTGTTACATTTATAAAGAATATAAATATAACAATGTAAATGTCAAGGAATGTAAATGTAACAATGTAAATGTCATCTTATATTTTACATTTATTTTATTAAATATAATCAATTAGGGTCACTCTGTATCTCCTAGATTTGGTCTCACAGTTGTACAACTTAGGATTTCAGAGATAGTTTTTTAAAATCTAATATGGTCAGTAGTTAGTCATTTTTTTGGATTTTAGTATTGAATGTAGGGATTTCAGAGCATAAATTTTACAATTTATGTCCATTTTGGGTAAACATATACTCATTTTTTAAGTTTTGGGGTCTTCCAAATTATTTGTTAGCATTTCTAAGAGTTCTCAATTTGTCAAAATTATAGTTTATAAACCAATGCACACCTAACCACTCTTTTATGTTGATTTTACTTACGATTAGGTCCATTATAGGCCAAAAATATTCATAACAACACCATAATCATTTGTGCCTAGGGTAAATATGGATAATTTGGGGCACATTTAGGTGTGGTCACCCAAATTGAATTTTAATTCATGCCAAGGTGTGCATGGGGAAACATAAGTTGCATTGGTGACCCATGCACACCCAACCACCCCTTCATGTCGATTTTACTTGTGATTAGGTCCCTTATAGGCCAAAAGTGACACAAAAACACCTTATATACTTATAACCAAGGTAAATTCAAATTATTTTAGGCACATTTATGCATGACCAACCCATTTATCTTCAAATTCAAGAAAAAAAATGTGTGATTATGGAAAAGTAGTTTGTGTTGTGACCCTTTCACATAAAACCACCAATTTATGTTGATTTTGCTTCTGATTATCTCCATTGTTTCCAAAAGTGACATAACAACACCTTATCCACTTGTGACCATGGAAATACAAATAATTTCTAGCACATTTATGCATAATCACCCTAATTAACTTTAAATTCAAGTCAAAGTGGTGTGATTGGGTCAACATATATCACATTAATGACTCACACACTAAACAACCAATTTATGTCATTTTTACTTGAAATTTGATATTTTATAGGCCAAAATAACACAAAAATGCCATAGCCACTTGAGATGAGGAAAAATACATATAATTTGGGACACACTCATGCATGATCAAATCAATTCACTTAGAATAGAGGCCAAATTGGAGGCATTAGGACAATGTAGGTTCTAATGGTAATATGCATGCACACAACCACTCCTTTATGTTTATTTTATTTATAATAAGGTCCCTTATAATCTAAAAGTAACATAATAACACCATATCCATGTGGCTAGGGAAAATGTAGATAGTTTTGGCACATTTATGTATGATAACCCCAATCTAGTTTGAATCTAAGCAAACATGGTATAATTAGGGAAACATAGGTTTCATCGGTGACAATCACATACCCAACCATCCCTTTATGTTAATTTTACTTTTTATTAGGTCTTTTATATACCAAAAGTGACACAATAACATTATATCCACTTGCAACTAAGGAAAAAGAGGAAATTTTTTGACACATTTGTGCATGATCAAATTTAATCCAAAGTGGTGTGAAAGGGGTAACATAGGTTTTGGTTTTATGTGTGCAGGTCATCAATGCGATTATGTCCCTCATATCAAAATATAGAGAATATCATCATATCCACTTATGTCCAAGATAAATGTAAATGATTTTGGGTACATACATGTATGATCACCCAAATTCACATTGAAATCAATCCAAACTAGTATGATTGGGGCAATGTGGGTCACATTAGTGACCTACACATATCCACCCACACTTTTATGTCATTTTTACTTAAGATTATGTTTATTATCAGCTAAAATGAACACAACATTGTATTTATTCTTATCTAAACTATGGGGATGTGATATTTCCTTGACACAAGACATCAACCACCCTATATCTATATGGTGTTACACTATAGGTAGTATGCCTCTATCATGTTATGTGTAGCCTCTATCTTGTCACATGTATATATATGAATACACACAAATGAGATGAGTTGTTTGTGGGTCATGAGCCATGGTTATTATCTTGAGATAGGATAAAGGCTAGGCTAATAGTTTTAGTTAATAGCATCACAATATTAAATGGGCCCACCACATTAATGCAAATGACATGTAATAGAGCCCATTAAATGAAATCAAGTGGTCAAAACTAATTATCATATAAATAATGTAGGCATTATCTATTAAATCATGTTACCCACACCCATTCCATTATTTACTACATCAACATCATGTTATGTATAGATATGACATCAATATATTATATGATATGGATATGTATTGTATTACACAAATCATTCAGGCCATGTTGATAATTATGCACATTAGTACATTTTGGGCACACCATACATATTATGTTTGTAATTTCATAGCATTAATCATTGATAGACTTGTTAAATTGATAGAATTATTTAATGGATAGGGTGAACTAGATATAGTTAATAGCATTGATAGACATTGACCCCTATCTCTCTTCACTCTAAATCTATATTTAAATCAATATGTGGGGCGGGGATGACAATTAAACTATCTATTGTGATAATATTAATGAAACTCTATATCTATATAGTTGTGGGTGGTCACGTGATCATGTCATTGTTCATTGATAAAAGATGGTTCTACCATATCATTCATTCTTATTTATTACAATCGAATGATCTGATCATATTATGTATCTAATATGATTCACATTGATTCATTCACATGGTGGGGACTTAGCATATGTATATGGGATATGGATCTGGCATTGACTCATTATGGCCATACCCATATTTAATGAAGTAGGGTAGAGTAATTGGTCAACACATCAGGCCCATGACCTAAAGACTGCAAGTTCAAATCATGTGCACCCCTCACCTTCCTTAGATATATATGGGGATAGGTGAGTGCCCATATATACATAGGGGCTCTCAATTAAAATAATACATTAATTGAGTATTTGTTTATAGATAGGGTGGTTCATCCTCCCTAGATATAAATAGGGGTGACGGGTGCCTATATATAGATAGGGTCCATATATTAGTTTACAAATTGAATGTTTGATTGACTGTATATAGTTAATGGCACCCCCACCCTATAGATTTATTGATATCAAAAATTTATCATCACTTATCAATGATTAATGTGTGAGTGATATATGATAAATTTTCCTTATCCTCTTTTGCCTATTTAGGATATCGATAGGGCATATATAATATAGTGGGCACACTAGTGGGTGGTGGTTGTCCCCTATCTATATATGAGACTCCCTCGTAAATATAGACAAATCATTTATAGTTGAGGCTAAGAGAGAGGTCTCATAATAGATGAGGGGCACTCGATTAATGATTGACCCTATATATCTATCTAGTGAGGGAACCACAAAGAGATTGGAGGGGCTGCATTGACATATATATATGGGCTTGATTAATCACTCTATTATATTTTATAATAACACCAATGATTTCTAAGAAGAACGCCAATGATTAATGAAAAGAATAATGGAGTAATTCATAGACCATTCATTTAATGTAGAGGGCATAGATTGTACCTGAGCTTCTCCATACCTCTAGATAAAGAATTGATGGGCTCAATTGATTTAGATTGAAAGGAGGATACTTAAGGTAGAATAGTTGATCTCGAATAATGATGCATAAACTATATCATCAATTTACTTAGTAGAAATCAACATGATATTTATTCAAGTTATAGATATAGTGTTGTTGGTATACTATCTCAATTAAAATTGGATGAATGTGTTTGGCAACTAGGGAAAATTCCTAACTGTACTTGTGCATGAATTATTTTTTTAGCAAATGGATATAGTATTATTAGATTTATTTTGTCCTATAATACCCATAATATCAAGTTAAAATGGCATAAAGGTGTGGTTGGATATGCACAGGTCACCAATGTGACCCAAGTTTCTCCAAACATACCACTTTAGCTTGATTTCAAAATGAATTTGGGTGATTACACATATATGAGGCCCAAGTAATCTACATTTATCCTAGTTATAAGTGGATATGGTGTTTTTGTGTGGATTTTTTCACATGATGAACTTAATCACAAGTGAAATCAACATAAAGTGGTGGTTTGGTGTGCACGGGTCATCAATGTGACCTATATTACCCTAATCACACCACTTTGGCTTGAATTTAAAGTGAATTAGGGTGATTGTGCATACATTTGTTTAAAATTATTCACATTTCCATGGTCACAAGTGGATATGGTGTTATTATGTCACTTTTGGCATATAATGGAGCTAATCACAAGAAAAATCAACATAATTTGTTGGTTGGATGTGCAAGGGTCACAATACAACTTACATTTCCACAATCACACATTTTTTTATTGAGTTAGAGATAACTGGGGTGATCATAAATAAATGTGCCTAAAATTGTTTGCATTTAACTTGGTCATAACTAGATATGTTGTTTTACATCTCTTTTAGCTAATAAAGGACCTAATTGCAAGTAAAATTGACATAAATGGGTGGTTGGGTGTCCATGGGTCATCATTACAACCTATATTTCTCCATGCACACCACTTTGGCATGAATTCAAATTTAATTTAGGTGACAACACATAAATGTGTCAAAAATTATCCCCATTTACCCTAGTCAAAAATGTTTATGGGGTTTTTGTGTTGCTTATGACCTATAAGGGACCTAATTGTTAGTAAAATCAACATAAAGAGTCGTTGGGTGTACATTGGTTTGTAAACTTTAATTTTGACAAAATGATAACTCCTAAAAAAGTTAGCAAGAAATCCAAAAGGCCCTAAAATCTAAAAAATGACTATATGTTTACCCAAAATGAATATCAATTATAAAAGTTACTCCTTGAAATCCCTAGGTTCAATACTTAAATCCCAAAAATGACTAAGTACTGACCAGATTAGATTTTTTAAAAATTTCTTCCAAAACATTAATCATGTAGTAATGAGACCAACTCTATAATATGTAGAGTGACCTTAATTTCATATATTTACTAAAGTAAATTTACATTATACTTATGCTTAACATTTATATTATCAAACCACCCCTCCCCCACCTTTTAATTGCTCACCCTTTTGCATTCTAAGGCTTTATATTTGCATCTCTTAGGAACACATATGCAATTATCTTATGTGTAATTTTAAAAACATGTATAGTTAAAAAACAATCATACTTGTATACTTTTAAGAATGCATACACATTTTTACATGATTTAAATGTGTATATATTTGAGGCTTCATGTTTACCAAGCCTAAAATTAATGCATACACGTTATTACAATAACATGTGTGTGTTTTGGAATTTTTCATGGAAATTCCCACATAATTATCTCCCAACTCTATGCACTTACCTAAGAATCAATCAAGAATCAAGGAGTATAATTTATCATTTAAAGTCTAGGCATTCTAAAATATTTGTTTATGTTATTAAGGACTTATCTTCAAAGTTTGATTTCATCTTATACCAAAAAATGGTTAGGTAAATGTTCATGTAGTTGTATCAATAATTTTAGGTAAGAGAAGGCTAAAAATCTTGCTCAAAATTTTATTTACATTGCACAAGAACTACATGGTTTCTTATTCTAGAATACAGGATATGTAGTTAAACTCTTCTTAAGGCTACCCAACCCAACTACTTCTAGACCTTCTCCTTTTCATATGTATGTTATGGTGAATTAGGTTAAGAAGGCATCCTTTCAAACATTTAGCCCACCAATTTTTAAAAGCACAAATAGAAGAATGTATGAGATTCATGAGGTAATCACACTAATAGCCCTAAATAGATAAAATGAGACCAGGATGAAAACATACCTAGAAAAATCCAAAACCTAGAAAGGTGTTTGGTACACATTCATCACCCATGAACAAACTCATAGATCATAAAGGCACAATGTCTAATATGACATGGAAAATTTTATCATTTATTAGAAAAGCAAGTGTCAAATTTATCCCTGCATAATGAATAGTCTAAATTTCACATAGCTCATTTATTCCTTTCAAATCAAGGCTGCACTTCCAAAATTCTTGAATTCATTCATAGCGTGATTTTTCCATCTCTTTCATGTTTCATATTGTCCATTACTTGTCAAATCAATTTCAATTTCAATTTCACCATTTTATTATTCTTAGCTAATAGATTATAATTGATTTACTATTTTAGACTAATTTGTTCTAGATCTATCTTTTGCTTCAAGTTTTACTATTTTAATGGTGTAATTGTGACCTAGTGTTACATTTTAGTAAAATAATAACCTAGAATTTGAATGTTTACGAGATCTTGAAAAATCCTTTAATTCTCATGAATTAGAAACATCAAAGATCTATTCAAGACCAAATATGCACCTAATTTTCATATTCCCTTAATCATGTATTTATTTTACTTATTTTGTGATTAATGTGATCTAAATGAAGTAAAACTATGAATATTCATATTATGTAAAATAAAGAAATAATCATACAAATATGAATGTAAAAGGGTAGAATGATATTTCACTTGATGATTTCAACTTGACAAAGCAATAGAAGGGGAGATGCACTTAACTTATTTTGATACTATTTTCTCACTGTGTTTGTCATTGTCCCTAAAAATGGTCTATGTCTAATCTATAACTACTCAAATCAAGAAATAAGATCTTAAACCCTGCACAGATGTTGCTAACAAAATTGAAACCCATGTGATCATTAATATTTTCCAACCTATGCTAGTGGTGTATTTTTTGACTATGTATATATATGATGCCTTAAACTATTATGTATACACCTATAAATGCCTCTTGTGTGTGTGCTTACCTTCAATCATGTGTGGCGATCCTTGTTTTTTCTCTCTTTCCTTTGAAACCCTTATTGTAATTTCAACCACAAGATTACCCTATAAAAGGGGTTAATGTGTTGGGTTTGACAACCCTAACCATTCCATGCTAAGTGATCGAGTGTTTCCAACATTTCAATACTTTGAAGAAGGCTAAAATCACTCATAATTATTCCACATATGAATGTGTGTGTGCACCATTGTGATCATTCTAGAGTACAATGTAATGTTTAACTTTCAACACTTGACACCATGCAAATTTAACCTAATTTTTGTATTTAGACTTGAATTTATGACAAATTTTTTGAGGGATGTTTATATATGTATGATTTTGTGGTAATGTCTCAATAAAGTGTTAGTTGATTTCTCAATGTGATTTTTAAGTGAGTGTTGGGAGAGTCTGACCTTAGACTTTATTTGTATTTATAACTAAATCTTTGATCTTTTTTGCTATGAAAAACCCATGAAATGTGCCTAGGCCAACCTAATAGATACTTCCCAATTTTAAAAACAACCATTGAATGTTCTTGGACACTACTGGTAAACTCAAAAACATACAAAAAATGGTAATTATCTAACTATTGTTAGTATTATCATGGGAGTGAAAATCAATGATCCAAGATATGTTGATAATATTTTTATGATTATTTAAAGTTCATGCACATACTAGGGTAATCTTAAATATGTGTATCTAGTAAATAGGGTTAGCCAAGATATGGGAAAGTGTGCATAAGATTCAAATGTATATGTAAAGTCTAAGTCTGTCAAAGTGTGTCAAAGTTGATGTTGTCAAAGTTTCTGATACAAAATTTAGGTGTCTACTATATTATGTCACAATCACATATTGTAAATATCTACTCAACCTAATATAATTGTTTGAATAATCAATTATTTTGTATCTTCTAATCTACCTTAGGGGTCATGGGAATTGAGAACATAACTTGACATGACCTTTTTGGTTTTGAGTTTCAATATGTACTTGAGAATCTTATTGTGGCATTTTTGAATTGTCTTCAAGTGTTTTTAAATCTTCTTTAAACTTTATTTCATTTTGTCCATCCTCATCTCCAATATCTGCATAGTAATGAACTAGTAGTTGGTGTTATATTCCTTCAATAAAGGAAGGTGATTTCAAGATAGACATAACTAAGATATTTATCTTTTAATAAATTATATATAAACAAATTTTATAACTATAAAAACATTAACTTGTCACAATAACACATTACCCTACTGATTTTACATAATTAAATAGGTTATACAAGCTGACATGTTGGAATTGAAAGCATAAGAAACTTTTTTCTTGATATTGTGACAAAAAAGGAAAGGTTTTTTTCTTTATAATGTGATAATAAAATTAGAGTACTTTTAAGAATTACAATTCCTTAGAAAAAAATTTAAGATTCATTGCCTTCACTAGCTTGAGTTATCTATTTATATTAGAGTGCAGTACCTTATTGATAAACATAAAGCAAACCCTAACCCCTTGCCTCCCTAAAAAAATAATAATACTTGAAAATAATAATAATAGTAATATCTAGATAAGATGAATAACTATTCTATATAGCTAAAACATGGCAAGCGATAACACTACTAGAGTTTGTTCTCATGATTGCTAGTCATACTACCCTTTTATAAAAAATTTAGTTTTTTTTTTGTTTTTAAAAAGGCCTCACATTTATTGTATTGTATTTACCTTTTCAACACCCTTTGGGTTGATAGTCCCTCTATTAAATGCCCCCATCATTGAGCCCTACAGCATTTGTAGGTATTTCCAATAGAGATATGGGCAATAATGGCACCAAAGCAAGCATGGAAATTCATCCTAAAGATATTACAGAGGTAATGACCCTACTCTTAAAATCCTCACTAATGTTGTTTTAGAATATCTAGAGTTTGATAAAGCTTAAAACTACTATGATTAGTTTACTCTTGTTGCATATTTTGTTGGTCAAGTCCCTGCTAAAATTACTTTGAAATATTGGGTCCGTAACACTTGGTTAGTCCCCCTATAGTGTTAAGCTTGAGGGAGTCCATACCCTGACCAAGGGTTTTTTATTATTTAAGTTTAATAACCTAGAGAATTGTCATAATATTATTACTCATGGGCCCTAGTTTATCTATAACATGCTAGTAGTGTTATCTCATTGTACCCTTGACTTTTTCATCTTAGAACAAATCAAACTAAAAATCCCAGTTTGGAAAGAGTTTCTTGGCCTCCCCTTACCCTTGTGGAATATTTTCTATTTATTGATTAAACCCATAAGGCATTTCATAGGCTTTGAGAAATAATATTTTTAATGTAGCATGGCCCCAAAAATGTGTTTGAGTGGAAGTGGATCTTTCCAAATATCTCAAGGAAACCATTGATATCCAAATAAATGATAATTTTTTTTCATAAATTATGCTTTATAACAACATGCCCAATACATGTTTTTATTGTTAGGTCACAAACAAAAAAATCCATGAGTTCCCATTTATGGCCAAATCCAAATGAGATTGGTTTCTCAAAACCTCTCATGAGGTGACTAATAATGCACAAACATCTTTGGATGTATGGACTATTGTTACCAATAAGGGTAATCAATAATATTGCACTATGGGAAAAGCCCTAGTTGTGTACAAACACATAAGTGTATCTATGGTGGCCATAAAGCAACCATCTCCCACCACCTAAAAAATAGTGGCACCTTTGGTTATTTTTAACCTATAAGTAATAAAAAAATTATTAGCTCTCAGATCTAAATAATAGTCTCTCAACCATTGTAACTCATTGCATGAGGTGAAACAACCAGATATGGCATACCAACTTGTCATGTTTGATGTAATTCATTATACTACAGAGAGTATAATCCATCTCCACCACCCAAAGATGATGATTACATGTAAGAATAGTGGTAGGCCTTTCACGTGAGTGATTTCATGAATGGTAACCACCAATCCTACCTGGTAAATATTTTTTTTGTTTTGGCTAAGAAGGACTAGGAAAACACTATGCAAACAAAGATTAATTAATGCTACTATATTAATGGCATGTGTGAGGACTTATTGGCATGACCTAAAAACTAATTTTAAGAGATACATGTCATTTATATGTTAGCATGAAAATTCTTTGTTGGAAATAAATTAATATTTTCTACTTTTCTATCTCTTTTATTGTTAGAACAATTTAGACATGCATTATTTGTCATATGTCTATACATGATAATGGATGTGGGGGTGTGGTATCATTAATTTATTTATCTCACCTAATATCATATCTTAGGGATCATACCCCAACCATCAGGTGATGTGGATTGTCTTTGACTTTAATGGACACTCTCTTAGTATTGCTAATATTTAAGCCTTTAATGATGCAGTTGAAAGGACAACTTTTTGGCATTGGATCGCTAACTCACTATGGATGCCAAATAAATCCTTTGTCATGAATTTAATATGATTAAATCTTTAAAGGATAAGGAGGGGGTTCTCCCCATTCAGTGTTGTGTTGTAAAAAGAGAGGCATGGTTTTACATTCACAATAATCTAGGTGTATTCGATCCCAACCACCATTGTCACCTTCCTACCACCTCAAATTAGTTCACCTAGTCTAACTTCCACCAAGGCTTTGAAAGAGTGGACAAATATTTAGACTATGTTCTTATTGTTGAATAAAAAAATTTAATTCTTGCCAATAATTTTTACCACCCTATGGTGGTCATTCTTAATGTTTTACTCTCAAACCACCTTCCCATCAAGTTTGAGATTGAGTGGTATATTCCTCAAGCAAAAATTGCTAAATCCTAATTCTATCTCAATGACACCTACCTTCACCACTATAGGACCTATAATCTCACTATCAAAGCATGGAATATTTATCCTCATCCCTCTGGAACCCTTAGTTGGATTGAGTGGTGGCATAACACCATCAGTAAGACTATGACCTTTCTTTGTATTATGTTCGACATGTATCTAATTTTTGGTGCATAGCCCAAACTACCTTAAAATATGAATTAAACTAGCTTTCACATGAGTTGGAGCTATCTCCTTTCAATTAATATTTACAAAATCAAGTTTCCTTGTGATAGCATAAGCTCAAAGTTGAGTAATGCTACCAAGCTCAAGTTCATGCTTGCATACACTAGTTAAAAATTGGGGATAAAGCTTCAAAATAATTTTTCACTCTTCTCCATTCCAAACAAGTAGTTTATTGTGTTAAAACCATTTGAAAATTTGGATCTAAAATTACACATATTCTTGATATTCTAAAATCCTTTGTGGCTCATTATCACGATGTGTTTCCAGCCCAATTGTCCACATGAGTAGGAATATGCTCTTAATAATTGTCTCTAAGTGGTTCCTATATTCAAAAAATTAAGATGGATCTATAACTTGTCATACTTAGTGAATTCCAAGATCAAAGAAGGTAATCTTACCAAAAACTCATTTCATGGATATTTATATTAAGACATGATCAAATTGGATCCATTTAACCTACCTAAGGGATATATTATCACAAAACACCACTAGAGAGGGTTCTAAAGTCTCTAGTCAAGTATTACCACATAATAACCCTATTTAGGCCTACAATACATGAAATAAAAAGAACTAATCTAGTGATTACTAAATATTGTTGCACAAAAAGGGATAGTTAACAATAAGAAACATATAACAAGCAAAGAAAACTCTACTCAAGTCAATGTAGAGGTAAACTAAGCAAGGATCAAAACATTTAACATATTACTTTATGTAATATCTATCTACCAAATAAAAGAGTAAAAGGTAGGAATATTTACCTTTATATGAACCTATCATACCTCAATATCTCCCTTGGCCAATGGTGTTTTGCAAGAGGTTGTTGTGGCTTTGTAAGGATAACACTATATAAATCAGCTCTAGGCTAAAATACTCCTACTTTGCATCCAAGACTTTCCTACAAGACAAACTTCTTTCCTTCCAAGTCAAGACCCTAAGTAATGATTCCTCAAGTTTAGAATTTGTATAATTACAAGTTGTAACAATGAGAAGTGAATGTTAATATTTATTGTATTGAAATGAAGGTGGTATTTGTATCAAAATATTGACCCTAAAACCTTTCAAAAATATAGTTTATAAGGTCGATCAACTCAGTCTTTTTAGGTGGGAAAAGTAGTCATTATGCCTCAAAATAAGTTGGTCAAATGGACCTGAATCCACAACATACGGCTTAACCCTTTATAACAAGATCAACTAGGTCAATTTAGTAGTAAAAATGGGTGTAAAGTGGCTGACTATGTACGTGTTGGATGATGTAGTAAAAAAAATAGGTTTGTACTTAGTGGTTGACTATGTATGTGTTGGTCAATGTATTTGGATAAGTGGTTTTTGGCTTAGTTATGAGCTATTTGAGAATCTATATTACTTCAAGAGTTGGATAAGGGCATGAAAGGTGATGAAATAGGTTGTGTGTGTGTGTGTGTGTGTGTGTGTGTGTGTGTGTGTGTGTGTGTGTGTGTGTGTGTGTGTGTGTGTGTCTTTATGTGTGTAATAAGCATTCAAGTATAAATTAACATTTAGACATGGACATATAATTTATTATACTTTAAGTTATATTACATATATAATTTTATGATGTTTGAGGGTGGTTTTGTACCTCTAAGAACTATAATGTAAATTCTAGATTTTAGAGGGTCCTACTAGATTTTAGACTTAGCCATATTTTAGGATTTTAGGATTTCAAATTTAGCCATATTTTAGGGTTTTAGGATGTCAAGGAGACATACTAGGATGTGAATGGATATAAACTCTAAGTAAGTTGGACTAATGGTAGGAATGATACAATGACATAAAAAAATTTCGAAGCACTAATGGTCTTCCCACCAATTTTCTGGTGTATCCTTTAAGGTGTGCACTCAGAGAGATTGAAACTCAATAGGTTTCTTAAAAAGAGAAAGTGTCAATAAATGATCAAGTTTAAAAAAAAATTGTGTATACATATGCCCCAATTAAATCTCATCACATGTTATGAAAGTGTAACATGGGATGTTGCTTTGATAAAGAACATAACAATACACAAAATTGAGCTAACTAAAAATGAAAATTTTAAATTAATGTTGAAATGAAATGAAATGAAAGTAATTTAAAGTACCTTATACATACCTTTCCACTTAATTATTGTATTCAAATATCATAGTCTCGATCATGAAGGGTACAATACCAACATTTGATAAACCCTAGGGATACAAGACTAACAATAGAAGTAATGCATGCGTACTTAGAATGGGAAAAGTAACAATGAATAACTATAAAAATTGGTTAAATTAATTTGAAAATTGGAAAGCTAGGATTGTTAAGGCAAAGTTAGAACTAAAATACCAAACATGTAAATGACAAATTTATGAATAACACATGAAATCACATTGGGAAGCATATATAACATGAATGACAAAAATGAATGTAGAACACACTAAATCACATTGGGAAGAATTTAAAACATGAATAATAAAAATGAAATATCAATGTGATAAACATATCTAAGTATATGTAAGTAAATGAATTAAACGTCATGTAAGATAAACATGGCAAATGAAGACACAAAAAAACAAAAATGACTAAAAAATGAGAATGTAAATCAAAACGTAAAATAAACATGTGAATTCAAGCGTAAATATTAGCATGTAAGCATGTAAAATTTCCTATGTAAGATAAGTGAAGTCCACAAAAATCAAATAAGAACATGATATACAGATGAATCCAAAATTCTAAAGGATGACAACATAAACTTAGTGTTTGTTATAAGATATAACGTAAGAAATCACAACTACCTAATGACATGACTAGTATGATAGCGAGATGATATGGAGACTATATAGTGAATGGATGTTTATGAGGAAAACCTAGTCCTATCTGAGGAATTACAATACAAATAAAAAATTATAAACCAAGATGTCTAAGTGGGTAGATGTGATTAAGGATGTGATCAACTAAAATGCAATATCCAACAAGGTGAATATCAGTAAAGTATGTGATTTAAATAAGGAATGTGAGTACCACATGGGTGATGTGAATATCCTTAGCAGGAATGAGACACACTAGAAAAGTGAGAAAGGATAATAACTAAAGACATCAAGGACTTTTTACACTCTAACTAATGAGCACAAATATGGGGCTAACAAGTGAAGTACATAAATCATCCCATGAAGGCTATATGCATGAAAATTAAAATGGACCTACCTTCCCACAACGTGTTCCCAATTCCTCAAGACCCCTTACAGATCTATCGATCTACTACAAAGATTAGGTACTTGTGTGAGAAATTAGGTATAACTATATGATATGATATAATGAGACCTCCTACCCCACTCTATTGGCTTATCACACCCCAATGGACTTCATCTCTATCATGAGGCCAACTATGGAGTTTGAACATTGACTAAGATAGGAGATGTGTCAAAGATCATAGATTTTGGTGTGACCTGACTTTTAAGATTATTTTTGCCTTTTTATCTATGCCTTTGGTTTATTTTATGATTTATATTTTAAATTTTTTGTCTTTTTGTATTCCTCCTTCATATGAATTCAGAGACTGATCATGATTGAAATAGGTGATAACACAAGAGAGCTTATACTTGGTCACTACAGAAAAGGACCTAAAGACCATGGTGTCTAAATACTCCTATACTTTCCCATAAGTAAGTGTGCAATATCAAAAATAACCTATGTTTGCATCAAATGAAAGGAAATAATGGAAATATGGGGATCGTGAGAGATCTATTATGTGATGAATGATATAATGATGAATATGCTTGTAATTGATCACAGGGAGGTAAAATAGTGATATGAAAGGGATGGGGCTATTCTATGATAGTAATGTGACTAATAAATCCATACTAACCTACAAGGTATCTAGAACAAGCACCAATTAAAGTGTTAGTCATCCCAAAAGAGGAGGAAAACAAATAATAATCTGAAAAGAGGGGAAAAGTAAATAATCATCCCAAAAGAGGGGGAAAGTAAATGGTTATCCCAAAAGAATCATAAATAATTAAAGTGATGCTTATTAACTACAAAGGAAACAAAGGCCAAATGTAACATGAAATAAAACCAATAACCTAAATGAAATAATCATGTAAGTAAAGTGAAAAAAAAATAAAGAACCCAAAATAAGCAATGGTGTAAGTAAAATGAAGTAAAACCAAAGAACCCAAACGAAACAATGGTGTAAGTAAAATGAAACTAAATGAAAAAAATGGACAAAATCTAAGAAACATGCAACAAAAAAAATGAGTAAAACCTATGCTAACATTTATATCAAATATGAGTATGTGAAATATAAGCCTATGTGTCTTAGAAGGTTTCTTGAAGCTAAATTTGTTTGTTATTGTGAAATGCAGAATAAGGGTGGGCATAATTGGATGTCCCAATGGGTAATATGATATAGGTTTAGGAATTTCAAGGTGATCCAAATTATGTAATTACATGTGGATGTGTATCACAAGATGCCCCAACATGCGATATGGAGTGGTGTGAAACTAAATAATTAGAATGAATCACATCGGGTTGGCAAGTGCAAAACCCAATGCAGATGGAGATAGGTAAATGTGTTTATATTTTAGATTTTTAAGATGTTAAAATTGACATAAGATGTGTAAGATATGTATGAATAGGTATTTAAGGTAAAGAAGGACCATTTATGATGCACTTTAGAATAAGCATTTGAACTAAGTGTTTTTTAGGTTGATGTGACCTAAGAGGTTGAGGTTTGATGGATGAAACCACCCATTTGAAGTCATTTATGTTAGCTATACTTTCCTTATTGGTGTAGGAAAAGGGATCAATTATGGTTTGGACAAAATTAGTAGATGAGGTGGAGGTATTGGGTAATTATTATTGATTATTAGGTAAGTGATGTGGACATGATTGTGATTCTTTAGATTGGGTTTGAGAGGCTTAAAGATAGTCTTGATCATTTTTTTGTGTAAGAGTATCAAGATTTAAATGTGTACCATTCAAAAATTTAATAAGGAATCATTGAATATCATCACAAGTCTCATGATAATGACCTATCATAGCATAACACCAACAAAACTTATTAGGATTGTACCATTTTGGAGGAGCTTTGGAAGGATCAAAGTTCATAGGTTTAGAGGGTGGAAATTTGTTCTTAAGTTCTTCTAGACTTAAGGGAGGGTGGGTTGGATAAAAATTAGTTTAATGAGATGCTCCCTTTGGAGGTTTGGAAGGATTAGATGAATCTATGTTATGAGAAATTTATTTGAAATATTTCTTAGTAGTTTCTTGAGGTGATTTAAATTGACTCATAAGAAAGTCTTGTCTTTTTTCTTGGTCTAAGTATTCTTCTAAAGTTTTAGGATAAAACATCCAAACTTTGTATTTAATAGGAGATTTAACAGTGGTAAAAAATAGTTTTAAAATATTATCATTACCCATGTTATGGTCCACTTTGTGATCTAGAGCCTTTCATCATTTGATGAAAAATGTGAGAAGATTCATTAGGAGGTTATTTGGCATTGATGAAATGGCTAAGGTAAATTTTATGAGGGTTATTATGTTGGAATTCCTTCACTAAAGCATTGACTAAAACCTCTAGTTGTGTAATGGAATGTCTAGGAAGTTGATTTTACCATTAAAGTGCATTGCCAATAAAAGTTTTGGCTAGGATCTTGGTGGTAACAAAGGTGTTAGTTTGGACCCATTATTTATAGATATTTCTAAAGCTTTTGAGAAAGATAAGAGGATATTTAGTCCCATCATATGTAATGGTTAGAGAAATGTTTTAAATATATATGGATGTAATGAATGTAGATAAATGTTCATTTTGAATATGTTGAATCATTTTGTTATGCAAAGGAAGTTGAGGGATGAGATTCCCATTGGCATATTTAAGAGGAGGAAGGACAAAATTCTAATTTGGTTGAGGCATGATAACTTAAGGTGATTGACTAGCCATTTATGATATATGATATTACATTCACATCATTTTATTATTATGATTGATTTGTATGTTGGTCATTTGTTGAATTATTTGAACAATAATTTGAGTTGTATCAATGGGAGTAGGATTGATGGGTGGAAGAGGATTGTTGGGGGGGGGGGGGGGGGACGATTCTGAACATTGGTAGTAGGAGGAGGATAATGGTGAGTAACCTCAATTGTATTACATTGTGATTTCCTTGAGGATGAAAAATTTAGATTACATGATATAGTAATTGGTTTGGTATTAGGGAGATATAAAAGAATAAATTGAATATTTTTGTAGACACCTAAATTTCACCATTTAGTGTTGAAATTAAATTTGACACGCTAACCCTTCCCTTTCCACAACTCAAATTCAAATTAAGATCACTTTTCTAAAAAATTCAAATAATTGATTAATTATTAATTAATGAATTATATTCATGCACACATATTTCCCTCCAAAATTAATTTAAAACTCAAATTTTCCACCTCATCTAGACATTATCCACGTTTGTCTCAACCCAATGTTGACTCATCCAAATAATCTCTCAACTTCTTCAACTACCTTGTGATTCATCTTTAAACATTTCAACTAACTTGACTCATTCTTGGTAACTCACTCAACCAACTCCTCTTTCTTATTAACCCATGAAATTGGTCAACATCCTCATGGATGAGGACTAATTATTCATTGTTGATTATTTAAATAATTCAAAAAATTTAAATAATCCTCAAACATTCATCTCATCTCCCATAAATATATAAATTGACATGTAATCTATCTCTTTCCATCATCCACCTTCAAGCTAATGAAGTGATCTCGAATTATCAAGTGAATCCAAGAAAATAAAAGCCATCAAAATCATCTTGCACACCAAAATGCTACCCAATTCTCTTTGCCTTGGAAAATATTTGAGCATCCACATTACCATCCAAGAGAAAATCCACCATTGATTACACAATGGAGAAGGTGATGAAACTACATCTCATTTTATAAGTATTTCACTTAGTTTTATTTTATTGTTGTTGTTCCATCTTTGAAGTTAAGTTTAGTTTAGTTTAGATTAGAATTAATTTGTATATGTTTTATTATCTAGCTTTCATTCTATATTTTACACTTATATAAGTTGGCTACAAAAGATAGAGAGGAACTTGATGAGCCTATGAACATCAATCACTTCAAATGGTTCTATGTCTAAATCATTATAGTTTTGTTATACATATCCTAAGTCTCAAAAAATAAAAATAAAAAAAAGTCAAAAATAAAAAATATCAAGAAAAAGAGAGAAAAATAATATGTCCAAAATTGAAAACTAGTTTACTAGTGCTTTGGGCAAGTACCATGGTGAAAACTCATTTTCTAAAACCATGTGTAATCCATTATCTATATACACCTTAGTATTTGTGGGCATCTCATTGCATTTGTCACTTTTATGTTTCCATTTAAGTCACTTATTCCACTATCCATTCCTGGCATACTAACTTAGGGTTTGACCCTTGC